>JANAVB010003600.1:3924550-4035192 GCA_029216955.1 Iris pallida | reverse complement strand
ATACTGTTATACAGTGATGCCATTCGGTCTTAAGAATGTAGGAGCAACTTATCAACGAGCTATGAGCACTATATTCCGTGAACATTTGCGGAAAACAGTCGAATGCTACGTTGATGATATTGCAGTCAAAAGTCGACAAAAAGAGGATCACATTCAAGATTTGAAAACTATATTTGATCTAATGCATCGGCATCAATTAAGGATGAACCCTACTAAGTCCTTCTTAGGCATCTCTAGTGGCAAATTTCTCGGCTTCGTCATTACCTCGAAAGGTACACACGTAGATCCCGAGAAGATCAAAGCCATCCAAGAGATGCGTCCTCCACGCACCTTAAAAGAGCTACGAGGATTTCAAGGAAGGATCGCTTATATCAGGAGATTCATCTCTAATCTTTCAGGATGCTGCAAACCATTCAATAAACTTATGAAGAAAGGTGTTTCTTTCATCTGGACTGACGAATGTCAGAAAGCATTTGATGACATAAAACAATATCTGATGAACCCCCCAGTATTGGTACCTCCTATTTCAGGAATACCGTTCCTTCTATATACCCGAGCAACGAGTCATTCATTGGGTGCACTGCTCGCTCAAAAGAATAAAAATGGTCATGAATAAGCCATTTACTATCTCAGTCGTACCATGACCGGAGCTGAACCTCGATATTCACCAGTCGAAAAAGAATGTCTAGCCCTTATGTTCGCTGTCCAAAAGATACGACATTATATCATTGGCCAGACCATTCATGTTATTTCCAGGATCAATCCTATACGAGTCATGATGAAGAAACCAAGTGTTTTAAATTCTCGATTGGCTAACTGGGGAATTTTACTTGCTCAGTATGATATGCACTGTATCCCTCAGAAATCGATCAAAGGACAAGCTTTAGCTGATTTTCTGGCTGCTCATTCAATTCCAGAAAATTCAAAACTCTACGATAAAATCCCAGATGAAGTCCTAGACTCAAACCAAATTGCTGAAGAAGATCCTATTTAGCGTCTATTCTTTGACGGAGCTTCAAGAATAGGTCCTAATGGTGACATTGTCGCTGGGGTTGGAATCGTTCTTGTATCGCCAGAAGGTCTTGCTATCCAAAGAGCTTATTCTCTCGATCAACCATGTTCAAACAATGTAGCTGAGTATAATGTACTGTTTATTGGTCTTCAACTCGCTAAACATCTGAATATTCAACATTTAGAAGCTTATGGAGATTCTAAACTCATTGTCAATCAGATAAGGGGTACTTATGAAGTTCGCCATCAAGATCTGGTTCCTTATCATAGATCGGCTATATCTATGGCTTCTTCATTTGAAGGATTCTTCATCGAGCATGTTAGGCGAGCATTAACACAGAAGCTGATGCTCTTGCTAATCTTGCGGCAGTGTTAGCTATTCCGGTTAAACGTCAACAAATGATTGTTGTTTACAATCGAGAATTATTTCATCTTGAGAACAATCTAACTCTAGGACTTCCAGTTGATGTTGAAGAATCAACATCTCATGATGTCAATACAACAAGAGGATTTGGATTAAGTCGTAAATCAATATCAACTTCATCTGATTCTAGTATGGAATTCATCTTCAGTAATTCAGCTGAGACTCAGAATACTGATAAAGATTGGAGACTTCCTTTCTTAGATTTTGTATTGTATGATATCCTTCCAGATAATCCGAGTGAGGCAGCATCTATTAGACGATGATTACTCAGATTTTATTGCAATCATACTACAAAAACTTTATATCGTCGAGCTTATGATGGTTTACTTCTTCGATGTATTGCTGGTGATGAGGCCCAACAAATTATCCGCGAAGCACATGATGGAATTTGTGGAGCACATCAGCCTGGACCTAAACTTCAAGACCGTATTCGACGCATGGGTTATTATTGGCCCACTATGGTATCAGATGCCATCGAATATGCAAGGAAGTGTAAAGCTTGTCAAATCCATGCAGATTTTATCCATCAATCTTCAGAATTTCTACACCCAACAGCAGCATCATGGCCTTTCGAAGCTTGGGGCATGGATATTATCGGCCCAATCAATCCGCCGTCATCAAAAGGTCATCGGTTTATTCTCGCAATAATCGATTATTTCTCCAAATGGGCTGAAGCTATTCCTTTATCTGAAGTCAAGACGTCTAATGTCATCAACTTTATCAAGCATCATGTCATCTGCAGATTTGGTGTTCTTCTACACATTATTCATGATAATGGACCACAGTTTGTCAGTCAGAAGTTTACTCGATTCTGTGACGATCATCGGATCAACAATGTGGCTTCTACCGCATATAATCCGGCAGCTAACGGATTAGCAGAAGCTTTCAACAAAACCATCATCAAACTCTTAAAGAAGTTTGTTTCTGCCAACAAACGTAATTGGAGTGAGAAACTCGGTGAATGTTTATGGGCTGACCGCACTATAGTTCGTAATGCCACCAAATGTACACCTTTCTCTTTGGTGTATGGATGCGAAGCTGTTCTCCCATTAGAGATTCAAATTCCTTCTTTAAGGATAGCAATCGCTAATGAACTTACCACCGAGAATAATGATCGTCTTCGACTTCAGGAATTAGAAGCTCTGGATGAAAAGCGGTTATATGCTCAACAGAATATCGAATTCTATCAAGCTAGAATCTCAAGAGCTTTTAACAAGAAAGTCAGAGTTCGAGCATATCAAAAAGGAGAACTTGTTCTTACAGTCAGACGTCCGATGACTATGACGCACATGAGTAAAGGCAAGTTCGATGCAAAATGGGAAGGTCCATTCATTGTGAGTAAAGTCTTTTCTAATGGGGCATATCAGCTTACCACTATGGATGGTAAAGTCACTATGATGCCCATTAATGGCAAATTCTTGAAGAAATATTATGTGTAGTATTTTCATCTGTCAAGATTGTTCTCCTATCATTCCCCAGCTAGTAAAAATACCAAAGTCATTGTTCTTTACAAGAATCGTTTCGATATCTTTTATCCCCAGTGGAAATAGATATTCTATTTTCTATCATTTTCTTAGCAAATTTGATATCTAGAAAATCATGTCCATATTACCTCTGAATTTTCTATCTCAGTATCATATTTATGAAAATGATATCTAGTCTTTTGATTCTCGATTCCAAAGATCATGAAAAATTGAGTTCAAAGATATTTTTATGTCTGAATTCTATTTTTTCTAATCAGTATTAAACTAAGATCATCTCTGGTTAAATATCATCTGATAGAATTACAAAGTTCATTTGTATATTCTATTATATTGAAATGTGTCATGTATTATTTACCTCTGAACATATTTTCTATGACTACATCATTATCAAAACAACAAAGTCAAAAATCAGATCAAAAGTTCTCATTTGTCTTCATTCAAAATCAAAATATTGATTACAAGCAAAAATGTAAAAGATCTATTTATTAGGAGTTATTAACTCCTGAATATGATTAAGTACAGTGTTCATCTTCTCCTCATGAGCTTTACGAACTCTTTCTGCTGCTTCGACTGCGACAATTTGTTCATCAAAAGTGATAATAGCAGATTGGCGACGATTAACTTCTTCAATTTGCTCTGTTTGCATCTGCTCTCGCTCTTGTTGAAGAGTTTGATGGCGTTCAGCTTCAGATATACGAGCAGTGACGACCTCAGCCTGCTCCTTTTCCATGAAGGCAATTCGCTCCTGAAGACGAGCCAATTCCTCTTTCAACTTCTTGAGCTCTTCAGCTTTTGATATTTCATCCTTCTCCAGAAGTTCTACTCTCTGATGAGTAGCTAATATTTCTTCACCCTTTTTTACTAACTTCTCAGATGAAGAAGCAAGAAATTCTTCTAAAGCAGCTTGTTGAGCTTGGGCTTCATGTTCCATTTGAGCGATCTCAGCCACAGTCAAAGATTTAATATCTTCTTTCTTGATCTCCCAGTATCTTCGGATAGTTGTCTCCAATTCATCTAGGAGATGTTCAAAGAAGATACATTGAGTTTCACAGCTGGCATGTCGCAGTACTAGGAGCGGAAAATTGACCACCGTTCGGAGCTCAGAGAAGGGCATAGTTTCGTCTTTCAAGAAACGCCTGGAGTACGTATCCAGATATGAATAGATGATATCTGAATACATCCCCAGAGTCCTTGCCAATCCCGTCTCAAACCCAGGAGTTGCTGTCATTATTGAAGAAGAAGCTTGTATGTTCTCTGTCCTGGGAATTGAAGTATGTGCCGTTGGAGAAGTTGGCAAATGCGAGCTCCCTTCATCAGCATCAGTCTGGATAAGTGGAGCATGAGTCGAGCTCATTGCTGCAGCAGTTCCTACTAGTCAAAGAAAAAATAATCAGCATATAAAGAAAAAAAAATAGTAGAAACAGAATTTGAAATAAAATTCTACCAGGCTGAGGTTCATATTCTATATGTTGAGGAAGTCTCGCATCCTCTCGCAGTCGATCCATAATGGTGTCTGACACCTGCTTTATGTGACTACTACCAGCTCCAGAATTACTGAGTGCTGGAGCATTATCAGGAGATTGAGCAGGTTCAGAACTGAGCTCCATTCTATTTCCTCTGATTTTATCTTCATCATAATGAGTGGAAGTCTCAGGATATCAATCCTCTTCCTCTTCAGCCTCTTCCTCTTTCTCAGAGTGTTCTTCTTCAGACTCTCTTGGATCCCCAGCTTCAAGATGGATCTCTGATCCAGAATCCATGATATTCACATCAACATCTATTTCTTGAGATGGATGAATCTCAGGAACAGTAACAATAGCGAGCTCAGGTTCTTGAGTTTCAATTTCCATGGACTCGGTATTGACTGCAGGTTCAGTCTCTTCTGGAATGTTAGCTTGAAGAATGATGTCTTTACAAACATTCTTCAATAACTCATCAGCAGCTGATAGTTCAGACGTTGGCACGTCTTCATCGCCTCTGGCCGAAGAAATGTTTTCTTCAACCTGAGTTTCTTCAATTTGATTAGGTTGAAAAGATGGAACTTCCGATTGTTCCCTAACTTCTGCCCCGGGAGCTGGTTCTTCTTCTGAATATTCAATTTAATCATCTAATGCCTGGATGACACCCTATTTCCCGTGCTCAAAAGGGATAATTCTCATCTCTGAAGGTTCAGCAGCTACTCCACTTGTCGTCGGGACAGTCGACTCTACCTCAGTCGGTTCAGCTGAAGTTGCTGGAAGATGAACATGATCAGATTCTGTTCTCTCCGTGGAAACCGCTACATCGATCTCTGGCAAGATCCCTCCACTCATAATAGTTTCCAGGAGTTCATTGCCCTTCATCTTTCCGACAGTCTTCTTGATGTATCTGCCTCTCGATCTCCTTTTTATCAAAGGAGCATCGTCTTCATCTTTGTCGGCAGCATCGTCTTCATCAACTGGGATGCCACCTAGAGATGAGGTGGCAGTTATTGAAACTCCTTTCTTCTTGGAAGTCTGAGACTTAGTACTCTTTTTAGAGACTGTCTCAGATTCATCACTTCGTTTCCTCTTAGAGATGGACACGAATATTGGAGGAAGAACTTCATCAGGAAAGTTTTGCTCCAGAGATAATTCATATAAGGGTTCAACTTCCGCAGTCTCGTCTTCAGGTTCTGGAGTAAATCGTTGAATAACAATCTTCTTCTTCGACCTCTTTGATGGAGCTGGGTCGTCTTCTGCAGCAAAAGTCTTTAAATGAAAACTCGGCATGAAAGTGCTCGATGAAATATAGAAGCGGGCGTATGTATAGAGCATTTTCGTCCCCGCCCTGGATAGAGGATTCGGCATAGAGAATTCAACTTTTGTATCTCTAGCCGTGAAGTATCTCCATGCCCGAGCTCCATCAATTAGTCCTCCACGAGCAGAAAGGCAGGTGGTGGCATTCCCAACATGAAGTTGGTCATATCCGAATTATCGAGCAAATCGGCTCGGTAGATATGGTTCTAAGTACGTCATTTCTTCATGATGATATACCAGGTGAGATGGTCGAATCCGCTGCAGCCATTGAAAAGCTACGTCATCTAGCCTGTGCCATTTTTCTCCGTCTATCATGTTCAGAGGCATGCTCTCATAACCCAGTGGCGGAGGAGCACATTGAATCGACCAATGTGATGATCGGTTCAAAACATTTCTGCTTTCTGGAAGAGTGTGAACCTTCCAGAAAGTTTCTCCGGCGTACTTCTCTAAAGAGAGGCTGCCGCTCCCTCCTGCTCCCGGAGGTATCAGACCGTCGTGATGGAGAAGAAGCCAACCATACAAATAAGTATAGGGCATCTCTATTCTTGGGAATTCATCGGTCATCTTCCTTTGATTAGACAGCATATTGGTTACAAAATTTCGAAGACCTGCGTTCAGCCTGTAAGTCATCGCTGATAATAAGTCTGTCTTATAGCCGTACATAAGGCGCACTGCTGCAAAAACAACGCCTCTATGTATTCTATCCAGAGAGCTGGAGCCAGGAACAACAAATCCTCTTAGCCAGAGAGAGAGGAATCTGGCTAAATGACCGTTCTTCGACAAAGGTTTTCCACTCTGTCTCACATATGATCTGAAGGTGGTTCCGGCTTTAAACTCATACCAGTCTTCATTGATTGTAAAATCTTTACAGTCATACTTCTCTAGTAGATTGGTGATTTCACTCTCAGAAAGGGGCTTGAAGGAGTTAATTTGATACCTTTTCTTCTCATTTATCTTCTTTTCATCTTTCTCACGATTCATGAAAAGATAAGACATCCACTTCTGGATGTGGCAGCCGGCTTCCTCTTTAGCACTTTTATAATACAGAATGCATGTGCCAAAATGGCACATCATCTCTTCAAATAGATGCACCATCTCCGGTTTCTTCTCCGACAGAAAATTTAGCTCCTCGGTTGTAGGCACATATTCTTCATATGGCAGTGTGCCTGAAGGCAGATGCGAGATGTATTCCATCTCATGAAGGGCAAAACCCATCTCCCCTTTGGGAGTCATAAATGTTCCCGTCCGGTGGTTATATCTTTCAACCAAGGCCAGGAATAGAAATGGGTTGGGTTTGAAGCCGTAGGAGGAATTGACGATCGCGTCATAGAGATTTATCTGCTTCAGCTCATTTTCAAACTTCTCCAGAACCCAATGGACCAGAGTCCTCCACCTCATATTCTCCTGATTCATTAAGCCTATCATCCTCGGCATCGAATCAGTAGGATAGAATGCCTTCTCATTTGCCATGAATTCATTTATAAAAACAGGCATCCTGAATGGCTTCAATATAGACGAGTCTTCGGGTGGCACACATCCCGACTTCAAACCTCGAAACAAGGATACGTGATTCTCCGGAGCACTGTAGAATCCGTCTTTCTTGTAAATGATTCTGCTCGCCTTAGTTTGCTGATTTTCTGTTAAGTGCCATGTCATCTTTCTGGGGTAACTGGCGTGCATGAATCGCATGATAGACAAACCCCTAGATACCTTCGGCCAGTACATGGGCTTCCTTGCATCTCCTTCAAAATAGAAGCAGACCTTCTCCCTGATGCCTTTTGGTTATGACTTATGTGCTATGGCGTCCCCAAACAAAAAGGCCGGTTTCTTATGAAGTACCAAATCAAGACTCTGGAGTGGTTCACCATTTATCAGACAGAGCAAAGTTGTGTGGTCTTGATTCGTCAATAAAGACAATCTAGCTTCAGGAGTGTCGAATTGAGGGAACTTTACATGAGATAAATCATGTTTGAAAGAGAAGCTCAAATGTCCTTCATAATCAGCTTCTTCACTTCGGATGTTCACTACAGAAAAGAAAAGAAGAAAAGATCAGACATGTTTTGTCACGTAAACTTCAGAAAAATTTATGTCTACGAGCCTTATGCGTGTTTAACAGTGTTCAAAGAAAATTTCATAAGTTACGCAGACTTCAGACAAAGATCAAAAAGACACGCTGAATGATTTATCCACGCATGTGATTAATTCACGCAAAGTCTAGACAGATTAGAATGAAAAGTCACGCATCATTGCCAGAATCACACTAAGGTGAAAATGACAAACAAATACGCTGACAGATCAAGACTAATCTATCCAGAGGATGACTCTCAGAAGTTTGCGTGAATAATTCAACATCGACATCTCTGCCAACATATGAAAAATTACGCAGAGTCATGAGAGCCATGCTCATTTGCGTAAAACACAGAGCTTCGTAAACATGAAGATGTGAAGTATAGCCAACCCTAAAGAGGGGGCATACTTTATTAATATCCTTTGCCCTAAGAAGGGGGGATATATTTCGAAAGTTCATTATTGATTGTTTTAAGAATCCTAAGATTTCTATGTGGAGTTCATCTTCATCAGTTCGTCTTCATCAGTTCGCATCCCCATCTGTCACTTATGTTGCATAGGGGGATGATTGACTTCACGACGAGGAAGTCTGTCAGTGGTGGCACGCGAAGACGTCGCAGGGGCCTTGCCCTTAGCCTGAGCGTCGATTTTAGGAGCCATTGCTGAGAAGGAGAAGGAGAAGTCGGGGAAGACGAAGTTTCTCTTCTGTGTGGGATTTTCTCTCTCTAAAGCAAGTAAAGAAAGAAGGAAGCGATTTATGGCCTTTTTATAGGCTCACGAAGAATTTCAAACGGCAAAGTCATCATTTGCTTCGATATAGGAGTTTTGCACGGGATCCTAAACCATACAGAATCCCAACAGCCCAATCATTTCGGAAGAAATCTTTCCCTGAATCATCTCAGCGTGACTAAATTCATTTTATCATCTCGATTTCAAAGTATTTCAAAATAATTTATCATTTTTCGAAAACTTTGAAGGGGGTTTTGTAGGCCTCAAAAATGAAGTCACGCTGAGTTAATACAGCCTACCACAATAATGTCTAAAATACACGCTGAGTTCTATCAGACCATTTCCTCAAATATACGCAGAGTTTAAAAGGTACACAGAGACAGCTCATCATTTGTCAGAGTGTCATTATGACTGACAGCACGACAGTCAAAGAATGTCTCCTCGTATGCCACGTATGTACGGGACTCGAGAGATCTCAGCCGACTATTGCGTGACTTTCGAAATCTTCCTCAACAAGATTCAGTCTTCATCAAGTTGGCGTACCAAAAAGACCTTATTGTCATTTAATGTGACTGACAAGGCAATCAATGTCAGAGATTTTGTGCCAGTCGAGGCACGTCGAATCAAGACAGCTGGCCGTTCTGACTCAAGTATGCGTGTATTTTGAACTTCTATGTTCCTTCCTCAAGTTTGCATGAATTTTGAGCTTTCTGTCTCAAGTTGGCGTGTATTCTGAAGCTTTCTGCCTCAAGTTGGTGTGTATTCTGAAGCCTTCTGCCCCAAGTCTGCGTGGATTTCATCCTCAACCAGTTGGCGTAGATTTCATCTCAAATTATCAGATTGGAGTACGTGGCAGACATGCCACAAATCTCTCGTATGCGTGCCCCAGTAACTTGCACACGACTCATGCATGATTTCCATGTGTCCAACAGTTTTGGGCCACGTCCAGTAACTGCTCATCAACCTTGCGTACGATTGAATCCTGCGTGATTATCAACTATGCATAGGTTATGAAAACAGTTATCTTTTTAGTTATTTTTGACTCTATAAATAGAGTTCTCTTCTCATTCATTGTACAGATATACAGGATATCTAAATTGTTGTCGAATTCTTGAGAGCTTTTCTTCTTCGCATCGTCCAAGGGATAAAGCGATCGTCTTCTAGATCGGATTCCTAAAGTTGTATTTTTCTAAAATCAAAATAAATAAAATGAATTTATTTATGGAAAACAGACATAAGGATCAAATCGAAGGAACATGAAAGATCAACGATCAAGGCAGATATCAGGTCAAAGGATCAGAGATATAGAATAACACGAAGGATATCAATAAAGGACAATTGTGACTGAGATATCTAATCATCAGCAACCCCCACATATCTGATAAATCATACTTGTATGGGCCACCACTAAAACCTATGCCACGCCCCAGAACCAGAATACTGGCAAGTAGGGACGGACCAGGCCAGCTACGTATACCAAAGTACTCCAGTACTCCAAAATAACGTATAAGCTGTATAGATATGGGGGTTACTACTACAAGCCAACAGTCGATCCTAGGTAAAGCAATCCTTGGTATCTCAATCACATGCAGTAAACAATGTACAAGAAGTAAGATCAACTCGAATATAAAATAGTAAAGCGTCCCAAACTATCATATATCAATGATCATAAAGCTAGTAATACAGAGTGAAGACTAGCAAGAGTAATAGTCACACATGATAAGCTCTAGCTATAGTCTAGAATACGCAAATCATGTTTAGGCCCGTAGGCTAAATGTCAAGTCCAAACAAGAGCTAAACACGGGCTCGGAGGCTAAACGCCACAAAAGAATAATGTACATAACTAGTGGGAGAATGAAATAGAAAACCTACTAAGGTACTATGGTGCTCCGGGTAGTCACCGTCGAGTAGATGGTACGGAAGATCCTTCGGGCTCCTCTATCAGATTTGGCCAAACAAAACCAGTGGGATCAGATCCCCAATAGCAAGTACCACAAAGGAAGCCAAACTATAAACTAAAACCAGCATGCAAATCATAGCAACGGATAGAGACATAATTAAGTAAAAGCAAATCGAGACTCGTGTGCTACCAATGTACTTATCCCGAGAATAGAAAAGACAATAAGTAAAGCAACATGTAGCATAAGGTAAAGGACATGTGACATAATGTAAATTGTGTACATGTAAGAAAAAGGAAGCATGTGAACATGAAAGATAAACTAGACATGTGAGCATGTTAGATAACTGGAACATGTAAGCATGTTAGGTAACTGGAGCATGTAAGCATGTTAGGTAACTGAAGCATGTAAGCATGTTAGGGAACTGGAGCATGTAAGCATGTTAGGTAACTAGAGCATGTAAGCATGTTAGGTAACTGGAGCATGTGAGCATGTTAGGTCTATATAGAACGAAAAATGATTAGATGACTTAGGAACTATTCCGGAACCCAAGTTACAACCCGTAAACCAAACAAAATCCGGGGTTGTAATCCTTCTCCTGAACAGAACTTTAGTATCTAAACATTTATCGGAAAAAGTAAAGCATAAACAAAGATGTACTGAAAATAAACAAATTTGGACACTGCCTAGACAAACTAGACTCGACTGGACTCCATACAATAGTCACGGCCAAGCAATGAGTACGACTTTATATATTAGCTAACTAGGGTTGTCACAATCCTAATTACTAACAAATACAAGTCTGAGAATTCCAAGTCTAATTACCTGCCTGCTACTACCTGAATGATCCAAGCCAAAGGAGCAATGGTATATAGTGGATACATCGCCCGGAAGACAAATGTATCCTATAATGGTGGGTACATCGCCCGAGAGACAAATGTACCCTAAGACATATAATAATGGATACATCGCCCAGGAGACAAATGTACCCGGTGCAACACTCGACGGTGTGCTGGAAGTGTACGCATCATGACATATAGCTCCAAATCCTATGTATATATATATATAAGACCAAGATCAAAGGAGCAACATGTAACTGGAAAATCCTCAAGGATCTAAGTAATCAAGCTAGTTGTTTAGTCCTTAACATTTTCTTGCTGGATTCTGGGTGTGGCATTCTGCAGAATCCATCCTAGACATGAGACATGCAAGACTGGACAAAAGCGAGAATGTGCACCATAACAAACCACAACAAGAAAATATAATAAACAAGAAGCTAGGAGTGCGCTACGACGAGCCACTATAGGGAGTACGCCATGACATGCCACTATCATATAAGCAAAGAAGGACAAGCATGAGTGCGCCACGACGAGCCACTATCTAGTAAGCAAAGAAGACAAGTAAGAAGAGTGCGCCATGATGGGCCACTATCATGTAAGCAAAGAAGACATGTAAGAAGAGTGTGCCACGACGGGCTACTATCATGTAAGCAAAGAAGACATGGCAATAATTATCATAGCTTGTAAGAAAGAATCTATTAAAAAGACATATCATGGCATGTTGGAAACAATAATTAAAGCTAAGTACATTTCACAGAAAAATGATTGAACATGTGCTAGTGTCAAGTGTGTATATAGGGTGTACAATCATTCTTTAACTATGCAAGATCAACTTATCATGTTAAAAAATTATTACAATCGAAGAAAATATCAAAAAGGAACAAAATTGGGCAAAAACGGACAAGAACAAACTAAAACGGCATAAAACGGCATACCGGCGGTATACAGCGGCTGTTTCCCATTGATTATTAAAGAACAGAACAGTTTTATGGGAGGACTGAACTTTAATTCACAATTACAAACTCGCTCGTACAAAGAGAGCCTAGGAACAAAACCTAGTAAAAACAATCTAAGTACAATTGTTTAATTTGGATTCTGGGGGGTGACGGTAGAGGCTCGGGAAAGTGTTATCAACTCTGCCTTACTCCTTGGACGATCGAATACAACCTCAGCTCCGGCGAAGAAATTCTCTTTCTCTGCTCCGCTCTGTGTTGCTCTATATGTCTCTGTGTGTGTACAAGGGAATAGCACCTTGCTATTTATGGGAATTTATGATGAGTGGGGTGTACAGCCACGTGGCCATATCCTTGTAACTGCGCCTTGAGAAGTGGGCAGTTGGGGATTGGTTAAGATTAATCTTGATTTGTTTGTTGTAATAAATCTGGACTGTTATCTTGGTTGAAATAAATCTGAACTGTTGTGATCTGTTGGTTGCAATAAGTCTGAGTTGTTAAGACTTAGTCAACTTCTGCCATGTGTTCCAACTGCTACTAGGTTATGAGCCACATGAAGGACTGTCCCCCCTGTCTAAGCCGTATGAGAATGGCCTCACAACCGAGCCGCATGAGGGTGGCCTCACAAGTGAGCCGCATGAGGGTGGCCTCACAACCGAGCCGCATGAGGGTATCCTTCCAACCGAGCCGCATGAGGGTGTCCTCACAACCGAGCCGCATGAGGGTGGCCTCACAACCGAGCTTCATGAGGGTAGCCTCACAACCGAGCCGCAGAGGGTTCACTCAGACGATCCGCATTAGGATTTGTGAACTGTGTCAGCTAAAAGATTTTCTTTTCTTTTTATGTTGCACCTCTTCTTTATGTCAGAGCCATCATGTCAGAGCTATGTCAGAGCTGTCACTTTGTGTCAGAGGATTAATGGTCCGCTGCACAGAGTGATGATGGCCTGCTGTATTAGGCCTATTTCGAACCGCATACGGCCACGTGGCCGTTCCTGAGCCGCATAAAACAATCTGAGCTGCATGAAGCTCTTAGGGATTTTTGAGCCGCATGAGACCCACCCAGTTTTGAGACGCATGGAGTTTCTGGGCCGCATAAGAATCACTATACCTTTTTATGCTTCTACAAGATCCCCTTCAAAGTTTTTAATTTGTAAAATTGAAATACTTTGAATAAGAAGCATGGGTATGTCCGCATAAGCTCTTCATGTCGCATAGACTTCTCTGGCCGCATAGACTTCTCGGGCCGCATAGACTTCTCGGGCCGCATAGTCTTCTCTGGCCGCATAGTCTTCTCTTTGTGCCAAGTAGACGTCTTATTAATGCTCCGGATTTGTTTTTGATTTAAAGCCGTCTCTTGGATAGGATCCCAAGAGTCGGCATTAAATATTAAATTTGCCTTAATGATTCTGAGCATTCTTTTTTGCATAAAAAGGGGATAGAATCCCAAGGGTCGGCTTTATCTTCTAGGTAGCACGCAACCCGAAGCGTCTATCGGTTCATACGCCCTTATCAGCCTATAAATATGAGTGTTTTTTGAGGAAAGAGATTCTTTACTATCTTTACTCTCTTCTTTCTTCAAAACTTTCGTGCCCTAGTCGCCGTCTCTTCTTCTCCTTCGATCATCAATGGCTCCTAAGGTATCCTCCAGTGCAGCGGCGAAGGGCAAAGGAGTTGCCTTCTCGTCAGCGATCCTAGTTTATCCCGACGTTCATCCTGCCATTAACGGTGAGAATGTTAGGCGAATACTACATGGACTTAAACCCTAACCATAACGGCTATGTCGTATGTTTATGCGCGAGCCTTTCTCTTTGGCATCTTCTTCGTCTTCATTGAACTTTTTAAGTTCGGTGTGATGAATCCGCATGAGCGTCTCATGTCCGAGCCGCATGGGGTATGCCTCATGTCCGAGCCACATGAGAGTCGTCATGTTGCCGTATAAGCACTCTATGAACCGGGCCACATGAAGACTCGCCAAATAGAGCCGCATGAACTCCTTTAAACTGTGCCACATAAGACCCACTTAATCAGAGTCGTATGAACTCCTTTAAAATTGGGCCTCATAAGGCCCTCCACCAAACAGAGCCGCATAAACTCCTTCAAAATAGTGCCGCATAAGGCCCACTTAATCAGAGCCGCATGAACTCCTTTAGACTGTGCCGCATAAGGCCCACTTAATCAGAGCCGTATGAACTCCTTTAAAACTGTGCCGCATAAGGCCCACTTAATCAGAGCCACATGAACTCCTTTAAACTGTGCCACATAAGGCCCACTTAATCAGAGCCGCATGAACTCCTTTAAAACTGTGCCTAATAAGGCCTACTTAATCAGAGCCATATGAACTCAGAATACACTAAATGGTTTTCTTTGGCCATCTTCTAACTTGTTTCTTTGGTCCTTTTTTCAGTGAAGTTGCCAGTTAATCCTGCCGGAGAACACTTGGTAGGTCGCACCCAATCTGCTGTGGGTATGAGGTTCGACCACATAGTTGAGTATGTGTCAAACCAACTTCCCAAAGATGAATCTGAGGAAAGGCTGAGAGATATCAAAAACCAATCCTTTTTTTTTCTCGCTGGCATGATGAACTCAGGGAAATTGGGGGGCCAACACCTGAAACCTGCGTTCCTCTTCGGAGATGCCTTGACTGTAAAGAACTCTAGCATTTTGGATATATCCGAAAGTTGGAGTTTTTCTTCTAACGGGGTGGCGATCCACATTCCTCAGATGGAACGTCACTTCCCACTGTCGTGGTTCAACATGTTGCCAATGGACAGGATGATGGTGGATTCTTTGACTCCGAGCCGGAACAGAATATTTGTGGGTGACATTCACTATAACAGAAACTTGGGGTCGGTAGTCGCTACCAGGACATCGATCAGCTGCTTCGTAATGGGGTTGGCGCCGGCTACTTTCTTGAATGTACAGGGTCCTAACTTCAGGTTCTCTCAAGATAATACTTTTATGAACCAGCTCGCTCAGAAGGAACCCTACCCCATCGGTCGGTTGGCGCTGCTGAATTGGATAAACCCCATCCCTTCGTGGACCAACTTGACTATGTAGATTTTGCGGACCTACGAAAATCTCCTGCGCGAGATCGGCTTGTATCATGCCATTCGGGGCACCTGTTATGGTTTGTCCTTAAACTAAAAGCTTTTCATGGCTCTTCTAGAAATGTATAACCACTGAACGGGGACCTTCTTTATACCAGGAGGGGAGATGGGACTCGCTCTTCACGAGATGCGTGAAGTCTCCAGGCTGTCCTGGGGCGATGAAGTCTTCGAAGTGTATACCCCCACGAACGAAGAGTTCAAGGAGTTGGAGCAGAGGTTCCCGGGCTTTGTTGCTGTCTATCGGGAATTGCTGTGTCATCACATCACGTGCCAGCAGATGTCGAAAAAGAAGAATGATAGCTCGGAAAGGAACCTCCCACATACAAAGGCCTGGCTCACTTACCTTTTTAAGCTCGGCGCTTCAGGCCGGGTTTCTTCCCGAAGTCCTCGAACTTTGGAGGAGGTGCAGGACCAGGTGTCGACCGCCAAGAGGGTAAAAACCACCGACGACAGATTCGGGAGTCAATCTGACTCTTTTGCTTATTTTTATTAAGACACTCAGCAGTTGTCCGGAAGGCTCTTCTAGCAGGTTTTCTGATGGTATGGCTACAGAACTGCATAGTTCCTGGAGGGGCTGGCTCTATTGAGAGGTTCAGCCGTAATTTTATCCTTCCTACGGTGAAGCTAGTCTTCGGGGTCAGACTAGCTCTCCTTCCCGCCATGATGTGCAGCATACATCGTGGCCTCTGCACTTTCTCGTCCAAGGTCATTGCCCGTGATGCGGCGAAAGACTTTGAGCACAATGAGCTGCCCTATCATTATCTGATGGGGTGGCCGTTGATGCACTGCCGATCTTTGATGAGGCCTGGTCCAGAAGACGGCGTCACTGCAGATGATGCTTTCATCTTCCAGTATCGCCGTATGCCTTGGGAGTGCAGTACGATGCCAGCCTGTCGGATGGCACTGGCGAGAGTGGATAGATACACCTTTTTTGTGTCTCTTCCTCCTTTTACAGATAAAGAAGTGAATGGGGTACATCTTGATGGTACTGGGCCCTCTACCTCTTGTCTGATAAGATGCTTCTCTGGTTGCAGAATATTCGTCCTGCATACCTGGTATATCGTAACTGCAACTCTGTCTTCCTGGAGCCTTACTTGCCCAGTCGGTTCGCCCGACAGTTTGGATATAGTCAGCTGTTTCTGGACAATCCCAGCCCCTGCCTAGATTTTGAGGGTAGTATCCTTGATGGTATCAGGGCTTGGCATTACTATAATACTGTTCACACCTGTACCAGCTTCTCTGTGTCTGACGTTAGGGAGTCAGGGCAAATTTTGTATATGGCGGCTCTATACCATGTTATGGTGAACAAGCCCCCTCATGATTTCGACCCAAGTACCAGTTTCATTATTGGTACTGGCTTGGAGAAGAAGCCGAAAGGGTCCAAGAAGAGGAAAATGAAGGAGAATACAGTTGAGGTGTCAGACTTGGAGTCCACCAATGTGGACGAGGAGGATGACGCTGATGACTTATCTCTTCCTTCTACTGATGATGTGGTGGCAGATGAGGCCCCTGTTGCGCCTAGTCCTTCCCAAAAGCGAATTGCAGGCGTGGGTCCGCCGTTGGCGGCATAACTTACTCTCGGAAACGGGCTGTGGTCAAGCCCCGCGGGCCAATCATTAGGGAGAGAAACGAGGATGCTGATGCCATTTCGGAGGTGAATCGAATTACAACCATCTCTTTTAGCTTTTCTTTTCTGCATTATGATCTAGTCATTCTCTTTTTATTGTAGACTTCAGGAGAAGGGGACTCTCGAGAGCCGGCTACTGTCTCTGAAGTCGACCCGGCTGTAGCCATTTTAATTAGTGATATGAGTGCCGAGATTGTCTCCGTCGGGGTTCTCTCGACGACGGCTGACGTTTTTCCCGTTGCTGATATCCCAACCCAGGGTGATGTGGGCTCTACTGAGCCAATCCCCGAGGTTGCTGAATTCTAGCTGGGAGATGTTGACCCCATTGCGTCTACCTCCGGGGTGGCGGGGACAGAGAAACCAGCTACATTCGGCTTGGATATCGCTGGTGAGGAGGATACAATGGCTGTGAGCAATCCTCAGTTTTTGTAACCCTCTCCTGGTAAGCTAAGTCAAGTTTTGACTAGTGAAGAGGTTTATTTGCTCTATCTTCACATCCTTCGGGTTAAGCTGAT
This sequence comes from Iris pallida, assembly GCA_029216955.1. Taxonomy (NCBI): domain Eukaryota; kingdom Viridiplantae; phylum Streptophyta; class Magnoliopsida; order Asparagales; family Iridaceae; genus Iris; species Iris pallida. The sequence goes on along the minus strand of JANAVB010003600.1, from coordinate 4,017,758 downwards.
CGATGGTTGCTTCGGACAGACAGGTCCTGTTCCTTCACCGCTGGCGATGGACATCGTCGAGGGAGGTGTCACCAGAGGGGATCCGGTGGAAGAAAGTATGTCTCCTCCTCCTTTAACTCATATCGTAGGGCCTCCTACCAGTTCGAGTTCGGGAGATCAGGCAGCAGAACGGCCGGGACGGGGAGAAATGGTCCCTGCGCCCTCCTTGATCAATGTGGCTCCAGAAGTTGACCTTTCCATCCTGTAAAGTCTCCAGATCCTTCGGGCGGCGGAGGAGGAGATGGCCGCTATTCAAGCGTTCTATCGCTCGGAACTTGTTTCCCTAGTGGCAGAGGCGTCAAGTTCCGGTGCATCTTCTTCAACCCTGCCAACTACTCTTCTTTTGACGCCGTCTTCTTCGAAAGTTCTGGATGAATTGTCAAAGGACGTGGTTGACAGTTTCTACCGCCACCTGAAGCGAAGGATTGAGGCTGTCGTGGAGAGGGGAACATCCTTTGTACTGGCCCGTCAATGTGCGCGTGGTCAGATTAAACTTCTCAGAACCCTCCCCGGTGGGGCAGGGATAGTCGAGCTTCTGGGGCCCAAGTTACTAGAAGCCTATCAGCTGGTGGCTCAGTATCAAGTACTACGGCAAGTTGATCTATCTTTAGCATTAGATCAGGAGCGTGCCTTCCTTTTAACTGCTATAGAAAAGGTAAGAACGGTACGGGAGACGTCCAAGCCCACTCTGATGAAGGAACTCCGAGATTTGTCGCTGAAGTATGATCAATTGAGCCGCAGCGGAGAGGAATGCATTACTCGGGAAGAGGTCGCCTCTCGTGGGGTAGCCGAGACCAATGAGCAGATCCTCCAGCTTCAGAGAAAACCGGTTTCTTTGTAGTCTGAGCTGCAGGCCTCTCGTGACGACAAGGAGCTAATTTTTCGGGAGACCGACAAGCGCCCGAGCCTCAGATGCCTTGGAGCAAGCCCTGAAGAAACTTGAAGATGGTTGGCAGGTCCATGCGCATCTGGAGGATGCAGAGAAACTGACGCAAGAGGCTGAGCGTCGGGCCACCCTGAGAATTGAGCGGTCGACGTCCAAACTGAAAGACCGGCTCTGAGAATTATGTGTCGCCGAACCATAATCGGCTTTTTCCTTTCTTTCTTTATGTTTCTTTATCTTTTTGACAGGGATGCGGTCCCAAAAAACGTAGTACTTTTGATTTAAATAAATGACTTTGTTTGCATCATCTTTTATCTGTTGTGATTGTACTGCACCTTAGGTATTATGTGTTTGCCCCACTGGGGGACTTTCTGTGGACCTATTACCCTTGGCATAACTTGGTTTTAGGTACGGATAATAAGTTTGATAGGGATACCTAGAAAAACTCCGCGGTAAGGTGGATATGGAAGTTCTTGGCATCGGGCGAAAGAATGCCATGGAACAGCTGGGTTCCAGAGGCATGAGATTGTGAGAAAAGAGGCGTGTGTACTAGAGAACCTAGTACAACATTTGTGGTCAACTGCGGACATTTGTGGTCAACTGTGGACATTTGTGGTCAACTATGGACATTTGTGGGCCTATTATCCTTGGCGCACCCTGGGGTTTTTTTTCGGGTACGGATAATAAGTCGAGAGAAAACCGACATACTTACTCAGAGGTATTGTGGGCGTGGTAAATATGAGGGTTTTACAATAGAGTCTTCCTACTCAGAGGTGATGAGGACGTGGCAGGAGTGGACTCAACGAAGGATACATAGAACAACTCAGAGGTAATATGGACGTGGAAGTTCTACGTAAAGGGGGTTTGTTTTTTTGATGGAGGTAAAACAACTCAGAGGTGACATCGACGTGACTGTTTCAAAAATTTTATGGATCTGTTACCCTTTTTTACGCATTGAAAGCACGGGTAATAGATTGTGAGAAAAATGCTCTTTTAGGAAGGAAGTTCAGAGGTATGATCATACATGACTTACTATCCAGAAGATGTGATATAGATTCATTTGGAGTGAACAGAGTGTAAGTTCAGCGGTACCTAAGGGTACATAACTCAACAATCTGGTTGATTCGGCGGATGTCGTTTAGACATAGTATTTCTTCAGGAACTTACCGTTGATGGGCATCATAAACAAGTCTTTATTTTTCTTTGCGAGACAGTATGCACCATTGGAGAATACTGCATCGATGATAAATGGGCCCTCCCACTTTGGCTGGAACTTGTCGGCGGTTTTGTGAGTCATAACCATCGACCTCCGAACTGCCAAGACGAGATCGCCTTCTTGGAATATTATGAGTTTAACCTTCTTGTTGAAGGATCCAGAGATGCGGGCTTGATAAATTTTGATTCGCTATTGAGCTATCAGGCATTTTTCATCTAAGGCCTCCAACTCTTGTAGCCGACGACGGTAATTATCATCCGTTGTCAATCGGTAAGTGAGGGCGACATGGAGCGAGGGAATTTGAGTCTCTAACGGGAGAACTACCTCGCTTCCGTATACTAAAAAGAATGGTGTGTTCCCAGTAGCCGTCCGGACTGTAGTACGGTATGCCCATAAGCATTCGCTAAGCTTTTTATTCCAGTCGCGTTTGTTTGAGGACACGAACTTCTTGAGAAGCTTGATTACAGTTTTGTTGAATGCTTCTGCCAAACCATTAGCCGCTGGGTTGTAGGGTGTTTATGCAACATTCTAGATCTGATGTTTGTCGTAAAACCGATAGAAGGCGGGGCTTGCGAACTGCGGACCATTGTCATGGATGATCCGTCGGGGTAGTCCAAAACGATAGATGACGTGATGCTTGAGGAAGCTGATCACGTTTGATGTCTTTACTTCTATAAGCGGGACAGCTTCCGCCCACTTGGAGAAGTAATCTGTAATTGCCAGTATGAAACGGTATCCTTTGGACGAATGTGGAATGATTGGACCAATGATGTCCATCCTCCATGCCTCAAATGGCCAGGATGCTACCTTCAGATGTAGGAATTAGGATAGTTGATGTATGAAATCTGCGTGGACCTTACAAGCTTTGCACTTTCTTGCATAATCTATTGCATCTGCTACCATCATGGGCCAGTAATAGCCTATCCGACGAAGGCGGTCTTGCAGCTTCGGGCCAGGTTGGTGGGCCCCACAAACGCCGTCGTGAGCTTCGCGTACCACTTCTTTGGCTTCTGTATTTGATAAACACCGAAGCATTAGTCCATCGTAAGATCGTCGATACAGCATTTTTGTCTCTGTATCGTAGAAGAATCTGACGAACGTCTTCTGATAGAGGTGGCTTCTTTCGGGTTCTCCGGCAAGATGCCATAGGCTGCGAAGTCAATAAATAGGAGCCTCCAGTCCTGTGTCTCGTCTACTGTCAGGGCAGAATAACTCTCGACAAATTGGACATTGTTTTTCGGACATACCAATTCATGGCCTATTACATCCACTAAGTGGTGAGTATAATTTGGGACTGCTAGATAAGCGGCCAGTCCTACTAAGGCGTCGGCTTCAATGTTCCGGAGTCTGGGAACATATTCTATGAAGAATCCTTTCAGGGACGTGATGATGGCGATTGCAATTTGATGATAGGGGATCATGTCTTCATGGCGAACTTTATATGAAGCCCAGATCTGATTGACGATTAACTGTGAATCGCCATATGCTTCAGGTATTCTACCCCTAGCTCCTTCGTAAGTCGGAGGCCGATAACCAAAGCGTTGTACTCGGCCACGTTGTTTGAGTACGATTCTGTAAGAGAATATGCCCGATTGATCACCAAGCCAGAAGGAGAAATCACTACTCCGACCCCACTGACGATGTTGCCCTTGGGCTCGGTTCTTGAAGCACCGTCGAAGAACATTCGCAAGACGGTATCATGGGAAGCCATGTTTGAGTTGGCGACTTCGTCCGGGATCTCTTCATATATTTTGGTTGACTCTGAACCTGGATGAGCGGCTAAAAAATCTGCCAGAGCTTGACCTTTAACAGCCTTTTGCGGGACGAAGATCATGTGGTAGGAAGATAGTAATATCGCCCAGGTATCAAGGCGAGAGCTGAGCGCACCTGGCTTGGTCATGAGAACCCTGGGGGGTTAACTCGAGATATGACATGGATGGTTTGTCCTGTGACATAGTGTCGTATCTTCTGGATAGCAAATACCAAAGCAAGACATTCCTTTTCTACGGCGGTGTATCTATGCTTAGGTCCTATCATCATTCGACTGAGATAATAGATGGCATGTTCATGCCCTGCATCATTGTTCTATGCTAGTAGAGCACCGAGGGAATGCTCCATCGCTCGCACGTAAAACAAGAACGGCTTTTCAGTAACGGGGGCCACCAGGACTGGAGGGTTTGACATATATTCTTTAATATTGTCGAAGGCACGTTGGCACTCTTCATCCCATACGAAGGATACGCCCTTCTTCATGAGGTGGGTGAATGGTTGACACCGCCCAGAGAGGTTACAGATAAACCTCCTGATGTAGGCTAGCCTTCCTTGAAGGCCTCTGAGTTCTCGAAGATTTCTCGGAGGACCCATCTCCATGATTGCCTTCGTCTTCTGAGGGTCTATATGGATTCCCTGCACCGTAATGATAAAACCCAAGAATTTTCTGTTAGATATGCCCAAGAAGGATTTGGTGGGATTCATCTTCAAGTTGTGCACTCCCATCAGGTCGAAGACCGTCCTCAGATCGTGCAGATGATCTTCCTTAGAGCAGCTTTTGACGGCGATGTCGTCGACGTAACACTCCACGGTCTTACGTAGGTGATCTCTGAAGATGACGCTCATAGCTCGTTGGTATGTGGCGCTGGCATTCTTTAAACCAAAGGGCATGACTGTGCAGCAATACACACCAATTGGCGTTTGAAATGATGTATACTTTTCGTCGTCAGGAAATATCTTGATTTGGTTGTATCCTGCGAAGCCATCCATGAACGACATGTGTTCAAAGCCACATGTGTTGTCGATCATTATATCCGTAATAGGAAGAGGGAACTCATCCTTAGGACATGTTTCGTTCAGATTTTGGAAGTCGATGCAAATTCGAATCTTTCCATTTTTCTTGAGGATTGGTACTATGTTGGCGACCCAGTCTGGATGTTGTTCCTCCCGGATGAATCTGCTGGTTATGAGTTTGTTGACCTTAGCTTCGATAGAATTCATGATATCTGGGCAGAACCGTCGTTGCTGCTGCTTGACGGGCTTTGCGTCCGGATGAATATTGAGCTTGTGGAGTGCAACCTCGGGGTTTAGCCCTGGCATGTCTTCATAGCTCCAGGCGAACACATCGATGTATTCTCTGACAAGCTGCAAAAGCGCCTTCCGCTCTTCGTCCGTCAGGCTTTTGCTGACGAAGATTGGCTTTGGAGAGGATTCATCGCCGAGGTCAACTTGCATGACCTCATCTTCGGTAGGAGGCTCTCTCTGTTCGAAATGCTTCTCCCACTGCGCATCTAGCTGTTGAACCCAAGGCTCTAACTCGAGGAGCTCGGCTACATCTTCGTCTTCTTTATAGGCGTCAGCAAAAGCCATATTGATAGACAAAACTTGCCTGAATACGTCTCTGATGCTGACATCCAAATCAGAAGTGGGTGATCCGATCGAATGTGAATGCCAGTCACATTTCTCATCTGAGCTTTCAGGAGTTGTTGCAGATGTAACATAGCCTAGACCACATCTGGTCTTGTTGTAGTAATCCCGTAGTTTTCCAGCCGGGACTGGTAACTACAAAGGTAATCGCCGGCCAGTGCCGTAGTTCAAGCCTGGCGTAGTCTCCATATCATACCCCTATTTTTGCATTAGGTACTTGGATCGGGAGCTATACAGATAAAGGGGCAGTCTCCTGGTGTCGGGTTCGAGATCAACTTCTTCTATCCTGAAAGGCTGTGGATCATTCTTCCGGCCGAAGATGATTGGAGGGTCCTCTCCCTCCACTATGAAGCAAGCGTCTTCTACAGGAGTGAGTTGGTTCGTGGTATAGACGTTTGTCACTTGTGTGTGTAGGTTGGTGCCTATACCGTGTTCCATAGCATACATTGTACAAAGCTTATTAAGCTCGAGGTAGTTCAAAGATAACCCTTTATTGATGAAGTAAGGTATCTTTTCAGGTGGAATTACATCGTCAGCAGAAGGAATATCAGTGTGAGCAGCCACATATTTGGCTAGCTCTAACTCCTCTTCGGCCACCTCCTGTATTAATGAAGACTGAGAGGATGACCTAGGCAGCTTGATCATCAGGGGCTCAACTGGTGGTGCTGAATGTGGAGTCATTGGCGCACTAGCGACCCTCGGCTTAGTGTTTGGTGTTGAACGGGGAGTTGTTGGCTTACTAGCAGTCCCCGGCTTAGCGCTCGGCTGTCGACTTGTCCTGGGAGACGAATCGTCAGTGGCTTAACAGAAGGATTGGACTCTTCTGTTTGTTGTTGACCGGCTCTAGGCAGCCTGATTGTCAGCGGCTCCGTAATGGGTCTCGATGCTTGGCCAGACCTTGGCAGTGCATAGTGAGTACCGGGAGACCAGTTGCTTCTCTGCGTAAAGTGGCTATAAGAGGTGCGGTCCTGCCTGGTTTGCGGGGTTGGAGATGGATTCTCAAGGGTTTCTTAGGCCCCGTAATGGCCTCCGTCCGCTCTTGATCTTCCTCCTTGACCAGATGCCTCTTTGATTTCTCGTATAAGCAGGAATCTGAATAATAGGATTTGACCCCTTTGAAGGGATCGATGTCGGCTTTCGTCCTCACGAAGCCGTGTTTGTCGACGTACTTGAAGCACTGGTGCAATGTAGAGGGCACGATCATGTATCCACGGATGCCCAGAAGAATATTGTAGGAGGTGTCTGCGTCTATGACATAGCAGGTTACTTCCGACTGAAGGTCGCCAATTTGGCACTTCTGGCGAATCTTTCCAATGGGATAGCTTCTTCCCGAATTGAAACCGCTGATGGCGGTGCTGAATTCTGTCTCCTTGTAAGGCGTGTCTTTTCGGAGCGGCTTGTCAAAGCGGGTCTCCTTTGGCTTGGGATTATCGGTCGGCGGAGGCAGAGAAGGTACTGGAGTATCAGCAGTGGTCGGCTGACGTTCTTCAGCCGAGTTACCCGGCGCGGGTTGAGCTTGCGCACCAGACCTGGTAACAACAGCTGTCGCTTCTTCGACGTCGGTCGAGATTGTGCGACAGGACTTGACTTTCATGTCCTTATTCTTTCCCGTAGAGGGTGATGCTGGATGGGTTACTTCAGATACTAAGTCTGGGTGGACCAACATGACCTTCCCTCGCGATGTGGTAAGGGGTACCAGCCCAGCAGCCTGGTCTCGGGGAGGTGTAAGATTAGCAACCTCTATTTTTGCCCGGGGGACGGGTACTACGCCATCTTGGGTCCTCGTCGGCGGAAAGCTACCGAATTGGACTGACACCATGTTGGCAGCGACTGTCACCTCCTCAAAATCAATGGCCAGGGCCTTGGAGTCGATGAGGTTCTGGATGTACCGCTTCAATTGGAAGCAGTCTTGTGTAGCATGGTGGACGTAGCGATGGTAGTGGCAGTACTTGGGGCTCTCCATCTCTGTGGGTCGAGGTTCACGCCTTGGTGGAGGGAGCTGAATTCTGTCTCCTTGTAAGAGCATGTCAAAGGTGGGCTTGACATGACTATCCTCGAAGGAGTAAGTCATCTACGGCCACTACTTTTTTGCCTGCTTTAGATCGAGCTTCGGGGCTGTGTCGGCCACCATAGCCTGTTTGCCCTTGTTGTCTCGGTTGTTGGAAGAATTACCGTCGTTGTTGTTACTGGCATTTGGACGCTTGCCCTTGTCTTCCCCATCCGAGATGTGCATTCCCAGTTGGCGAGCTTTCTTCAACTTGTCTTCTGCGCTAGTGGCGCTGATGATGAAAGTCTTCCAGTCCTTAAATTGACTTTTGTCCATCCAGAGGCTGATTGTGGGGAGCAGCCTCTTTTGGCAAATTTCAATTAAGGAGGAGTCCGGGTTACCGGAGGGCAACTTCATCGCGGTTTGGCAAAACCGCTCAATGTAGTTTCTTGTCAGCTCCTTCTCCCCTTGGACAACGTCCATGAGGGTTGACATGGTCACATCTTGCCCCACCTCATAGAACCTCTCCAAGAACATCCGTTTGAAGCCAGCGAAGGAATGGATGCAGTTGTCTGGCAAGTTGCGGTACCAGTCGAATGCGACTCCCTCCAATGCCTCGATGAACAATCGTGTAAGGATGGCGTCGTCATGCGGCAGATGATCTGTTGTGACCTCAAAGTAGGTCACGTATTGGCTTGCAGATGTCTTTCCGTCATAAGGGTTGATGTTGAAGGGTTTGTATCGAGGAGGGAAGGGGACATCTCTCCATGTAGCGGGATACGGCTGTCGTATCCTGCGGTCCTGAGAGTTTTCACGGGCGTAAAACATTGCCCGAAGCTCCTGGACCTCTCTTCTTGCCTCTCTAGCCTCGTCTGCAGCAGTGGAAGCCGATATTCTGGGTGGATTGTCGCCCAGAGTTGGTGCGGTTGTGTTTGAGTCCGCATTGACGGCGGGACCCAAGTTTGTTTGGCCAAGCGTCATTCCTTGGAGAGTCGGTAGAGCCGCCTTGATCTCATCTACTGAGTGTTGAGGCGCTATCGATCGCTGGGACCGTCCTGGTCATTCTCAGTCATAAATATTGTTCTCACACGGGGAACTGTGGAAGGAACTGTGGAGGATGTGCTCTCCGAATCATACCCCCGAATGGAGAAGTCGTCGGGATATATAGGAATATTCTCCTCCGGTTCGGACTCGGAGGAAGTACTACCCCCTGCATAGGAGGTTGCTTCATCTTGGCACCCATGGACGTTTCCAGGGATGTCTGGTTATGTTGCATCTGTTGGGGGAACTGTCCCCCCAGGTTGATCTTCTTGGAACACCGGATTGTTGTGGATGTTCCGGGGAGTGCTACCCCCAGCTTCGGCTACCTCCAGGGATGTAGATGACTAATCTCCAGGTGTTGAAGATTTCGTCTTAGAGCGGGTGCCTTGATAAACTCCTCCAGTGGTGTTTGTAGACAACCGCTTGGATGAGAGTTTTTTAACCGTACTAGTGGAGACCATCGGGCTGGAGACTTTCTTTCCTTCCTTACTGGTAGGGACTTTCCGGGTAGAATTGCAGGAGGTGAAAGGAAGCACCTCGTCTCCCGAGCTTTGTTCTAGAATCGGTCCCGGCCGCTGCAGTCGTTGGAAGACGGACTGTCGGCCCTCTTGTACTGCTGCTTTGTTGCAGCAGCAGTTAACAATAACTTGAGTACAGTGATGTCCATGGAAGGACTCTCTACACACCAAGCTTTCTTCTCTTTCCTTGCGTTTGTGAAGGATCACATCACGCAAGTTAAGTGCTTCTCGAGCAACCTTTACACTCGTTTTATGGGCCCGGTGATCCCGAGCAACACGAGTGTGTTGGTATGATGTTTGCTCCCAGACGTGGGGCTAATAGGAGTACTTGCCCCTGATCATTGTTGGGAGTCTCTTGACCACCCTGTCCGTTGGTCGCCGGAGGCTGGACACGGGTAGTTTTGTACAACCTTCCATCAGAGGCTCGCGTAACAGTTAGCGGTACTCCCTGATGGTCAGAAGTTGGGACAGTTGACTGAGCTCGACGAGCCCGCGCTGTCCTAGACTTCTTTGCTCTAGCACCCGAGGGTGCATAGTAGGAAGAGTCCAAATTGTGCCGCACAGAGTCTGGTACACCATCATGAGAGCTTCTGAGGTCAGGACCGCATGAGAGCCGGTCAAAGATTGAACCTGAGCCGCATAGGGTCGATGGCCGGCATCTGAGATTGGATGCCGCATAAGCCATCTCCCTGCGGCTGGGCTTGGCGGCCGCATAAGCATCTTGCATGTAGCTGGAAATTGTGGGGGCCGCATGAGGCTTCTGTATCCGGCTGGATTTTGTAGCCGTATGATGCTTCTGTATGCGGCTGGAGCTTGTGGCCGCATGAGCCTTCTCCATACGACTAAGATTGGTGGCCGCATGAGCCTTCATACGGCGGGCGCCCATATGCGGCTTCCATACAGAGTTCTCCTTTGCTCCCGCAAGTCCAGCATCGTAGTGCTTTCCTCTGCCGGACTTAGGGACCGCAGGGTCCTCTTTGGCCTGAGGTGGGGCCGCATGTGAGTCTTCTTCGCCGTCTTAATCAGCAGAGAACACTTTTTCCAGAGCTTGGGGAGGAGCATCAGTCTTGGGCCTCCACTCCCTACGGGCCTTCTTCGTACCGGCTCGCTTCTGGACCGGGCTAGCACTTCCGTCGGAGAGCATCTCTTCAAACGCTTGCTGGTTGAAGCGAACAGCCAGCATCTGTTGCGTGGAGCCAAGTTTGGCTGCGTCCGATTGTATCACCAACTTCTCAGCAGTGGAGAAGTTAGTCCCTAGTCGAGTCGCCATCGTGTTTTCCATTGATTATCAAAGAACAGAAGAGTTTTATGGGAGGACTGAACTTTAATTCACAATTACAAACTCGCTCGTACAAAGAGAGCCTAAGAACAAAACCTGGGAAAAGTAATCTAAGTACAATTGTTTAATTTGGATTCTGGGGGGTGACGGTAGAGGCTCGGGAAAGTGTTATCAACTCTGCCTTACTCCTTGGACGATCGAACGCAACCTCGGCTCCAGCGAAGAAATGCTCTCTCTCTGCTCGGCTCTGTGTTGCTCTATATGTCTCTGTGTGTGTGTACAAGGGAATTGCACCTTGCTATTTATAGGAATTTATGATGATTGGGGTGTACAGCCACGTGGCCATATCCTTGTAACTGCGCCTTAAGAAGTGGGCAGTTGGGGATTGGTTAAGATTAATCTTGATCTGTTTGTTGCAATAAATCTGGACTGTTATGTTGGTTGAAATAAATCTGAACGGCTGTGATCTGTTGGTTACAATAAGTCTGAGTTGTTAAGACTTATTCAACTTCTGCCACGTGTCCCAACTGCTACTAGGTTGCGAGCCGCATGAAGGACTGTCCCCCCTGTCTGAGCCGCATGAGGATGGCCTCACAACCGAGCTGCATGAGGGTGGCCTCACAACCGAGTCGCATGAGGGTGGCCTCACAACTTAGCCACATGAGGGTGGCCTCACAACCGAGCCGCATGAGGGTGGCCTCACAACCGAGCCGCATGAGGGTGGCCTCACAACCGAGCCGCGTGAGGGTGTCCTCACAACCGAGCCGCATGAGGGTATCCTCCCAACCGAGCCGCATGAGGGTGGCCTCACAACCGAGCCGCATGAGGGTTCACTCAGGTGATCCGCATTGGAATTTGTGAACTGTGTCAGCTAAAAGATTTTCTCTTCTTTTATATTGCACCTCTTTTTTATGTCAAAGCCATCATGTCAGAGCTATGTCAGAGCTGTCACTTTGTGTCAGAGAATTAATGGTCCGTTGCACAGAGTAATGATGGCCAGCTGTATTAGGCCTATTTTGAACCGCATACAGCCATGTGGCCATTCCTGAGCCGCATAAAACTATCTGAGTCGTATAAAGCTCTTAGGGATTTTTGAGCCGCATGAGACCCACCCAGTTTTGAGCCGCATGGAGTTTCTGGGCCGCATAAGAATCACTATACTTTTCCATGCTTCTACAGCGGCATACCGACGATATACCGGCCTAAAGACAAAAAGTTTCTGGTACAAAAATCGGCATACCGGCGGTATACACCGGCATACCGACGGTATACCGGTTTTTCAAACAGCAACAAAATCCAGATTTTTGCCAAAACTTGTTTCGGCCATAAAAACTTCGTTTTAAATCAAAATTCAGATTTTCAAAAGTCAAAATTGCATAGAATTTAATTCCCTACAACATGGAAGTATTAGATTTCAAAAATTCAAAGATTTGATAGATCAATATCTCAAAAATACTCCCAAAAATAGGTTTTCAGGGCACCAAAACGTGTTCTGATTGCCACCAAACTCAAAATTTATGATATACAAACTATCTGAGAACCTCATATATGTATATGTGACCAAGATCCATGATGGTAACACTAGTATCACTCTTGATACCAAGTTTTCTACTAAGTCCATATTGGATTTTAACAGAAAATCAAAACCTTGCTTAAACAAATTTTGGAAACATGCATATATACGAGAATCATAAGAAAAACTTATTTTACAAAATGAGTTTAGAACAATTCTAAGTATTTACTACCAAGGAAAATAAAATGACAACAAAAATATTTTTGTTCAAGATTTGGTAAGATGTACTTGCCTAGGTTAAGCTCCAAGCCTAATCTTCTACTCCTCCTCCTAGGGGGGTTAGACACCACACCCAAGGCCTCAAGGTCAAGCTCTTGGCAAGCTCCAAGAGGGAGAGAAGGAAAGAAGAAATGAAGAGAGGGAGTGAAGAGAATGAAAAGAGAGAGGAGAGAGAAAGTGAAGTGGTATATATAGAAGGGGAATTAATCTTAACCGTTGGATGGTGATCCATGTGAAGATCTAAGTCAATCCTAACCATCCAAACAAAACCAAATATCCAATGGGTAATAGGGTACATCTACACTATTCACAAAAATATCTAAATACTATTCATCAAAATATCCAAAACACTATTCATCAAAATATCTAAAATCGAAAATATCTAAAATGTGGAAAATCTGTCTGGACGGTATGCCGTCGGTATACTCCGGTATACTGGCGGTATGTCGGCCAAGGAAAAAAATCTATAAGTTAGAAAATATTTTAAAGCATTACGAAAACCAAGAAAATACGAAATATACTACAAAATACGTATCCGTATATAAATACCGATACTGTGAGACGAGTCTCACATTGCATTTCTAGATTTCTTGGGTTTTGATCTATCAAGCTTTATTATTTTCAAGTTTTGATGGTTCTATGTTGTATAAAATTTTATTCTGCCCCATTTTGACCTATGAAAGTCCGGATTCTGACCTTAGATGAAGGATTATTGGAGCTTGAAAGCCATGGCTTTCATGGTTCTTCTTCTCGGAAAAAGTTGGAGAAGAAGAACAGTGCTTGACTGTATGGCTTTTTCATGCAGCAAGTCCCCTGTGGCACCTTTTGGGCCGTATATGCATTTCGGTCTTTATGCGACTATTCCCATGCCGCATGAGCCCATGTTCTCCCTTAGCCGCAAGGCTTTAGTTGGCTTAGCCGCATATGCCTATTTCTCCTTAGCCGTATGGACCTGTTCTCCCTTAGCCGCATGGCCCTGTTCTCCCTTAGCCGCATGGCCCTGTTTTTTCCTGGCCGCATGAGCCTTTCCCCTTAGCCGTATGGCCCTGTTCTCCCTTAGCTGCATGAGCCTTTCCCCTAGCCGCATGAGCCATTTTCTTCTGGTCGCATGAGCCCGTTCCCCCCTGACCTCATGATCCCGTTCCCCCTGGCCGTATGAGTCTGTTCCTTCCTGGCCGCATGAGCCCGTCCTCCACTGGCCGCATGAGTCTGTTCTCCTTAGCCGCATGACCCTGTTTCTCCTTAGCTGCATGACCCTGTTCTCATTGGCGCATGACCTTGTTTTTCCCGAGCCGCATGGCTCCTCCCACAGCCTTTGCCCCTTTTATTATTCTGGTTTTTATATTTATGCTTATGTCTCATGACCCTCTGTGTAACTTGGGTCCCTTGATAGAATGCTTGCACCATGTTAATTCTGAACATGTTCCATGAACACGACAGTGGCCCGTTGTGGCGCACTCACGACAAGAATGATTGTGTAAAACCCCTAAAATTTTTACTTTTTTTATATATATAAATTTGGTACTGATTTAAAAATAAATTTATTTTACGTCGCGTAGTCGGATTGTACGTCGCGCGCTTATTTTTTGCTCGTCGAGTACAAATATGGCAAGCGTACATATTTTTAGAAAAATAATTTATTTTATTTTTATAGTTCAAAATAAATTATATAATAAATACTTTGCTATCATACAAGAATTGCTAAGTTTGTTCTTTTCATTTTAAAGGCCTTTCAGCTACTAATAATAAATAAATTGTATACTAGAAAGATATATTTATGTTTATTTGTGCATACTTCGTAAATATTTATTAGTTTATTTTGTAAATAAAAATGCTATTTTTGAAATTATTATTATAGTATTTTTTTGAAAACATATTTTGAAATTTTGTGGCAATTTAAATTTTGATTTGATTTTATGGATTGATTTAAATAAGTAAAAATCTATATTTGAAATTGATATGATTTTAAACTAAAAGAATTTAATTAGGTTTAAATTGGATTTGTATTTGGATTTGGATTTGATTGATTTTAAATTAAGTTGTGAATTATCTAAATTAGGTTTAAATATCCTAATCCTTATCTTACTGGGAATTCCCACATCCTATAAATAGGCAGGTACTCCTCCATAATCTCTCACATCCACAAAATTCCACAACCATAGATTGAGTGCATCGTGTCGGTGTCCAACTCCAATAGATTACTTTTGTACATATACATATATCCCCTCCGTGTCGACAACCCCGACACAATACGACTAACCCCTAACCTAACCCTACCCTCCTGGACGTAGCAGCCTCCCCGATGCCGCGACTCCCCAGCCGTCTCCCTATCCTACGACCATCCCCAGCAACAACCATCAGCGACACAACCACCACGAACACCGCCATCACCATGGCAGAACCCATACCGCCACCAAAAACTACCATCTCATTTGCTCCCCGCAACAGCCCCTTCCGATCACCTCTTCCCCGCCGCTAGACCTCTGTCCCTCACCGTCGCACTTCCGGCCACCCGCAAACCCCGAACCACCACCGTCACCAAAATTACCACCAAACCCCGCCAGCACCACCATGTGCGCCACCCCCGTCAGCACACACGCAAAGGAAGAAAATTGAGAGAAAAAAACCCTAACCCTAAAACTCACCTCGCCGCCGACCGGAGCTCCGCCTCCAGCGCCGTCGCCGTCTCCGCCTGAGCGGCCGACCCGAACCCCTTCGACTTCACCCCCGCGCCTTTCCTCCTCTCCGGACCAGCCGTCGCGATCCCAAAACCCCCGCATGGACCACCGGCGACTCTGTCCGACTGAAACCGCCGCGCGTCCGCCTTACTCCGGTGCTGATTCCTTCTCGCCGATCCGCCGAGCCCAACCTAGCCTTCAGCGCGCGCCCCTTTCTCTCCGACCCTCTCCCGCAGCCTTCCCCGAACCCCTCTCCGTCGCCTCCATCCACCTGTCGGAACCCCGAACTCCACCTCGTTTTTCCCCCTCCTCGACGCCGTACACCCTCCGGCTTGCCGCCCGACGACGAGCTCCCCGTTCCTCCCCGCTTCCCCCTCGATCCCTCTGCCTCTCCCTCTCCTTTTCCTTTTTCTTTTGAGAGCAGCAGCAGTCATTTGACTGCTGCAGAGTTTTTATTATTATTATTATTATTATTATTATTATTATTATTATTATTATTATTATTATTATTATTTAATTTATTATTTATTTAATTGTTTTGTTGATGTTTATTTTTTGTGTGTGTTTCTTTGTATCTATTATTATTGTTATCATCTTTATTATTATTATTATTATTATTATTATTATGATTATTATTATTATTATTATTTTTATTATTATTATTATTTTTATTATTATTATTATAAAAAGATATACATGGACTTAAATTATTTGTTGAATAGGCGTTATTTTGTTTTGGTTTAATTGTTCCATTTGTTTCATTACAATTTTATTATTACTAATATTTTTATTATTCTTAATAGTAGTAGTATTATCCTTCTTGTTATATTTATTGATACTGTTAGATAAAATATTGACAATAGTTTTATTATATAATTATTTTATAATCAAACAAAATGTATTTAATAATAGTTATTACTATTTTCAAAGAGTTTTTGCCCAAACTAATTTATTTTGATAAAGGTAAGATTTTTAGCCCAAATAAATTGTAGATTTCCAAAGATATTTATTTAAAATATTTTGGTAATGTGTGAAGTCCATGCTTGTTTTCAACATCAATTTATAAGTCCTAAATTTATTTTTATATTATTATTCTTCCTACTAATTTTAAATATAATTTTGACCTAAGTGAGTTATTAATGTTTTCAAAGGATTTATTTAAAATATTTTATGAAGTATAGTTTTTGACCTAAAACGATTTTACTAACTACCTAAAAATAATAATTTTGGATGATAAAATATATTCTTTTTTCAAGGACTATAAGTATTTCTAAATCATATATTTCCTTATTTATCAATTTCTTTGATTTTTCCTTCTGTCCGTGACTAAACCCACTAATTTGGTTCCTCACCAAATTTGTACTACCTTATGTCCACCCTAACTAACTTGACCCTTCTGGACCCGATGGAACTGTCCGTGCCATAAATAGAGGTCACCTTGCATAATTGTTGCACCAAAGTCGCAGTTTGTGCCACCTTGATTATCGCTGCACACCAGGCGTACTACCAGGCAAGACACCTTGCCATTAGCTGTTTATTTATTTTAGCTCATATTTCATGCATTACTTATTTTCTTTATGCAAAATAAACTGTGATACATGGCATAACCTGTTAGAACTTACTGTTCATTTATATTTCCTGCTATGTATTATTTTTTTTACACATTAAACCTAGATTTAAGGGACCACCTTTGTGTGTTGCATTCATGGCCTTGACACGTTGTACCACGAAGTTGTGTGTCGCATGTAGAACACGGCCGTACGTGATTGGCTGGCCACCAGAACGTACAAGCCGTGCGATAAGAATAACCGCTAATAGAGGTTGCATGCTTAGTTTGACTTAGCGGTTATAGAGGTTTATGTTGTGGATACAACATAGTAGGCATTGGGCGGGGCGGATAATTCCTTAGCGTATGGGCTTCGATACACTTTCTCTTTTGTAACCCGTGAGCTCCGCCGAAGACGTGGATCAGATTACCAATGATTACTGATGGCCACTGACGTTCTGCGGAACGTTATGCTCTTACTGATGGGGCCTTTGGTGCCTAAGGGGAGACCATGGCGACCCTAGTTAGCTAGGGCCCATGCGTAGGAAGGATTGTTCTTAACTACATTTCACTTAGAACGGTTAGACACCTTTATCCGTTAGGTACGAGTACTTTTGGTTTGGGTACTTGTATCTGACCGTGGCTTGGAACAATAACTTATCGCGGATTAGTTCGTCACATCTTGTCCTTGTTTGGTTGTAGGTGTGACTTACTACTTCGATGAGAAGGTATTGAACCTTGTTGGGGTCCGGATACCATATTGGATTCATAGCATGGAAAGATACGTCACCGTGAATTAGTTTACCATCTCCTGTCCTTGTTTGGTTGGGGGGATGGTAAGCTAGTTCAATAGGTGTGTATTGGACCATGTTATAATTCAATTGACTTATTTATTTGAGCAATATTTATTCAGTTTATATGGCATGATATTATGTGTCTTGTTACGTCCCTCTGAGGACCTGGTTATCTCGCTAGGTGTGTGCTATTGTCTTTCGCAGGTGTTCTAGCTCTAGCCGTGACTATCTCTATTTCTTCGAGGATGATTGCACTTGGATCGTCTTCGCTTCGCTCGCCATGCTTATTTCATTTTCTATGTATTTTTCCTTATTTTGTTGGTAGTAGATTTGTCTCTGCCCAACATATTGTATCAAGACAATTCATTATCTTTATATGGTATCTTTTATTCATTTATTTGTGTGGATGAGATTAGTTATGGTTCTATTGTATTTTACAGCTTATGTATCCATACGAGACTTATGTACTACGTATGAATACAGCTGGCATGTCTACGTTCCTAGTCCTACGTATTTTGGGACTGGGGCGTTACATGTTTTTGTGGTAGCCCATGCAGGTCAAGATGAATTGTTTGGTTACTTTACCGTACCAAGCAAGCCTGCGAATAGGATTAGAAGTCTAGGATCTCATCCACATACTTGACCTCTTTCCTCGATTCCATATTCGATCTACCATTCGACTCATCGATTGCATCTTGCTTGATTCCTTCCATCATTATTATCTTCCCTTCGTGTTTTGCTAAAGGTTAGACAGGTGACACCTACTAGTTAGACATTGTCCCAAAACACCATTAGTTTAAATTTTAAGTTGGGTTGAATGCCTTGTGACATAGCAATCCCTTTGTACTTGTGACCTATATTCACAAGTTTACTTAGATTCTAGAATTTAGAGGGCCCTAACCCATCTAGTCAACCAAGGACTTGGACAAGCAAATGGTAGGACGACCGTATGGAGACCAACACAGGATATGACTTAGAATCGTTTGAACAAATTCTACTTTATTTCAATCTTAATCTCACGTGCCTATATTTTTACTATCTAGACTAATGATGCTAATGTAGCCTAGTTTTGCAAGCTTATTCTTTTAACGAGCTTGATCATGACATGTTTTATTGGGTGCGCACCCACTAATATATTGTCTAATCAGAACCGGTGCATAATGGTCTGATCAACCAAGTGCACTTTGGTTCGCTTTTATCTATTATTCTACGTGGATGGAACATAATTAAACTTGGCCTTTAGAATCTCATCCACGACTGCCTTGACAATTCTTTTGAAATTATTCGGTCGTCTTTGAACCACGTATTCGTATTTGATATCATCGTCTTCGAACTCTTTATTGCTTTCGCCTTCATCTATTTTAGAGGGACGAAGGCGTCATACTAGAACTTCCTCTAGCCTTTCCAATGATTATGACCACTATCACTCGATATTGCTATATCTTCATCTTAAACTACTCGTACTTTTCTCGGCCCTATATTTACTCTCATGACCTTCTAATAACTTAAATTAGGAGTGACCCAAATCGCTCTCTCAATCGGGCCAGCAACCAACTCCTAAGAAACCATATCTTTAAGGTCTCTAATCTATTTTCTCTAGATAACACACTAGCCTTCATCGCATGTTTTAACTTTAAACCTTACTCATTTTTCCTTCTTGAGCTAACCCATGGTTACCCTCGCCGTTATTAAAGTCACAATTTCCTAATGCATGATTACGTTGGACGTTGTGAATGATTATTCCTCACCGATACCCCTTGCGCCTTTCACCCCCCTACTAATTCTTAATTTCGAGGACGAAATTCTTTTAAGTTGGGTAGGATGTAAAACCCCTAAAATTTCTACTTTTTTATATATATAAATTGGGTACTGATTTAAAAAATTTTTGTATTTTACGCCGCGTAGTCGTATTGTACGTCGCGCGCGAAATTTTATTTTTTGCTCGTCGAGTACAAATATGGCAAGTGTACATATTTTTAGAAAATAATTTATTTTATTTTTATAGTTCAAAATAAATTATATAATAAATACTTTGCTATCATACAAGAATTGCTAAGTTTGTTCTTTTCATTTTAAAGGCCTTTCAGCTACTAATAATAAATAAATTGTATACTAGAAAGATATATTTATGTAAATATTATTTGTGCATACTTCGTAAATATTTATTAGTTTATTTTGTAAATAAAAATGCTATTTTCGAAATTATTATTATAGTATTTTTTTGAAAACATATTTTAAAATTTTGTGGCAATTTAAATTTTGATTTGATTTTATGGATTGATTTAAATAAGTAAATATCTATATTTGAAATTGATATGATTTTAAACTAAAAGAATTTAATTAGGTTTAAATTGGATTTGTATTTGGATTTGGATTTGATTGATTTTAAATTAAGTTGTGAATTATCTAAATTGGGTTTAAATATCCTAATCCTTATCTTATTGGGAATTTCCACATCCTATAAATAGGCAGGTACACCTCCATAATCCCTCACATCCACAAAATTCCACAACCATAGATTGAGTGCATCGTGTCGGTGTCCAACTCCAATAGATTATTTTTGTACATATACATATATCCCCTCCGTGTCGACAACCCCGACACAATACGACTAACCCCTAACCTAACCCTACCCTCCTGGCCGTAGCAGCCTCCCCGATACCGCGACACCCCAGCCGTCTCCCTATCCCACGACCATCCCCAGCAACAACCATCAGCGACACAACCACCACGAACACTGCCATCACTATGGCAGAACCCACACCGCCACCAAAAGCCACCATCTCATTTGCTCCCCTCAACAGCCCCTTCCGATCACCTCTTCCCCGCCGCTAGACCTCTGTCCCTCACCATCGCACTTCCGGCCACCGACAAACCCCAAACCACCACCGTCACCAAAATAACCACAGAACCCCGTCAGCACCACCATGTGCGCCACCCCCGTCAGCACACACGCAAAGGAAGAAAATTGAGAAAAAAACCCTAACCCTAAAACTTACCTCGGCGCCGACCGGAGCTCCACCTCCAGCACTGCCGCGGTCTCCGCCTGAGCGGCTGACCCGAACCCCGTCGACTTTACCCCCGCGTCTTTCCTCCTCTCCGGACAAGCCGTCGCGACCCCAAAACCCCCGCGTGGACCACCGCCGACTCCGCCCGACTGAAACTGCCGTGCGTCCGCCTTACTCCGGCGCCGATTCCTTCTCGCCAATCCGCCGAGCCCAACCTAGCCTCCAGCGCGCGCCCCTTTCTCTCCGACGCTCTCCCGCAGCCTTCCCCGAACCCCTCTCCGCCGCCTCCATCCACCTGCCGGAACCCCGAACTCCTCCTCGATTTTTCCCCCTCCTCGTCGCCGCACACCCTCCGGCTTGCCGCCCGACGACGAGCTCCCCGTTCCTCCCCACTTCCCCCTCGATCCCTCCGCATCTCCCTCTCATTTTCCTTTTTCTTTTGAGAGCAGCAGCAGTCATTTCACTGCTGCAGAGTTTTTATTATTATTATTATTATTATTATTATTATTATTATTATTATTATTATTATTATTATTTAATTTATTATTTATTTAATTGTTTTGTTGATGTTTATTTTTTTGTGTGTGTTTCTTTGTATCTATTATTATTGTTATCATCTTTATTATTACTATTATTATTATTATTATTATAAAAAGATATACATGGATTTAAATTATTTTGTTGAATATGCGTTATTTTGTTTTCGTTTAATTGTTCCATTTGTTTCATTACAATTTTATTATTACTAATATTTTTATTATTCTTAATAGTAGTAGTATTATCCTTCTTGTTATATTTATTGATACTGTTAGATAAAATATTGACAATAGTTTTATTATATAATTATTTTATAATCAAACAAAATGTATTTAATAATAGTTATTACTATTTTCAAAGAGTTTTTGCCCAAACTAATTTATTTTGATAAAGGTAAGATTTTTAGCCCAAATAAATTGTAGATTTCCAAAGATATTTATTTAAAATATTTCGGTAATGTGTGAAGTCCATGCCTGTTTTCAACATCAATTTATAAGTCCTAAATTTATTTTTATATTATTATTCTTCCTACTAATTTTAAATATAATTTTGACCTAAGTGAGTTATTAATGTTTTCAAAGGATTTATTTAAAATATTTTATGAAGTATAGTTTTTGACCTAAAACGATTTTACTAACTACCTAAAAATAATAATTTTGGATGATAAAATATATTCTTTTTTCAAGGACTATAAGTATTTCTAAATCATATATTTCCTTATTTATCAATTTCTTTGATTTTTCCTTCTGTCCGTGACTAAACCCACTAATTTCGTTTCCTCACCAAATTTGTACTACCTTATGTCCACCCTAACTAACTTGACCCTTCTGGACCCGATGGAACTGTCTGTGCCACCATTAGAGGTCACCTTGCATAATTGTTGCACCAAAGTTGCAGTTCGTGCCACCTTGATTATCGCAGCACACCAGACGTACTACCAAGCAAGACACCTTGCCATTTGCTGTTTGTTTATTTTAGCTCATATTTCATGCATTACTTATTTTCTTTATGCAAAATAAACTGTGATACATGGCATAACCTGTTAGAACTTACTGTTCATTTATATTTTCTGCTATGTATTATTTTTTTACACATTAAACCTAGATTTAAGGGACCACCTTTTTGTGTTGCATTCATGGACTTGACACGTTGTACCACGAAGTTGTGTGTCGCATGTAGAACATGGACGTACGTGATTGGCTGGCCACCAGTACGTACAAGCCGTGCGATAGGTATAACCGCTAATAGAGGTTGCATGCTTAGTTTGACTTAGCGGTTATAGAGGTTTATGTTATGGATACAACATAGTAGGCATTGGGCGGGGAGGACAATTCCTTAGCGTATGGGCTTCGATGCACTTTCCCTTTTGTAACCCGTGAGCTCCGCCGAAGACGCGGGTCTGATTACCCATGATTACTGACGGCCACTGACGTTCTGCGGAACGTCATGCTCTTACTGATGGGGCCTCTGGTGCCCAAGGGGGGACCATGCCGATCCTATTTAGCCAGGGCCCATGCGTAGGAAGGATTGTTCTTAACTATATTTCACTTAGAACGGTTAGGCACCTTTATCCGTTAGGTACGAGTACTTTTGGTTTGGGTACTTGTATCTGACCGTGGCTTGGAACAATAACTTGTCGCGGATTAGTTCGTGACATCTTGTCCTTGTTTGGTTGTAGGTGTGACTTACTACTTCGATGAGAAGGTATTGAACCTTGTTGGGGTCCGGATACCATATTGGATTCATAGCATGGAAAGATACGTCACCGTGAATTAGTTTACCATCTCCTGTCTTTGTTTGGTTGGGGGGGATGGTAAGCTAGTTCAATAAGTGTGTATTGGACCATGTTATAATTCAATTGACTTATTTATTTGAGCAATATTTATTCAGTATTTATTCAGTTTATATGGCATGATATTATGTGTCTTGTTACGTCCCTCTGAGGACCTGGTTATCTCGCCAGGTGTGTGCTATTGTCTTTCGCAGGTGTTCTAGCTCGAGCCGTGACTATCTCTATTTCTTCGAGTATGATTGCGCTTGGATCGTCTTCGCTTCACTCGCCATGCTTATTTTATTTTTCATGTATTTTTCCTTATTTTGTTGGTAGTGGATTTGTCTCCGCCCAACATATTGTATCAAGACAATTCATTATCTTTATATGGTATCTTTTATTCATTTATTTGTGTGGATGAGATTAGTTATGGTTCTACTACATTTTACAGCTTATGTATCGATACGAGGCTTATGTACTACGTATGAATACAGCTGGCATGTCTACGTTCCTAGTCCTACGTATTTTGGGACTGGGGCGTTACATGTTTTTGTGGTGGCCCATGCAGGTCAAGATGAATTGTTTGGTTACTTTACCGTACCAAGCAAGCCTGCGAATAGGATTAGAAGTCTAGGATCTCATCCACATACTTGACCTCTTTCCTCGATTCCATATTCGATCTACCATTCGACTCATCGATTGCATCTTGCTTGATTCCTTCCATCATTATTATCTTCCTTTCGTGTTTTGCTAAAGGTTAGAGAGGTGACCCCTACTAGTTAGACATTGTCCCAAAACACCATTAGTTTAAATTTTAAGTTGGGTAGAATGCCTTGTGACATAGCAATCCCTTTGTACTTGTGACCTATATTCACAAGTTTACTTAGATTCTAGAATTTAGAGGGCCCTAACCCATCTAGTCAACCAAGGACTTGGACAAGCAAACGGTAGGACGATCGTATGGAGACCAACACAGGATATGACTTAGAATCGTTTGAACAAATTCTACTTTATTTCAATCTTAATCTCACGTGCCTATATTTTTACTATCTAGACTAATGATGCTAATGTAGCCTAGTTTTGCAAGCTTATTCTTTTAACGAGCTTGATCATGACATGTTTTATTGGGTGCGCACCCACTAATATATTGTCTAATCAGAACCGGTGCATAATGGTCTGATCAACCAAGTGCACTTTGGTTCGCTTTTATCTATTATTCTACGTGGATGGAACATAATTAAACTTGGCCTTTAGAATCCCAACCACGACTGTTTTGACAATTCTTTTGAAATTATTCGGTCGTCTTTGAACCACGTATTCGTATTCGATATCATCGTCTTCGAACTCTTTATTGCGTTCGCCTTCATCTATTTTAGAGGGACGAAGGTGTCATACTAGAACTTCCTCTAGCCTTTCTAATGATTATGACCACTATCACTGGATATTGCTATATCTTCATCTTAAACTACTCGTCCTTGTCTCGGCCCTATATTTACTCTCATGACCTTCTAATCACTTAAGTTAGGAGTGATCCAAATCGCTCCCTCAATCGGGCCAGCAACCAACTCCTAAGAAAGCATATCTTTAAGGTCTCTAATCTATTTTCTCTAGATAACACACTAGCCTTCATCGCATGTTTTAACTTTAAATCTTACTCATTTTTCCTTCTTGAGCTAACCCATGGTTACCCTCGCCGTTATTAAAGTCACAATTTCCTAATGCATGATTGCGTTGGACGTTGTGAATGATTATTCCTCACCGATACCCCTTGCGCCTTTCACCCCCTACTAATTCTTAATTTCTAGGACGAAATTATTTTAAGTTGGGTAGGATGTAAAACCCCTAAAATTTCTACTTTTTATATATATATATATAAATTTGGTACAGATTTAAAAAATTTTGTTTTTTACGTCGCGTAGTCGTATTGTACGTCGCGCGCGAAATTTTATTTTTTGCTCGTCGAGTACTAATATGGCGAGCGTACATATTTTTAGAAAAATAATTTATTTTATTTTTATAGTTCAAAATAAATTATATAATAAATACTTTGCTATCATACAAGAATTGCTAAGTTTGTTCTTTTCATTTTAAAGGCCTTTCAGCTGCTAATAATAAATAAATTGTATACTAGAAAGATATATTTATGTAAATATTATTTGTGCATACTTCGTAAATATTAATTAGTTTATTTTGTAAATAAAAATGCTATTTTTGAAATTATTATTATAGTATTTTTTTGAAAATATATTTTGAAATTTTGTGGCAATTTAAATTTTGATTTGATTTTATGGATTGATTTAAATAAGTAAATATCTATATTTGAAATTGATATGATTTTAAACTAAAAGAATTTAATTAGGTTTAAATTGGATATGTATTTGGATTTGGATTTGATTGATTTTAAATTAAGTTGTGAATTATCTAAATTGGGTTTAAATATCCTAATCCTTATCTTACTGGAAATTCTCACATCCTATAAATAGGCAGGTACTCCTCCATAATCCCTCACATCCATAAAATTCCACAACCATAGATTGAGTGCATCGTGTCGGTGTCCAACTCCAATAGATTATTTTTGTATATATACATATATCCCCTTCGTGTCGACAACCCCGACACAATACGACTAACCCCTAACCTAACCCTACCCTCCTGGCCGTAGAAGCCTCCCTGATGCCGCGACTCCCCAGCCGTTTCCCTATCCCACGACCATCCCCAGCAATAACCATCAGCGACACAACCACCACGAACACCGCCATCACCATAGCAGAACCCACACCGCCACCAAAAACCACCATCTCATTTGCTTCTCGCAACAGCCCCTTCCGATCACTTATTCCCCGCCGCTAGACCTCTGTCCCTCACCATCGTACTTCCGGCCACCCGTAAACCCCAAACCACCACCGTCACCAAAATCAACACCAAACCCCTCCAGCACCACCATATGCGCCACCCCCGTCAGCACACACGTAAAGGAAAAAAATTGAGAAAAAAAAACCCTAACCCTAAAACTCACCTCGCCGTCGACCGGAGCTCCGCCTCCAGCGCCGCCGCGGTCTCCGCCTGAGCGGCCGGCCCGAACCCCGTCGACTTCACCCCCGCGCCTTTCCTCCTCTCTAGACCAGCCGTCGCGACCCCAAAACCCCCGCGTGGACCACCGGCGACTCCGCCCGACTGAAACCGCCGCGCGTCCGCCTTACTCCGGTGCTGATTCCTTCTCGCCGATCCGCCGAGCCCAACGTAGCCTTCAGCGCGCGCCCCTCTCTCTCCGACCCTCTCCCGCAGCCTTCCCCGAACCCCTCTCCGTCGCCTCCATCCACCTGCCGGAACCCCGAACTCCTCCTCGTTTTTCCCCTCCTTGTCGCCGTACACCCTCCGGCTTGCCGCCCGACGACGAGCTCCCCGTTCCTTCCCGCTTCCCCCTCGATCCCTCTGCCTCTCCCTCTCCTTTTCCTTTTTCTTTTGAGAGCAGCAGCAGTCATTTGACTGCTGCAGAGTTTTTATTATTATTATTATTATTATTATTATTATTATTATTATTATTATTATTATTATTATTATTATTATTATTATTATTATTTAATTTATTATTTATTTAATTGTTTTGTTGATGTTTATTTTTTTGTGTGTGTTTCTTTGTATCTATTATTATTGTTATCATCTTTATTATTATTATTATTATTATTATTATTATTATTATTTTTATTATTATTATTATAAAAAGATATACATGGATTTAAATTGTTTTGTTGAATAGGCGTTATTTTGTTTTGGTTTTGTTCCATTTGTTTCATTACAATTTTATTATTACTAATATTTTTATTATTCTTAATAGTAGTAGTATTATCCTTCTTATTATATTTATTGATACTGTTAGAAAAAATATTGACAATAGTTTTATTATATAATTATTTTATAATCAAACAAAATGTATTTAATAATAGTTATTGCTATTTTCAAAGAGTTTTTGCCCAAACTAATTTATTTTGATAAAGGTAAGATTTTTAGCCCAAATAAATTGTAGATTTCCAAAGATATTTATTTAAAATATTTTGATAATGTGTGCAGTCCATGCCTGTTTTCAACATCAATTTATAAGTCCTAAATTTATTTTTATATTATTATTTTTCCTACTAATTTTAAATATAATTTTGACCAAAGTGAGTTATTAATGTTTTCAAAGGATTTATTTAAAATATTTTATGAAGTATAGTTTTTGACCTAAAACGATTTTACTAACTACCTAAAAATAATAATTTTCGATGATAAAATATATTCTTTTTCAAGGACTATAAGTATTTCTAAATCATATATTTCCTTATTTATCAATTTCTTTGATTTTTCCTTCTGTCCGTGACTAAACCCACTAATCTCGTTTTCTCACCAAATTTGTACTACCTTATGTCCATCCTAACTAACTTGACCCTTCTAGACCTGATGGAACTGTCCGTGCCACCATCAGAGGTCACCTTGCATAATTGTTGTACCAAAGTCGTAGTTCGTGCCACCTTGATTATCGCAGCACTCCAGGCATACTACCAGGCAAGACACATTGCCATTTGCTGTTTATTTATATTTAGCTCATATTTCATGTTTTACTTATTTTCTTTATGCAAAATAAACTGTGGTACATGGCATAACCTGTTAGAACTTACTGTTCATTTATATTTCCTGCTATGTATTATTTTTTTACACATTAAACCTACATATTTTGGGACTGGGGCATTACAGATTGACAAGTAACATGGCATGATAGTGGCCCGTCGTAGCGCACTCTTGATAAGTAAACCTGACATGATATACCTCGATAGGCTGTTGCGACAACTACCACGACATGATAAAAATGAATGGACTAGACACCGTGGACGATTATGTTTGTACAAATGAACCAGTATTATCTTGCATCATGTCTAGGACAGGGACCCCTGAATACCACGGTCAGGGGTACCTACTGAAATTGAATAAGGCTAATAACTAGAATAATCCAGTAGTCATAAAGAGATTTTCCAGCTGCAGGCAATCCCATTATCTGGGCGCGCAAGTGGACTTATAGCCTACCGACGAGTAGGGCACATTTCCAGCACACTGCCATGTGTTGTACCCTTTATGAACGGATATTCGACCTGGATAACCTGGATGGTCTAATCTCATTGCATCTTGCTAGTAACTAGGCCTGTGATAACCCTAGTTAGTTAAAGTATCAAGCCGTACTTATTGCTTTGCCGTGAATGTTGGATAGAGTCTAACCAATCTAGTCTTATCCTGATCCTGTACAAGATTGTTACATGACCCGATTGCTTGTGTTATCCTTTCGATAAATTGTGGGAAACCAAGTTCCGTTCAGAAGAAGGGTTACAACCCCGTTCCTTGTTTGGTTTACGGGTTGTAACTTTTTTATCTGAATCATGGTTATTTTATCGTATATCATCATGTTTTTTTTCCATATTTCAAGTCCTTTATTATATAATTATGTTCTTGTGCTAATTGCTGGTTTTAGTTCTTAAGTGAAACCTCCTTTGTGGCACTTTTTCTTTCTGGGATCTGACCCAGTAGGTTTTGCGTGGCCAGATACCGGAGCAGCTCCAGAAGATCTTCCTACCTTCCAGCCAGATGGTGACAACCAGGCGTAACCCTGGCAACGAGTGGTTTTATTTTTGGCTCTCCCACTCTATTGTAAAATTATTCTTTTGAGACGTTTAGCCGACGAGCACGTGTTAGCTCGATTGCACTTTACTTACTGTCTTCCTACGGGCTGTAACATGATTAACAAATCCTAGGATTGATGATGTATGACTGAAACTCTTGCTAGTCTTCACATTTTGTATGACTAGCTTCATGATCATCCAAATATGTAATATATGGGACGCCTTACTATTGTATATTTGGTGCTCTGACATCTTGTAACTGTTATTAGTTGCTTGAGATTGAGACAATAGGCTTGTTCATGACCATAAGAGACTGATGACTTGTAGTTAAACCCTCATGTATATAGACAGCCGTGACCGTATAGCGAGGTGGGTTGCACTTTAATATACGTAGCTGGCTATGTCCGCCCCCACTCTCCAGTATTCTATTTCTGGGGCGTTACATGGTTTAAGTGGTGGCCCATGCAGGTCTTGTAAATCAAGATATATGAGGGTTTACCGAATAGATGTCTCAATCAGCACTCGCCCTTAATCTCTGCTCGTACCCTCTAAATTCCTGAATTTTTGACCTGATCACATGATTGTGTCTTTGATCTGTCATGGTCCTTCCTTATTGTTCCCTGTGTCGTCTTCTTCAGCGGCATTGTTCCCGGTCCTACCGATCGGCAAGGCAGAGCACCTCCCGTGGGCCAGCAGCAACTTGGAGATCAAGCCCAGCATTCAGGAGTAGCCTCCAGAGTCATGCCTACTGGGGGTGAAGAGCCACCAGTTCAGCTAGTCCAGCCTGCAGAGCCTGATGATAGCACCTTGGTGGGTCTCATTAGGACATTGCTAGCATCTCAAGATCGTCGGGGCGACGCCCTGCACCAGGCAGTACAAGATGATCTGAGTAGAGGTGGTCATCAAGGTAACAGTGCGGCCATCAGCTTCAAGCGCTTGAATCCTTCTTTCTTCGATGGTAGCGAAGATGTTATTGCCGCAGATACTTGGATACAGGATACAAAAGTGATTCTAGAAGCGACGAAGACGCCCGAGAACAAGAAGGTGGCGGTAGTACGCCTACAGTTATTGGATCTTGCCCACAGTTGGTGGACGGCATAGGCTGTTGGATTAGTGACACCTATTGTGTGGGCAGTATTCTGTGAGAGATTCTAGACCAAGTACTTCAACGCTGTAGCTAGGTAAGATCTACAGATGAGGTTCACCAATCTGAAACAGATGGACAGGATGGTCGACGGATATGCAGCCGAGTTTTCGAGACTTAGTCGGTTTCCTCCCACCTTGGTAGCGACCGAGTTCGACAGAGCCCAACGGTTCTAGCAGGGGCTCCATCTAGAGATTTTATTGATAGTGGAGCAGTTTGAGCTTCAGACTTTCGATGCGGTATTGAGAGCAGCCAGGAGGCACGAGTATTCCTCCCAGAGGATCGTGGACAGGACCGGAGGTCGGAAGCGATCTCATGGCCACATGAATCAGTCTTCAGCACCAGCCCAGCAGCTAGGGCTTTGACAATTAGAACTCCGAGGCAGGCGGCCTCAGTGACGTCGGTTCAACATTCAACTCCGACGAACCCTCAGCAGCAGAAACAGAAGCACTCTTCCGTAGTGGGATGTTCACATTGCGGGAAGCCAGAACATGTGGTGGCAGAATATCGCAGGACGCAAGGATTGTGCCTGGCTTGTGGGGCAGTGGATCACAAGATAGGATCCTGCCCGAATAGGGGTAGTTCATCATCATCCAACTTTACTAGTCCTTCTGTGAGAGGACCAGCACCAGTCCAGCAACAACAGTATCAGCCTCAGAGGCTATTGCCGACGCAGGCACAAGCCTTCCAGCAGCAATACCCCTAGCAGTATGCACAAGCCCAAGTCCTGATTCAGAGCAGAAAGAGAGGTTTTCAGCAGAGGGAACCCGCACCTAGAGGACATGGTCAGGCGATGGCGATGACCGTAGAAGAAGGATTGGCACCATGTAAGGTAGTGGCAGGTACTATTCTCGTCAACTCCTTCCCAGCATCAGCGTTATTTGATTCTGGTGCATCGCATTCATTCATGTCTACACGATTCGCGACACGGATAGGACTGGAGCCTGAGTCATTATCTGTAAGGCTCAATATACTTACTGGTAACGGTCTTGTGGGAGTAGATAGAGTATTCTCCTCGTGTCGGATCATAGTTAGCGGTAGAGAGTTCTCCGCTAGATTGATAGAGTTCCCAATGGCCGATTATGATATGGTCTTAAGGATGGATTGGTTAAGGAACCAATATGCTAGGATAGACTGCCATGTTGGCAGGGTTATTTTTAGCATTCCAGGTGAGCCAGAGTTTTTCTTTTCTCGAGGCGAAGTTGAACCTTCTCCTCCAGTATTGCGGATGGCAGTAGCAGAAGTACAGTTACTCCGGATAGTTGAGGAGTTTCCAGATATTTTTCTAGAAGAGCTTCCAAGAATGCTGCCAGAACGAGAGATCGAGTTTACTATCGACTTGATCTCGGGGACAGCCCCAGTGTCGGAGTGAGGCTACATGATGGCGCCGTCAGAGTTAGAGATATTGTACAAGATAATTGAAGAACTCAGGACCAAGGGATTCATTCGTGCAAGTGGATCGCCTTGGGGAGCCCCGATGCTTCCTGTGAAAAAGAAGGATGGTACGTCCAGATTATGTGTAGATTATCGTACCTTGAACTCAGTGACAATCAAGAACAGATACCCTCTCCCGAGGATAGATGACTTGTTTGATCAACTCAAAGGGGCAGCAGTATTCTCGAATATTGACTTGCGGTCAGGATACCATTAGATCAGAGTCAGAGAGCAGGACATCCCGAAGACAGCTTTCAGATCTAGATATGGGCATTGGGAGTTCCTTGTTATGCCATTTGGAGCAACCAATACGCCGGCTGTATTCATGGACCTCATGAATCATATCTTCATGCCTTATTTGGATTAGTTCGTGATTGTATTCATAGACGACATCCTGGTCTACAGTAAGAATGAAGCGGAGCATGAGCAGCATCTCAGAGTTGTCCTCCAGATTCCCAGAGAGCACCAGTTGTACGCGAAGTTCAGAAAATACGAGTTCTGGCTCGATCGCATTTCATACTTGGGTCATATCATTAACAGAGGAGGAGTAGAAGTGGATCCCCAGAAGATCGTGGCTATCGAGACATGGCCAGTACCTAGCATAGTTGCAGAAGTTCGCAGTTTTCTTTGTTTGGCCGGCTACTACCGGCAATTTATTTCAGACTTTGCTCGGATTTTAGCTCCATTGACGCAGTTGACCCGCAAGGATGTGTAGTTTGCTTGGACAGCAGAATGTCAGAATTCTTTTGAGAAGTTGAAGCAAGGTTTGATGACGGCACCCATTCTCATGCTTCCAGATGGGACCGGGGGATTCTCAGTGTATTGTGATGTTTCAGACAGAAGTTTAGGATGTGTTTTGATGTAGCATGGGAAGGTAATAGCTTATGCGTCACGTCAACTTCGTGATCATGAGAGGAATTACCCAACCCATGACTTGGAGTTGGCAGCAGTAGTGTTTGCACTTAAGCTTTGGAGACACTACTTGTATAAAAATAGGGTAGAGATTTTTACCGACCACAAGAGCCTGAAGTATGTGTTTACTCAGAAGGATCTTAACATGCGTCAGAGAAGATGGCTAGAGCTGCTTGTGGATTATGACATCAACCTGCAGTATCATCCTGGGAAGGCCAACGTTGTTGCAGATGCATTGAGCAGAAGAGCCAGAGTTTATTTTCTAACAGCGCAACCAGAGTTATTAGCAGATCTTCAAATGATGGGTATAGAAGTTGTCCTTCCTACCAATATAGCATTGATGGCCAGAATACAAGTTCAGTCCACTATAGTCGAGAGGATCCGGATGGCGCAGTCAACAGATTCCAAGCTTCAGCGACTCAGAGCAGAGTATGAGGCAGGACGACGGCCAGAGTTATGCATTCATGAAAATGGTACACTTCGACATGGGAGGCGTCTTTGTGTGCCCAGTGGTGATATCAGACAGGAGATCATGGCAGAAGATCACAGTTTGCAGTATTCCATTCATCCTAGTGGCACGAAGATGTACCGTGATATCTGCCAGCACTTTTGGTGGAATGGTATGAAGAGGAAGATAGCCCGATTTGTCTCTCGTTGTTTGGTTTGCCAACAAGTTAAAGCTGAACATCAGAGACCGGCTGGACTTCTTCAGCCTTTGTCGATTCCAGAATGGAAGTGGGAGCATATAACTATGGATTTCGTGACTGGATTACCTAGGTCCCCGACCGATAGAGATGCTATTTGGGTTATTATAGAGAGGCTCACGAAAGTGGCTCACTTTCTTCCGTTCAGAGTTGGTCAGTCGACGGCTCAGCTAGCAGAGATGCAACTCAGGCAGATCGTCAGATTTTACGGTATACCAGTCAGTATCACCTCGGACAGAGATACAAGATTTATATGTGTCACACTTTTAGCACAGTCTGCAAGAGAGTTTGGGAACTCACCTCCAGTTCAACTCAGCTTGTCATCCGCAGACAAATGGCCAGTCAGAGCGTACCATACAAACCTTCAAAGATATGTTGAGATCTTGTACACTCGATTTCGGTGGTTCGTAGGAGGATTACCTGCACCTGGTGGAGTTCTCGTACAATAACAGTTTCCAAGCCAATATCCAGATGGCACCGTTCGAGGCACTGTATGGTAGAAAGTGCAGATTCCCGCTAGCATGGGACAATATTGGAGGGAGGCAGATGCTCGGCCCGGAAGTGATTACTCAGACAATTGAGGTGGTCAGAAGAGTCAGAGATCATCTTCGCGTCGCACAAGATCGCCAGCGCCATTGGGCCGATTCTCATCGGCGCCCCCTTAAATTTTCTTTCGTCGACCACGTATTCCTTAGGATCTCACCTAACTGTGGCGTCATTCGTTTCGGCGTACGGGGAAAGCTTAGTCCTAGGTATATAGGGCAATTTGATATTCTAGAGCGAGTAGGTGATGTGTCCTATCGTCTTGCTCTCCTACCGTCGTTGCGTGAGGTGCATGATGTCTTCCATGTATCCCAACTACAACGGTATATCTCGGACTGAGCCACATCCTGGATCATTCGGAATTGGTTGTTGGTACCAACCTTTCGTATGAGGAGAGGCCCGTGTCTATATTGGACCGGAGAGAGAAGATACTCAAAAACAAGACTATCAAGTTAGTCTGTGTTGCTTGGGGTCATCACTCTCTAGGTGAGTCAACATGGGAGCGTGAAGATGATATCCGATTGTGATATCCCGACATGTTTGACTCGTAAGATATAATGTCCTTCTTATGCCTTATGCTCTCAATTCCTTGCTTGAATGAATGATTGCATAGTGGACTGCTTAGTATAGTTTGTCTGTGATTAGTATAGCTTGTCCTTGCCTCTCTAGCCTCTTAATTAAATTTCGAGGACAGAATTCTTTTAAGGTGGGTAGAGTTGTAACGCCCGTAGTTCATATTATGTATTTTGGTACACGTGTACGTATTTTGACTCATATTGCATGTCTTATTGCATGGTTTATTTTGGCATTTCCTTTGCTCGGTTCGGTTCGGTTTGCTTGGTTCGGCTTAGTTCAGTTTTTGCATGTGGACCAACCCCACCTACCACCCACTCTCTTTCTTTATAAGCCACCAACCCCTTTCTCTCTCCTCATTCACTTCTTCATTTACTTCTTCTTCTTCCTCCATTAACTCTCTCCACCTACCAAGAGAGGCTTAGGCAAGTGCAACTTGCTTCATGGAGGAACTCAATTTTTGTTATTCCATTTTCTTTCTCACGAGATTATAAGACACTTTTGTACTTAGCATATTTAATTTCTATGGTTTATTTCAGGTAGATCTAGGCTGGTTGCATTTCTAGATTTCTTGGGTTTTGATCTATCAAGCGTTATTATTTTCAACTTTTGATGGTTCCATGTTGTAGAAAATTTTATTATGCCCTATTTTGACCTATGAAAGTCCGGATTCTGAACTTAGATGAAGGATTATTGGAGCTTGGAAGCCATGGCTTTCATGGTTCTTCTTTTCGAAAAAAGTTGGAGAAGAGGAACTGTGCTTGACTGCATAGCTTTTTCATACGACAAGTCCCCTGTGGCTCTCTTTCGCCGCATAGGCATTTCGGTCTTTATGCGGCTGTCCCCATGCCGCATGAGCCCATGTTCTCCCTTAGCCGCATGGATTTGGTTGGCTTAGCTGCATATGCCTGTTTCTCCTTAGCCGTATGGCCCTGTCCTCCCTTAGCCGCATGGCCCTGTTCTCCCTTAGCCGTATGGCCCTGTTTTCCCCTGGCCGTATGAGCCTTTCCCCTTAGCTGCATGGCCCTGTTCTTCCTTAGCCGTATGAGCCCTTTTCCCCTGGCCGCATGAGCCCTTTTCCCCTGGCCGCATGAGCCCGTCCCCCCTCCCTAGCCGCATGAGCCCGTTATTCCTAGCCGCATGAGTCTGTTCCCTCCTGGTCGTATGAGCCCGTACCCCCTTGGCCGTATGAGTCTGTTCTCCTTAGCCACATGACCTTGTTTCTCCTTAGCTGCATGACCCTGTTCTCATTGCCGCATGACCTTGTTTTCTCCGAGCCAAATGGCTCTTCCCACAGCCTTTGCCCCTTTTATTATTCTGGTTGTTATATTTATGCTTATGTCTCATGACCCTCTGTGTAACTTGGGTTCCTTGATAGAATGTTTACACCATGTTAATTCTGAACATGTTCCATGAACACGACAGTAGCCCGTTGTGGCGCACTCACGACAAGAATGATTGACAAGTAACATGGCATGATAGTGGCCCGTCGTGGCACACTCTTGATAAGTAAACCTGACATGATATACCTCAATAGGCTGTTGCGACAGCTACCACGACATGACTGGAATGAATGGCCTGGACACCGTGGGTGATTGTGTTTATACAAATGAACCAGTATTGTCTTGCATCATGTCTAGGGAAGGGACCCCTGAATACCACGGTCAGGGGTACCTACTGAAATTGACTAAGGCTAATAACTAGAATAATCCAGTAGTCATGAAGAAATTTTCCAGCTACAGGCAATCCCGTTATCTGGACGCGCAAGTGGACTTGTAGTCTGCCGACGATTATGGCACATTTCCAGCACACTGCCATGTGTTGCACCCTTCATAAACGGATATTCGACCTAGATAACCTGGATGATCTGCAGGGCTTGTGGCTGTTGGAATAATCTTATTGCATCTTGCTAGTAACTAGGCCTGTGATAACCCTAGTTAGTTAAAGTATTAAGCCGTACTTATTGTTTGGCCGTGAATGTTGGATGTAGTCTAACCAGTCTAGTCTTGTCCTGATCCTGTACAAGATTGTTACATGACCCGATTGCTTGTTTGGTTTACGGGTTGTAACTTGATTATCTGAATAGTCCCATAGTTATCATATCGATTTTTCCATATTTCAAGTCCTTTACGATAAAATTATGTTCTTGTGCTAATTGCTCGTTTTAGTTCTTAAGTGAAGTCTTCTTTGTGGAACTTGCTCTTTCTGGGATCTGACCCAGCTGTTTTGCGTGGCCAGATACAAGAGCAGCTCCAGAGGATCTCCCTACCTTCCAGCCAGATGGTGACCACCAGGCGTAACCCTGACAACGAGTGGGTTTTATTTTTGTCTCTCCCACTCTATTGTAAAATTATTCTTTTGAGGCGTTTAGCCGACGAGCACTTGTTAGCTCGATTGTACTTTACTTACTGTCTGCCTACGGGCTGTAACATGATTAACAAATCCTAGGGTTGATCATGTATGACTGAAACTCTTGCTAGTCTTCACATTTTGTATGACTAGCTTCATGATCATCCAAATATGTAATGTATGGGACGCCTTACTATTGTATATTTGGTTCTCTGACATCTTGTAACTGTTATTACTTGCTTGAGATTGAGACAATAGGCTTGTTCATGATCATAAGAGACTGATGGCTTGTAGTTAAACCCTCATGCATCTAGACAACCGTGATCGTATAGCGAGGTGGGTTGCACTTCAATATACATAGCTGGCTATGTCTGCCCCCGCTCTCCAGTATTCTGGTTCTGGGGCGTTACATGCATGATTCATGAATATATTTTAAATTTCTAATTTTCAAAATTATTATTTTATTAATTTATACAAGTTATAAAAAGTCTTTCCAAATTGGTTTATTATGAATTAAATCAGAAATTAATTTTTCGGATAATTTTAAACTAATTTTTGAATTAAAGATTATCTAGTATATATATGCATATATTGGAAAGATATATTTTGTGGTTTTAAAAAGTAATTTAAATTAAGGGGTGAATTATCCATGAGGATTCAAATAATCCTAGTCCATATCCAACCAGGGGTCCTCACCTCTTATATAAGGAGAGCCCCTTGTTCTCTTTTCTCCATAATTTCCTCATCCAACTCCTCCACAAATATCCTCCACCAGAATGTGTTGTACATCGTGTCTGTGTCCACCCGTTCTTATTCCAGTATACATATACATTATATCACGTGTCGGACACACCCCCGACAATCAAATCCTATCCCTAACCCAACTCTAGTTTCGCTTCCACCGAGAACTACACCACCGCCAGCATCATCATCTTCGTCGTCGCCATGCTCCCTAATTCGTCCTTCCCTGCCACCATTATCGCCACCACCTCCACCACTGTTGTCATCCCTCTCGGCCACCATAACTCGATACCTCCCAACCGCGGCCACCTCCGGCCGACCAACCGCCCCAAATTGAAATGCAGCCACCACCATCAGCCATGAAAGTAGGAGAGGAAAACCCTAACCTGTGCTCGAGGCCGTTGACCGCCTCTCCCACCGGCGAGCGCGTCCGCCCCTCCTCTTCGGCATCCACTGTCGCTGGCCGCACGAGCCGCCAAACTCGTCGATCGGCGACCAGAGTTTCGAACCGCCGCAAGCCCCACCCCACGGTCCGACACCCGATCGCGTGGACCGGCCGGAGCCTGACCGCGGCCATTTTCCCCCACCGGCGCTAGCGCGCCGACAACTGCGCCTCCGCCTTCCCGAGCTCCCTCGTGCCGCTCCACCTGGACACGGCATCCCTGGTCTTCTCCACGCCGTCCCCGCGGCCGACGCCCTCTGGTAAGCCTCACCGCTCCCTTCCTCCGTCTCTCTCTGACTCCCCTCTATTTACTCTCTCATGAAATTTTGTTTCCTTTCTTTTTCTTTCACCAACTCTCCCATCACTCTCTCTCTCTATTTAGTTAAAGAAGCAGCATACTGCTGCTGCTAGCCTACTGGTTTTTATTATTAAAATTTTATTTTTTTGTTTTTTTCTTCTTCTTTCTTTCCTTCTTTCATTATGATGATCATTATTAGTATTAATTTGGTTTTGAGCAGTATATAGTGTCATCCTATACTATATTTGAAAGGCCAGAGAGAGTTGGCTTTACTCAGAGGTAAAGTGGATGTGGTAAACACTGATTTTAGCTTAATCTTGCTGAGAATAAAGTTTAAGCTTTGCGTGGACATAGGAAAACAACTCAGAGGTGATGTGGACATGGATATTTTCTATTGGGAATTGATAAAAGAATGTCCGAAACAGCTGGGTCCCAGGGACATATCATAATAAGGGGGTTTACATGTAGTGGTAAAATTCATAGATTCTCCTTACTAGGGAGATGAAAGTACATGTTGAGGAGCTTCAAGCATAATACTTCTTTAGGCACTTGCCGTTGATTGGCATCATGAACAAATTCTCGTTAGGTTTAGCGAGTTGGTTGGCGCCATTAGAGTACATTGTCTCTATGATGAAGGGGCCTTCCCACTTGGGTTCAAACTATCCTGGTGTCTTGTAAGTTATCACCATTGGCCTTCTGACTGATAGGGCGAGGTCCCCCACCTGGAAAGTCCTTTGTTTGGCCTTCTTGTTGAAAGCCTGTTAAATGCGAGCCTGATAGAGCTCGATACCTGTTGAGCCAAGAGACATTTTTCGTCCAATACCTCTAACTCTTGCAACCGACGACATTAATTGTCCTCCTCTGTCAGCTGGTTCATAATGGCCACTCATAGTGTGGGGATTTGGATTTCTCTTCCGTAAACCAGAGAGAATGGTGTGCTGCCCGTCGGAGTCCGTACCATTGTGCCATAGGCCCAAAGGCATTCGCCTAGCATCTCGTCCCAGTCGCGTTTATTGGTTGACACGACTTTTTTGAAGAGTTTAACGATTATTTTGTTGAAAACTTCAGCCAACCCGTTTGCTGCCAGATTGTAAGCGGTCGACGCCATGTTCTGGATGCAATATTGTCACACAACCTGTTGAACGCATAGCTTATGAATTGTGGACCGTTGTCGTGGATGATCCTCCGGGGTACCCCGAAATGGTAGATGATGTGATGCTTGATGAAGTTGATCACCTTCGAGCTTTTCACTTCTGATAGAGATATAGCCTCCTTCCTCTTAGAGAAGTAATTGGTGATTGCTAAAATAAATTGATTTTCTCTGGATGACAGAGGGATAATTGTTCCAACTATGTTCATACCCCAGGCTTCAAAGGGCCAGGAGGCGACCATCAGGTGTAGAAACTCTGAGGGTCGATGGATGAAGTCAGGGTGCAGCTGGCAAACACGATACTTTTTAGCATACTCAATAGCATCCGCCATCATAGTAGGCCAGTAATAGCCCATACGTCGGAGTTGGTCCTGTAGCTTAGGACTAAGTTGATGAGCTCCATAGGTATCGTCATGAGCCTCCCGAAGAGCTTCGGCTGCCTCCTCATTTGACAAATCAGAGGAGAAGCCCGTCATAAGAATGGCGATACATCATTTTGGTGGTCGTGTTATAGTAGAATCAGAGAGAGCACCTTTTGACAGACATAGCTTCCTTGGGGTCATCTGGAAGGATTCCGTAGGCTGCAAAGTCTATAAATGGAAATCGCCAGTCTCTAATGTTGACACGGTGTCTACAGGCATGGCATGGCTCAGACACATGCACAGATTATTTTTAGGACACACCAGATCCCGGCCAATCACCATAACAAAGTGTTAAGTCCCAAGAGGTACTGCCAATAAGGTAGCAAGGCCAGCTAGAGCATCCGTCTCCAAATTTTGTAGCCGAGGTACATGTTCTAGAACTCGGTAAAGGTTGAAACGATATGAAAATCCACTTTATGATAAGGAATCAGGTCCTCATGGAGAACTTTATATTGTCTCCAGACCTGGTTGACAATGAGCTTTGAATTGCCATAGGACTCGAGACATTCTACCCCAGTTGTCTTGCTAACTGGAGTCCTATGATGAGAGCATTGTACTCTGCCACATTATTGGAGCACGGTTCTATGAGGGAATAGGCATGTGGATGACTAGCTTGTCTGGAGAGATCAAGACTACCTCCACCCCTGCGATGACCTGGCCGTTGGGGCCTATTCTTGAAGAATGTCGAAGAACATCCGCCAGACGGAATTTCCTTCGGCAGTATTGGATTTCAACACTTTATCTAGAATTTCTTCATAGAGTTTGGATGACTCTAGGATTGGATGTGCAGCTAAGAATTTAGCCAGCGCTTGACCCTAGACAACTTTTTATGGAATGAATACCATATCGTACGGTGTTAATAGTATTGTCCATGTAGATAAATGAGAGTTTAGTGCTCCTGGCTTTGTCATGAGGACCCTGAGTGGATTGACTCGGGATATAACATGGATCGTCTGACCCGATACGTAATGGCAGGTCTTCTAAATAGCAAATACCAGAGCTAGATATTCTTTCTCGACGGGGTTTTACCAGTGTTCGGCTCTGATCATTGTCCTGCTTAGGTAGTAGATAGCTTGCTCGTAGCCTGCACCATTGTTCTGAGCCAGTAGAGCGCCAAAGGAATGATCCATTGTACGGATGTAGAGCAAGAAGGGTTTGCCCGCAACTGGTGCTTCCAGGACTGGAGGATTTGTGAGATAGGCACCGATACATAATGGCAGGTCTTCTAAATAGCAAATACCAGAGCTAGATATTCTTTCTCGACGGGGTTTTACCAGTGTTCGGCTCCGATCATTGTCCTGCTTAGGTAGTAGATAGCTTGCTCGTAGCCTGCACCATTATTCTGAGCCAGTAGAGCGCCAAAGGAATGATCCAATGTACGGATGTAGAGCAAGAAGGGTTTGCCCGTAACTGGTGCTTCCAGGACTCGAGGATTTGTGAGATAGGCCTTGATTTCGTCAAATGCCTTCTGATACACCTCCGTCCAGACGTAAGAGACTCCCTTCTTTATGAGCTTAGTAAAGGGTTGGCATCATCCGAAAAGATTTGCTAAAAACCTTCGGATGTATGCGAGACGTCCTTATAGGCCTCGAAGTTCTCTTAGGTTCTTCGGAGGGGTCATATCAAGGATGGCTTTGGTCTTCTCGGGGTCAACATGGATACCCTTCACAGTGATGATGAAACCCAAGAATTTGCTGGTAGAAACCTCGATGAAGGATTTGGCTAGATTTATCTTGAGC
Source organism: Iris pallida (assembly GCA_029216955.1). NCBI lineage: Eukaryota > Viridiplantae > Streptophyta > Magnoliopsida > Asparagales > Iridaceae > Iris > Iris pallida. Next base: position 3,977,156 of record JANAVB010003600.1, on the reverse strand, counting down.
TGATATGCTCGCATGAGATCAAAAACTGTCTTCAAATCTTGCAAGTGAACACCTCGTAGACGACTTTAGACAACAATGTTTTTAACATAACATTAAACTGTCTTGCGAAGATGCTTCTGGAAGATGGTGCTCATAGCTCGCTGGTATGTCGCCCCTACATTCTTTAAGCCAAATGGCGTTACTGTGTAGCAAAAACCCCCTTTGGAGTTCTAAACAACGTATGCTTCTCGTCTTCCGAAAACATCTTGATCTGGTTGGAGCCTGAATATTCGTCCATGAAGGACATGCATTTAAAGACACATGTGTTGTCGATCATTAAGTCTGTGATCGGAAGTGGAAACTCATCTTTCGGGCAAGCGGAGTAGAGGTCCTTGAAGTTGATGCAGACTCGGATCTTCTCATTCTTTTTAGTGACGGGAACGATATTGGGCACCCAGTCTAGGTGTTGCTCCTCACGAACGAACCCACTTTCTATGAGTTTATCCACTTCTTTGTCAATGGTGTCCATGATGTTGGACGAAAGCGTCGTTGTTGCTGGTTAACAGGCTTAGCATTATGTAAGATGTTAAGCTTGTGTATTGTGACTTGCGGGTCTAAACCTGACATATCTTCATAGCTCCAAACGAAGATGTCGATATATTCTTTGACATGTTGGACCAAGGATTCTCGACCTTCTCATGTCAAGCTTTTGAAGATGGGTTTGGGCGAGGATTCATCCCCTAAGTCGATTTGCTCGATTTCGTCTTCAGTAGGAGGCTCTCGTAGTTCAAAGCGAGATTCTTATTGCTCTCCTAGGCGTTGAGCCCAGGGTTCCTCTTCGAATAACTCCACATCTTCTTCATCTGGAGGATGTGCGGATGTCATGTTCACTGATAACACTTCTCTGAAGATCGGGCCGATGCTAGTGTCGGAGTCCCAAGTTGAAGCTTCAGACGAGTGAGAGTGCACGGCCTCTCCAGTTTCTGAACTCTCTGGGGTTGTCGGAGGTGTGATGTAACCTACTCCCCATCGAGTGTGGTGGTAGTAGTTGTCACGCCCCGCTCCCGTAGGAGCGATTGTCCTTGCTAAGACGTGATGCCGCATGAGCCTAGATTGTGCTCGTACAAGGCGGGTTACATAACGGCCGATTTCAGCGGCTGCGACGGGGTCGTCGCACAGAAGTCCCGTGCAGAGACATTGAATAATAGCAGCGAAAATTAGAACAAACACAAGTTATTCAAAAGAAGCTCTTTATTGATATTGAAACATAGATTACAATAGGGCGCAAGGCCAATATTACAAGTCTCTCAAGCTCACTCATCTCACATTACAAGTCACTCAGCTCTCTCTCATCTCTCAATACAAGTCTTGATCCAGCGGAAGATTCGGAAGGCGACGTCCATACATTATGTCCCGTATAAGTCTTTACTTCATGCGGCCGTGCCCTTCGAATCGCCAAAGAACTCTGTGCCTCGACGCATCCAAGCGAGCTCCGCGCCACGAGCTTCTACATGTGCCTGCACATGTAAACTATGTGGGTGTCAGTACTCAACGGTACTTGTGGAATGAGCTCCTCGCCCACCCATACAAACCCGACACGTTTGATTTACTTTTGTGCAACATAGAACCTTTAGATTGTCTTTCCACTCTTGCCTTAGGATTAGTTTAGGACCGACGCCTTGGCCTATTTTGTGTCTCTAGACCATCTCGTGCTTGCACGACAACGTTAACTCATACCTTGCCTCAAGGCCCTTCTCGTGCCAACAATGTTAACGTATCGAGTCGTGTTTGCCTTACGGCTTAAAATCAGTGACGCATCTACGCGATGAGGCTCAATTTCCGTGTGACCGTGCTATAAACCCTTGTTGAGGTCGTGCCTCACAACTCAAGGAGACTCGATCATATCGCCGCCTCGCGGCCCTTGCCACCTCGCGGCCCTTGCTACTAGGTCGCAAACTGACCCATCCAACTTGTGAACATTAGTGTCACTCGACCAACTTTGCCTTGCGGCATCTCCTGACTTAAACTCATGACAACTCAAAGCATAACTATGCAACTTATATGCCGACAACATAGGACTCGATGCCACATCTCGTGCCGAAGTAAGGTGTCTTCGTTGCAGCCAAATCGTAGGCCCAACATTGTATTCAAACTATACACATGCATTCAACTCGACTCCTTGATTTAGTGTACTCAATACTCGACTCAATCCAAAGGCACACTCACGGATTGCCGCCCGTGCCGACTCATCTATATAAGGTCACTAGCATGACAAGCTATTATGGACACATAGCTTGCGGTTGGCCGGGACCCTTCCAGCGTAAGGTAGCTAGCCCCCTGGAAGTCCTCGACTAACCCGGTGCTATCGAGTCAGCACAGCTATCACCGTGTTTCCTTTCTTGGCCGAAACGATCCCATGGCCCTGGGTTGCCGTTACGGGGAAACTATACCTTGTCGACAAGTTGTCCAATGACCATGCAAGACCCTTCACTCAAACTGACGTCTCACACAGTCATTGTACTCTCAATGTTATCATCTCTTTCTAAAACCAAGTTCAAGTCTTCTACCCTTGAGACCCCTCAAGGTCCCCTCGATGACCTACGGTCGCGAGCATTCTTTCTTTGTTAACATATCATTTCATTCAACTCAATGCCTATTCGACTGTCCTTTCTCCAAAAACTTATTAAATCAATCGTGTTTTATGCCTTAAACACTAAGTCCGTGCACCGTACTTTAGGCCCATCGTGCTCTACGCGACACTATCGCCCAACACATACTCCATACGACTAGCTTTCAAACCGTAGGACTTCGTGGCTATACTCAGCCGTAGAACTCATAGGACCGTGCTTGGAATGACTTAGGTCGACCGCCATCACTTAGCTTAACTTTACCAAGCCTATAACTTAACTCAAGGGACGAGCAAAGGCTATGCCAAGCCTTGCATCGTGGAAGCATACATGCTTTATCGAGCATTTGCGCGGGCGACGCCTATGAATTAGGCTACGTTCATAACTTCGCCTACTCAACCAACTTTCCTTCTCCCAAGCCACGGGACGAAGGATCGAGTGTCATTTTCAAAGTACGCCGTGCACCAACTCTAAGATGATCGTTGGACCTTTCCATATTCTAACTCAATTCGATACGTCGGGATTATTCCCTTTAGCTATGTGGATTCATCTCTTTTATTATTAAGCCTACTTGTGCAAGTTGAAAACATGCGATTTATTATGTGAAGGCTAAGATGAGGCAAGTTCACCGAAACTACCCCACCTGAGCGAGCGGTCGCTTCGATCGAGCGATGTCTCCGAGTAGCCGTTGCAAGGCTAAGTCCGAACGCCGTTGGCGTTTCGATTCCTCCGATTGACTGAGCGGGACGGGGCACTACATCATACACCACTCAGAAAAAAGTTTCGTCCTCGAAACTAACTGAGTACACTTATCGACTTATCACTTTACTCAATATTCAAGAACTCTCGCACACAATTCTTCTATGCCTTACTCAAATTCGAGCCACGCTCGTGCTACCCTCAATCCTTTCTTCAAAACTTACGATCTCAAAATCCTCGATACTTCCCCGTTCCTCAAATCTTACTTGAATTCAACGTATCACTTAGTATGGATCGTGCACATATCTTAGGCGTCCCCAAAATACATGCATTTCAACCAAGCCTCGTGATAGTGAATCCCGCCGTCACCACTCGAGTCGGATCGTGCACGCATTCAAGCGTCCTTGATATACATGCATGTCAACCGAGCCTCATGAGTGGTGCCTTCACCATTCCTATCGCTCCGTACCGGAACGTCTACCTAACCGCTAGGCTATGTCTTTCCGTCAGTATTGGAATCATAGTTCCCAAACAACGATATCAACACTGACCCCATCCTAAGGTCAAACCAAGTTGATAGTACGGGGTTTTCTATCCAAGCTCGCATCACTCCGATTTCTAAACATCGAGCATCGATTTCCTACGCACATCCCAATATTTCATCGCACGGGGTCCGAGTCGTTCAGCAAAGCCATCCTACGACAACTTACGTTCAACCAATTCCATGACATCTCAATATCGCTCGTTCAACAAGCCATTTTGTATTCTCTATCCCTTCAAACACGTTCGGCATAATCCACCTATCAATCCTTCTCGAATCAAACACGCTATGACACAAATTGTTGCTGACCAAAATTTTACATTCCACATTCCTAATTCATCTATTCCAATTCACGCAACCGATCACAAGGTCGTCTAGCTTAACAATATGTTGCGCCCCGATCTCACGCGAGTCCGATTATCTACGGTGGGCACGAATCACCATGCACTCTCCCGCAGGATAATTATCCTCATCGGGACGAAACTCTTATTTTGCGTCTAGACTAATTTATTCTCGATGCGCGGATTGGACCTACTCAATCCTCAAGTTTATTTCATTCGTCAATTGTAAGTCCTAACATCCTCAAATTTTTCCGTCGTATCAAACCGACAAGTCGAGATAATCAAAGTTGACGTATCCTGATTTTTCGAGTTCGATCATTCTCGCGACATGAGTCACCATGTCAGCGCTCACGCGGAACGATCACCCCAAACCCGACGCGACGCATGTGCGAGGCTGGAGTTGCGCTCGCACAAGACAAGACCGTCGACGTTGTGGTTATCAACGTAACCATCAAGACACAATTATTTTCATCCAACATTTATCTCAACCAAAATCCTAAGTATCGCATCCAACCGAACAACAACACTTGCACGATCGTATTCGTCGAGTCAGAGTACCTCCGAGTTATCGCTTATCGATCTTTGATACGCTTTAATACCATCGATGATATGTGTAACCTGACGATCTTCCTTTACAACCAATTTCGAGTCGTGCGAATGATGCTATCGTTCGACTGGATAATCTCCTCGAATCGTTCACAACATCAATTTTCTCAATTCGCATCATCCATTTGCTAACTCAAATCATCGAGCAACATTCAATCCAATCCTTAGAGTCATTGCGTAACTTCAAAACTCAAACTTTTCATGCACGCTATTTTTCGATCGTGCTAACTTTCATATACGATTCTCAACGATTTCCTCGAATAAGTCATCCTTTTATACACGTTAACTTTTTCTTCATTTCAGTTTCACCTACTCTATCATTTTTGTATTTCATACTCGCACCATCCTCAATCCCATGCACGTTCCGTGCACGTCAATTTCTAGGTTGTTCGAATCCACTTATCAAACTTCATGACAACAACTCACTCCATGGTACAAGATCTAAGGTTTTGTATATGTACGACGCTTGCTGATAGACTTACCGACACCCCGCATCCTCAATTGATCGATCGACATCCCTGAGGCTATCGCATACACCACTCAGGGATGAAGTTATTCAATAAATCCTCAAAACTATCATTCGATTCACAATCTACTTCCTCGAATTTCCGTCCGAACGATTCCTTAAATTTCAAGCACGCTCACCTTATATCGCTCCGATGATATCGTCGTTCGATAGTACCCCTATCAATAGTCATCCCACGTACTCAATCGAGTCTAACTCATTCTCGTCCGACACAATTTGAATCCCGCACTCGACTTTTCTAAGGTCGACGCAACTTTGGTGTATGTGCCCAGCCCGACTTAGCCAACCGTGCTTACATAAACCATCTTTTGTTTCTTATCAAAAACTGTTCTCCTATGTTTTGCAAAATAGTTAGACTTATTGTATGGACATCCCGTGGGACAATTTGAGAGAGAGCGCACCAACGATATTAACTTGCGAAAGCAACAGAGTTTGCGGAAACAACGGAGTTAAAGAATTCAATCGATAGTCCAAGGACGTAAAGCCGTGCTCTGATACCATTATGTCATGCCCCGCTCCCGTAGGAGCAATCGTCCTCTCTAAGGCGTGATGCCGCACGAGCCTAAATTGCGCTCGTACAAGGCGGGTTCCATAACGGCCAATTTCAGCGGATGCGACGGGGTCGTCGCACAGAAGTCCCGTACAGAGACATTGAATAATAGCAGCAGAAATTAGAATAAACACAAGTTATTCAAAAGAAGCTCTTTATTGATATTGAAACATAGATTACAATGGGGCACAAGGCCAATATTACAAGTCTCTCAAGCTCACTCATCTCACATTACAAGTCACTCAGCTCTCTCTCATCTCTCAATACAAGTCTTGATCCAACGGAAGATTCGGAAGGCGACGTCCATACATTATGTCCCGTATAAGTCTTTACTTCATGTGGCCGCGCGCTTCGAATCGCCAAGGAACTCCGTGCCTCCACACATCCAAGCGAGCTCCGCGCCACGAGCTTCTACCCGTGCCTGCACATGTAAACTATGTAGGTGTCAGTACTCAACTGTACTAGTGGAATGAGCTCCTCGCCCACCCATACAAACCCGACTCGTTTGATTTACTTTTGTGCAACATAGACCCTTTAGATTGTCTTTCCACTCTTGCCTTAGGATTAGTTTAGGACCGACACCTTGGCCTATTTTGTGTCTCTAGACCATCCCGTGCTTGTACGACAATGTTAACTCATACCTTGCCTCAAGACCCTTCTCGTGCCAACAACGTTAACCTATCGGGTCGTGTTTGCCTTACGGCTTAAAATTAGTGACGCATCTATGCGATGAGGCTCAATTTCCATGTGACCATGCTACAAATCCTTGCTGAGGATACAGGCCGTGCCTCGCAACTCAAGGAGACTCGATCATATCGCCGCCTCGCGGCCCTTGCCGCCTCGCGGCCCTTGCTACTAAGTCATCAACTGACCCATCCAACTTGTGAACTTTAGTGTCACTCGACCAACTTTGCCTTACGGCATCTCCTGACTTAAACTCATGACAACTCAAACCATAACTATGCAACTTATATGCCGACAACATAGGACTCGACGCCAAATCTCGTACCGAAGCATGGTGTCTTCGTTGTAGCCAAATCTTAGGCCCAACATTGTATTCAAACTATACACATGCATTCAACTCGAATCCTTGATTTAGTGTACTCAATACTCGACTCAATCCAAAGGCACACTCGCAGATTGCCGCCCGTGTCGACTCATCTATATGAGGTCACTAGCATGACAAGCTATTATGGACACATAGCTTACGGTTGGCCGGGACCCTTCCAGCACAAGGTATCTAGCCCCTGGAAGTCCCCGACTAACCCGGTACTATCGAGTCAGCAAAGCTATCACCGTGTTTCCTTTCTTGGCCGAAATGGTCCCATGGCCCTGGGTTTCCGTTACGGGAAAACTCTACCTTGTCGACAAGTTGTCCAATGACCAAGCAAGACCCTTCACTCAAACTGACGTCTTACATAGTCATTGTACTCTCAGTGTTATCATCTCTTTCCAAAACCAAGTTCAAATCTTCTACCTTTGAGACCCCTCAAGGACCCCTCGACGACCCACGGTCGCGAGCATTCTTTCCATGTTAACATATTATTTCATTCAACTCAATGCCTATTCGACAGTCCTTTCTCCAAAAACTCATTAAATCAATCGTGGTTTATGCCTTAAACACTAAGTTCGTGCACCGTGCTTTAGGCCCATCGTGCTCTACGCGACACTATCGCCCAACACATACTCCATACGACTAGCTTTCAAACCGTAGGACTTCGTGGCTATACTCAGCCGTAGAACTCATAGGACCGTGCTTGGAATGACTTAGGTCGACCGCCATCACTTAGCTTAGCTTCACCAAGCCTACAACTTAACTCAAGGGACGAGCAAAGGCTATGCCAAGCCTTGCTTCGTAGAAGCGTGCATGCTTTATCGAGCATTTACGCGGGCGACGCCTATGACTTAGGCTACGTTCATAACTTCGCCTACTCAACCAACTTTCCTTCTCCCAAGCCACGGGACGAAGGATCGAGTATCATTTTCAAAGCACACCGTACACCAACTCTAAGACGATCGTTGGACCTTTCCATATTCTAACTCAATTCGACATGTCGGGTTTATTCCCTTTAGCTATGTGGATTCATCTCTTTTATTATTAAGCCTACTTGTGCAAGTTGAAAATATGCAATTTATTATGGGAAGGCTAAGATGAGGCAAGTTCACCGAAACTACCCCACCTGAGCGAGCGGTCGCCTCGATCGTGCGATGTCTCCGAGTAGCCGTTGCAAGGCTAAGTCCGAACGTCGTCGACGTTTCGATTCCTCCGATTGACGAGCAGGACGGGGCACTACAGTAGTCTTGAGGCTTTCTTTTTGGAACTGAAAGTCGTAGGGGAAGACGTCATCCTTTTCCATAGTTCAAGCCTTGCTTTTCAAGTCGTAGTCCATCTTCTGGATGAGATACATTCTTTGATTGGTATACCGGTATATTTGCAATCTACCTATATCCAGTTCTGGTTCGAATGGCGAGAGGTCTTGATGACGCTCGACTTTGCCGAAGATGATAGGTTTCTTATCCTGGTTCTGGAGGGGAATTATGTAACAGACCCCCCGGTACGGGACAACTTGGTTGACATGATTAACAGTTGTTATTTGTGTTTGCAATGACTGTAAGGCATTATCTAAAGTATACATGGCATTCCAATGTGGAAGATCATAGTAGTCCAAGACAGTCTTTTATTGATAAAATATGGGATCTTGTCCCGAGGAATTACATCGTCAAGAGATGGGAAGTCAATATTAGCATATATGTAATCTCCTAACTCCTCATCGGTGAGCACCGGAGTAGCTTTGGGAGATTCTGGGGCTTTAAGCCGAATTTTGGCCACTAGAGGAGTTGACGTCTTGGCAGACGATGTTTCTGGAGAGCTCCTCGGGAGTCTGACCCGTATTGGCTCGTGAGCCTGCACTGAGAGAGATGCTGGGGCCTTTCCCTATAGCTTGACTATGAGAGGAACCGACGATTATGGAAGATTCCCCTTGAGCCGTACTTTTAGAGGTGCTTTAGTTGGCGTTTCAGAGACTGGTGCTTTCTCGTGTCGCCTAGCCACAAGAGAAACCGACACTAGGGGAGGTTTCCCCTTGAGTCATACCTTCAAAGAAGCTTTAGCGACTATTTCAATCAGGGAAGAAGGTGCCTTCCCCCGTAACTTGGCTACGAGAGAAGCCGACACTTAGGGAGGTTTTCCCTTGAGCCGCATCTTCAAAGGGGCTTCAGTCACCATCTCAGCTTCAGTTTCGACCTATGTTTCGGCCTCTACTTTATGATCGGTATCGTTAGTCTCCTCCTCTAAGTGGATTGACTTGTATAGATCAGCATTAGTGAAGAATGCCTCGATCCCTCTGAAGGGATCGACATCAGCGAACTCCGTCCTGACTTTGCCGTTGGTAGACACGTATTTTATATATTGGTGGAGAGTAGATGGCACCACCATGTACTCATGTATCCATGGTCGTCCCAACAAGATGTTATAATTGATGTCCGTGTCAACGATGTAACAGGTCACCTCTGTCTGGAGATCATCGATATGACATTTCAGTCGGATCTTTCCCAGAGGCTCGCTCTTGCTAGCGTTGAAGCTACTAATCGTGGTGTTGGATGCAGCCAGGCAATACATCTGTATCCCAGTGTCTATAGAAGAGTTCGAGTGATAATGCTAAGAGAGGACCCAGGGTCGATATGGATCCGATCGACCTTGATGGCACCAACGTACCCTATGTAATACATTGGTCTATTATGTCGATTATTCTTGACTAACATGTCTTGTTGAGTGAATATGATGTTAGGGATGATTTCCTCCACACTATGGCATTGCGGACATGTTGTTGGATTTTCTTCAGGCTGCTTGACTTGACTGATGAAGGACTCAGCATCCTTCAGTGCCTCACATAGAGCCTCCCGAGTATCTTTAGATAAACGGAGAAGCTCAAATAGTGATAGTCGAGCCAGAGTACTGGCGAGCTGCACCAGTATGTCGTATTTGTGGGTTTAGTCAACCTGGAAGCACTGCTTTTTCGTAGAGGCCTATCGAGATGAGCCTTTTCTTCTTCTATTTGTCGGCTGCTGGAGGTTGGGATGAACCTTCCCCTTGGACAGCCATGATAGTAGCAGAAGGCGTCACTTCGGCCGGAGCCTCCTCTTGCTGAACGTTCTGCTGTGAATGAAAGGGCTTCCTCGGGGGAGAAAGTAAACATTCGACAAGACTTGGTTTTTTGCCTTTGGTTTTGGAGGTAGAACGTACCTCCGATTGAGTCAATTCCGGAGCTAAATCCGGTTGAACCCACATGATCTCTCCCCGGGATGTCATGAGTGGTACCAGCCTACTCACATTGTCATGAGTTGGTGGAAGGTTGATTACTTCCATTGTCGCTTAGGGATGGGGACGACGCCACCTTGAGCTTCAGTCGGCGACAGTGCCGAACGGAAGAGACATCATGTTTGCTGAGATTGTCTTTTCCTTATAGTCAAGTGAGAGGACATTCGCATTGATTATGCGTTATATGTAGTTCTTCAAGATATAGCAGTCTCGGGTTGGGTGCCCGATGAACCGATGGTAGTGACAGTACCTCGGGTCGCTTACCCTGTCCACCTCGTCGGGGCACTTTGGATCAGGCAACTTGATCTTGTCACCTTGCTTCAGTATCTCGAAGAGCTGTAAGGTGTCATTGTCATTGAAGGAGTAGACCTCCTTCTGCCTTGGTGCGGTCGGTAGCTTCTGAGCAGGGTCTGGCATACCTTTTGAGGCATTCACTATCAGTGCCTGCTTCCCTTTCGGCTCAAGCCCATTATTTTTGTTGTTGGCAGTGCACTTCACCTTGTCTTCAAAGGAAGGGAAGCTAACACCTAGAAGGCGGGCATCGCGAGCTTTCATCTCAGCGGCTTTGATGTCGAAAATGAACGCGGTCCAGTCCGTATATTAGGTGGAGTCGACCCAGAGTTTGATAGTCGACGTCATATTCTTCCGACATGAGTCCATTAGTACAGACTCAGGGATACTAGAAGGTAACCTCAGATATACTTGTCGGAAGCACTCGGTGAAGGCTTAAACTATCTCTTTGTCCTTCTGGGTTATCTCCATGAGGGAAGACATGGTCATGTCCTTTCCATCGTCATAAAATTGAGAAAGGAAGAGACACTTCAGATCCTCGAAGGAAGAGATGGAATTATTGGGGAGGCTAAAGTACCAGTCGTAGGCCCTTTTAGCGCCCCAATAAATAGGCATGTGAGTAGGGCGTCCGCTTTCAGTAGGTACCCCATCATGGAGTAGAAGTAGGTTAGGTATTGACGGGGGGACTCCTTCCCATCAAATGGTATCAGTGACGGTGATTTGTACTTGGAAGGATAAACCACATTGTTCCATTCGGGAGGATAGGGTTGCTAAATCCTGAACTTCTGGTGTTCCTCTTGTTTGTTTCTTGCCTTGAAACGGTCGCACAAGTCCATCACCATCTCGAACAATTCTTTCATAGAGTTAGGAGCAGATGATTGAGGCAAGGTACGATGTTCAGCTCCTGAGGGGGCTGATACTCGGGGCAGAATGTGATGGATGTCCCTGAAGATACACGCTAAGGGGGTTCATTCAATTCTCCATTAGCCCCTGGATCGAGATTGGCAGATACAGGGTCCCCTGTCGAGGGCTGGGCTGTCAGGGTAATCCAGATCTCGAATACGACTGAGTTAAGAACTATATAGTGGTGGAAAGGGTTTTAAGGCCATCTTCTACGTTGTTCATGCATACGAGATCCGGAGCTGAAGTGTCTGCTTCTTCTTCGTCGGCACCCCCTGCCAAATACATAGGCATAACATGGGCTAAAGTAGAGGGTTTGGTGGATGCCTCACTCTCAGCCTCACTTTCTTTTGGAAAGATTGGCACATGTGCTTATTCTTCCCACCCCTCGAACTGGCTACCCCCAGCCACCTCGGTGTCAACTTCTGGGTAAATGCCCTCCTCTTCGAAGGAGGGGTTGTTGTAGGTTGCCGGAGCCTGATCACCTCCATCTTGTGCCGTAGATGCAGCTGCATCCTTAACCGAGTACTCTGGAATACCCTGATTGGAGAGAATATTACTTTGTTTTTCTTCGGTCAGCTCTTCGATGGACCAGCCAAGACCGAGGAGTTGGTGGTGTTTGTTTTTCTCCCGGATGCATAGGATGTGGAGACGATGTGACATAAGGCGACCAGGGGTTCTATCTTATTGTCAGTTGTCACCCTCTTTTCTAGACGATGTCGGATGGGTGCAGCTGATTGCAGTCACTGGAAGACAGACTGTCTTGATGGTACAATCACTGTCTTGCAACAACAGCAGTTGATGGTGACCGTAGCACAAGTGTGCCCCGCGGGGGGCGTATTGTGCATAAAGATCATCTTTTCTGATCTACGTCTGTGAGTAATCACATTATATAGATCATGCGAGGAGAGTTTCACATTCACACCCTTCTCAGGCGTATGGCAGAGCCAAGTGTTGGGTGGTCGTGTGAATGTTGTGCCCCTTAATCCAGGTCCAACGTATGAGATATGCCCAGATCGTTGGTGAAAGAGCAACGTATGTTACGAATCGAACCTACTTTATGTGCACAGCCCACGTGGGCGCATGTGTTCAGAGTCGCAAGGTTTGCCCCACCCAGCTTGGTTCTATGCGCAAAAGAAGCACCCAAGTGGGAAGGGGACTTCGAGAGTTGACTCGTTGCCGGTGTTGAAGCACCCGAGTCGACTCTGTACAGCTTTCCATCAGCTGCGCGCACTACTTTCAGCATGTATTTTTGGTCCGTTGTTGGCATACCACGTTGATGGCGCATGGCCCATGCTGCCTTGGACTTCTTTGTACTAGCCCGCGAAGGCGCATAATACTCAAAATCTAATTCTTCTTCGCCATGCCAACGGGTGTTTCTGTCAAAGACAGAAGTCTTCTCATGCACATCAAAGCTCATGCGCGGGAGAGCGGTTGTGCCCTTTTTCCGCCGGCACATCTTTTTCAACGGAGAAAAGGAAGGTTGGAAGCTGCAGTTAGCACTGTGCTTCCCTGGTAGATGCGCTGCACTAGTAGCAACATTTTGCTTGCTGAGAACATCAGCATGAAGGATTGGCTGCGATGGTGCAGCTCCTTCAGTGGTGGTGCTCGGCGCATCACCTTTGCACACCCAGACTTGGCGGGTCTTCATCGGCTTTGACAACCGCTTTGAAGGACTCGCACTGCCTTCAGAGAGAAACTCCTCTTATGTTTGCTGATCGAAGCGTACCACCAGTGTCTTTGGGAGGAGCCGAGCTTACTGTCGTCAGATTATGACACGACCTTCTCGTTGGAAGAGAAATTGGTCCGTAGCAGAGTCGCCGGCTTGTTTGCCATTAAAAAGTTTAGAATAAACTTTATATATAATCACAAATAGAACAGAGTATAATGTAGGATCTTGTTGGGATCCTAGGAGTACACTTTTGTTTTTATCTGGGAACCGTGGTGATGGAGAGGTGATTCTTTACTCCGTTGATGATCTTACGACAATCTTGGACTCTCTGAAGGTCTGAGTTGCTCTGGAATGGGCAGTGACTTGAAGAGGATTGAAGCTCTTGAAAGTGCTCTGGATGCTAAAGTGGTTAAAAAATTGAAGGTCCAAAGCTATTGAATGAGGGAATGATCCTTCTATTTATAGGCAACGGAATGATCCATTTTATGTGCGCATATCTGATGCACGCATAGAGATTTTGCACGTAGGGATGCCATATGTCTGACTTTGTTGGGCGCATGGATGATGCGCTGGAGAGCTGGAGCTAAATCTGTTTGAACTGTACTGTTGAGCTACGAAGGAGCTGACACATGGCAGTTGTTGAGGTTTGGTTATTGCTGAGATCTTGGGCGGTTGGCACCCATTCGTAGGCAGAACTGAGTCAATAACATGTGGCGCGTGTCTATTGCTCAAAGATCTTGGATCTATTACAGGTTGATCTGCTTGGATGCGCCTAGGATCTGGCGCATGGAGAGACTTGTTTACCTAACTTTTAGGGTTCCATAGCAAGTCTAGATGCATGGCTTTTTGAGGCGCATACAGAGTTTGACCGTATGGCTGTTGTGGTGCATGGAGTGATCAGTTGGCTACGTGGCAGAACACAGCTGTAACCGAAAAACGAGTGATGATTGCATCTTTTCGTCTTCTGCAAAAGCTGATCGCTCAGCCTTCGATACGTGTGTTGCTATCATTTTGGTCATTTTAGCACTAATGCTTTGATGGGTGGAGTGCTTTAGATGGGTGCATCAGTCGTGCAGCACATAGGCTGACGAGCGTATAAGCTGCATGGCGCATCTTCTTCGGTCAGCTTAGTTGAGTCTTTCGAGGATGACTTTGACTTAGCTGATTTTGAGATGGCAGATTCATCACCATTAATGCAGGTTCATTGCACTGACTTCGGAGAAGTTGACACTTGGCGCATGGGTTTGATTTGCCCCGGCCTATAAATAGCAGTATAGAGAGTTTTCTCGTTCATTTCATCCAAACTTTTCATTTGAGATGAACTCGATTGATCCTCCTCCTTGGCACTGCGGATTGTGGATCTTCTCGTTCAAAGAAGCTTTGATTTTGATCGTAAACTCTTTTAAAAGACTGAGATGCGCCGGGAGAGCTATGGACACAACAGCTTACGTTCGAGCCCATTGTCGACAGCATTCTTCTACGATATGGCGTTGGGTGCCTGTTGTATCCAAAGATTGGGATCATCGTGCCCCGACTTTCGTTATGCTGGAAGAGCCACCGGGTTTGGATTGATTGCCGACCCGCGTTCTGCTCAACAAATGCTTCATTAGTAGAAGCACTCGCGTGTTGACAAGGAAGTGTTTCGCTCTGATGAGGAGGGATGATGCGCCTATGCTGAGACGTTAGAGTGATGCGTCTAGCTGAGTCGATGTGCCTAGTTGTAGAGTTTAGGCTTCTTTGTACACTACTAAAATACAAGGTTTTAGCGACGACACTATCCGTCAGAAATTCGTCGGTAATTTCCGTTACCGACGGATTTTCGACGGATACGGGCTGAAAAAATCCGTCGGAAATAACCTCGTCGCTAAACTAGCTTGTCGCTAGTCCGCCGCTCTACGACTAATTAGCGACGGATTTTCGTTGGCAAAATAAAAACTTTTAGCAACGGCGTACCGACGGCTTCCCGTCAACTACGACAGTTTAAATTTTAAATATATTCATAAAATTAGCGACGAAAAAGTTGTCGCTAAAGCGTCGCTAAACGTGTATCCGAGGGTTTCTGATACGCAATATCCGTCGCTCAAAGCGTCGCCATCCTCGACGGATTAGCGTCGGAAGAGCGACGGATAATACGTCGCCACCCTTCTGGAAATCTTCCATATATTCCAGAATATGAGCGACGGAACGTCCGTCGCTCTTCCGTCGCGTACTTTTTCCAGAAATAGGCCGACGGACAATCCGTCAGGAAACCGTCGCTAACTGCAAACGTCAGTCGATAACCCGTTGGTAATCCGTCGCTACCTGCAAAAGTCTGTCGGCAAGCCGTCGGTAATCCGTCGCTAACTGAAATATTTTTGAAAAAAAATTGCAGGAAAGAGACTATTCCCTGTAATATAACATATTCAGCATCCACCATACACAAATATAACATATCCGACATCCAATATATCCAACAAATATCCATATTGCCAACACAATATATCACAACATACACAAAAAATATCCAACACAATGACCAACAAAATATCAACACAATATCCGACACACTATCCCAACATACATAGCAAAATATCCAAACATAAACAACCCAATACAAATACGAAGGCTCAATCTGGTTGCGTTGAGACATGTACCATTCCATCAGCCACTTTACAAAATATCTAAACATAAACAATCCAACACAATGCCTCAAAAAGACCGTAAGTCAGACGATGAATCCTCACAGCCAGGGATCATAGTTGTGTCGAGGTATGTACCATTCTATCAGCCACTTTGTATACGAAGGCTCAATCTGGTTGAGGTCTTCTATAGGGATAGGAGGGTCGGTCCCAATACTACTACTCTTTGACGGTGGCTCCTCCTTAACTTCAACCTTGGGAGCAATCTCTTCCCTGATGGTCATCGATTCTTCCTTGGCCTCGACCTTTGGTAACACCTCCTCCTTAACAGTCACCGGCTCTTGTTTGATGACGGAGACTTCCTCTGTGTCGACCTCCATGGGTTCCTTGCCTCGGCCCCTTCCTCGGCTAGCAGCACCACCTCGAGGAGTCTTGGGAGCCATCTCTCTGACAACAGAAATTTTCATATAGGAAAAAGAAAGTTACTCAAATTATAAAATAAATAAGAAGTTTATCGAAATTTTCAGCCACATATGATATCCACCTCGGAGAGTCTTGGGAGCCTTCTCCTCTCCTCCATCCATGCTCTGGACCCATCTGCTCCTTCCTACTTCCCTTCTTCTTATTTGACTCTCTCAGCCATATATGATATCCAGCTCAAGTGTAGAGTCGGGGGAGAAGAAGTGGGCAGGAAGAGGAGGGAGAACCAGCACAGCCGGCGGCATGACCTAGAGGAAGTACAGAGGTTTTGCTGGAGGTGCTGGTAATTTTTCCAGGATGTTGTTGAGGAGCAAGTGTAGAGTCGGCCGAAGAAAGTCCTTCGACAAAGGAGACCACCATGCTGTCAGGAACCTCTCACTCGAGCTCTACATGAAGGATGTTCACTTGAGCTCCGGGACAAAGTTTTGGCTCGGAGCAAGAATCTGTTGACGGAGCACATCCACCATGCTGTCAGAAAAAAATAGTAATGGTGAGAGACCCATCTGAGTAGGACGTATACTCTGATAGTATCTCCTCCAACACTCAATCCCACTACTGATATCATTCTTGTAAAGGTGATCTCTCAGAGTATACGTCCTACTCAGATGGATCTCTCAGAGTATCCTCTCCGGTTGGTTGTCATTTCATCATTGCAGAGGGATGAGGGTCGGAGGACAGTCAACTTCATCTACGGCTACATAGTTTTTGCCTCGCCAGTCGAATGGCTATAGGGACTATGTCCTGATCACCATGTCGTAGTCCAATACAATCCAGAGATTGACACAGTACTAATTCATATATGTAGTCCAATACAAATAGTCTAATACAAAAATAACCCAATACAAATAGTCCAATACAAATAAGTTCAGTAATAGCTAATGAGAACCACGCAGCTCACGCAAACGCTCAGTGATACGATCACGCAACCACCTCGAATAAGTGGGATCGACGACGTTAGGAGAGATGTAGTCCCTTGCAAGTGCTGCATGAATAGAACTCCCGGTCTCACTAGCTACCGATACTGGATGAATAGAACTCCCGGTCTCACTAGCTACCGGTGCCACTTTCTCCTTAACAGTAGGAGGAGCCACCTCAGCATTCAGTGTTTCCCTCAAACGACGTGCCGCTCCTCGGGTCATGGGTGTCATCTAGTAAGATCGAGAAATGAAGAGAGAATGTGGCTACTGTCATAAAAAGAAGGGATATTAGTTGGTGTCAGTCCTACAATCAGTGAGGACATGGGTACTGTTTTGAGTGTTCAGTTGTATGAGTGTCTTTTGTTGGTGTCTTTGGATCAGTAAAATGAGGGTGTATTATGAGTTTGTATTTTATTAGCAATTAGGATACATGAGTTAGAGAGGTCATAATCCAAGTATCAGAGTTAGTGATCAGTTGTATGAGATTAGAGGATGGAGCACTTGGAAGTTGGGGATTTTTATATCTTGGAGCCATTTTTATTAGAAATCCATCTCCCAATAGGTATATGCATTATAAACCCTCTAAATTGCATTAAATAGTATAGAGGCATAAAATACCACCCCATCCCCTCCCCTACCCCACCGGACAGCTAGGGGTATAAAATGGACAAAGTAGTCTGCTGTCCGTACGTGTCCGGCTCGATAAATGGTTCGACCGCGGAACGTCCGATTCATTAACGAACAAAACTTGGACATTTTTTTTGTCCGATTAAAAGTCGAACCCGGACACGGTCATATCCATGTCCGGTCTGAATTCGTCCGCGAACAGTCCGATAGTGGAGACTCTTTTTGGTTTTGTATCAATTATGTCAAAATATTTTGGTTTTGCATCAAGTTTTTGTTGTCCCGTCTCGATTTTTGTTATCATTTTACTATTGTTTGTTGTATTCTATAACTTTCAATTGTATTTTCTTTCAACTAGATTTTTTGAACCAACTATTAAGGTATCTTGATAAAATAATAACTTTTGGTAATATATTTAATTTGTCCGCGGACCGTCCGATTGAATTAACAAACAGTGGTTGTCCATGTTCGTCCGGCCCGAACTTGAACAATGAACTGTCCATGTTCGTCCATACGAACTCATTTTCATTAACGGACCGAACACGGAAAGTGGACTGTCCGCGTCCGTCCGGTCCGTTTACACCCCTACGGACAGCAAACCCTCCCCCCCCCTCGCCCTCCCACACCCCCCCCCCCTCCCGACAGCAAACCCCTACCCCACCCCCTCCCCCCCGACAATAAACACCCACCCCCTCCCCCTCACCCCCCGACAGCAAACACCCACCCCCCTCCCCCTCACCCCTCTCCCCTCACCCCGCCCCACACCTAACACCATCCACCCCCCGCACCCCTCCCTCCCCCCATCACCGTCGGCCCCCGCGACAGCCGGCCCACCCCCCCACCCGAAATCCTACCCCTGCCCCGAAACCCTAAACCCTACCCTGCCCCCTGTCCTCAACAACCTCCTCCACACCCCGCCGGCCCCAGCGACAGCCGACCCCCCCACCAACCCGAAACCCTAAACAGAGAGAGAGAGAGAGAGGGGAGAGAGAGAAAGCATACCTGAGAGAGAGATATCCCGTCGGAGAGAGCTTCGCCGGAGAATGTGACCCGTCGGAGAGAGCTCGCCGGAGAGAGAGAGAGAGAGAGGGGAAAGAGATAGAGAGAGAGAGTTTTTTGGGGGGAATGAAAAATCTCCCACCCCCCTCCCCCGTCGGTCAATTTAAGTTAGGTTACAGTATTTAGCGACGGATTACCAACGGATAAATCCGTCGGTAGGTAGCCGCTAAATACCAACTAGATTACCGACGGAACCTCCGTCGCCACATGGACGCTAATTTAGCATGCTATTTATTTCACATTTTGCCGCCACAATATGCGACATATTAGCGAGGGACATGAATCCGTCGCTAAAGTTTCGTCAAATTATCGACGGACGTGCGACCGATTTTGACACAAAAAAACTAAAAAAAATATCCATTGCTTTCTGACGGTAGCCAGTCACAAGGTAGTCGCGAGGCCGTCGCTGAATGTTAAATTCACTGTAGCGTAAGTATGTAATTATACGCATGAATTATTTTATATGCATTTATATACGTAAGTATGTAATTATTTTATGGTATAAATTATTTTATACGCATGAATGTTAAATTCACTATAGCGTAAGTATGTAATTATATACTATATATTGTATATATATATATATATATATATATATATATATATATATATATATATATATATATATATATATATAATATATATATATATATATAATATCTATACATGCATTGGGTGCATATATAGATATGATTATTGATGTGTATATATATATATATATGTGTGTGTGTGTGTGTGTGTGTGTGTGTGTGTGTGTGTGTGTGTATAGATATTATTTGGTTGTATGGGTGTGAATATATATATGTATATAATTAAATATTCGTATATATGTATATGTCTATATATAAATATCCGTGTATATGTATATGTATATGTATATGTATATGTATATGTATATGTATATGTATATGTATATGTATATAATTATTCGTGTATATGTATATGTCTATATATAAATATTAGTGTATATGTATATGTATATGTATATAATTATTCGTGTATATGTATATGTATATAAATATTCGTGTATATTTATATGTATATATATAGGAAATAATCAAAGGAAAAGCCGGCCCAGCTAACCCAAACAGCCCGAGCCCAGGCTAGCAGGCTAGCCCAGCCGAAGTCCACAGCCCGTGCCCAAGCTGGCAGGCTAGCCTAACTAAGTCTCTAGCCCGAGCGCCAGTTTCCCCAACTCTGTTTCGACGTAGCACATTATATATGCTCGGGAGAGCCGAGTAACTGGAAACCCTAACTCCTAACACCTTCACCACCCCAGGCGCACCCCAGCCACCATGCGCCGCCGCACGTGGTCAGACCGCCGGAGACAGCGCACGCGCGGTAAAACAGGGGCACAATAACAGCAGCTACCGACTGTGGGGCTGACTTCGCAGTCGGCTCGCGACCTACTCGCTCGACGTTTTTCCGATCCAATTTCTCAGGTATGCCCACAACATATATGCCTTCGACTTCTGTCAAATTGTTTTATTTTAGATGATCCAGAATCTAGGGAAATCGAGTCTAAAAGTCGACGAAAAATCTGTTCTAAAACAGAGCATAAGACAGTCCATACACCCGTATTCGAGGATCGATTCCGATCGATCTTGTAACAGTTTTGGAATTGTATTTAAATACAGTTATAGACCACATATAGAACTCTAAAATCCTTCAGATAGATTAATTTTTCGTTCACAGTATAATGAGTAATTGGATTATAAATTTACGGAAAAACCTGTTTTGAAAATCACGAAAATCCTCGATACGACGTGCGTCCCGCCAGTCCGAGCGACGTGGTCACAACCGAAAGCATCGAAAGGTGCGTATCGGCTTCGTAGATGTGTGGGATTTGACGGAATTTAAATTGGTCACGTATGCGCGATAAATTTGATGTGTATCCGTCGAAATTCACCGTATCGGCCTCTGTGCAAATTTCTCAATTACTTCGTGCACATTCGTCAGATCGAGACAAAACTTACACCATCAGGACTATATCATTCTTTTGGTCCTGTATGACAAGTTTGGTCCGATTCTGAGATAGTTGATCGGATCGCCGTTTCGTGGGCCCCACGATCCGATTCAACGGACGATTTTGTGTACAGCCCAACGGAATCCAAAATTGGACATACCGTTGGGTTCGTATCATCAAACTAGATCCGTAGACATGTAGTTTGACGACTTTAGAGACCATTGACTCTGGTATGCTTTTCGGTGCAAAGTAGGTCCAACGTCGGATACCGTTTTGGTCCGAAATTATCGTTTTGCTCCTGTGTCCAGAATTAGATTTAAGGACAGGCAATCCTAGGTAATTTGACTATTCTGAGAATGTTGGCATTGTCTGTTTCAGCTTTCGAAGGCAGTTATGATGATTTGGACTTTATGGCTTAGCAGTGGACTATATTGTTGTTGGATTTGCGTGCAACCTCCAGGCAAGTATACCTTGCCTCCCTCTGCAGTTTATTTACATGCATATTCTTTTTGTTATCTAGTTTTACTAGTTGATTATTTATATGTAATTTGTATATCATGCTTGCTAGTATATATATAGCCTTGTTTATAATTAGCTTTGTAGTTCATATTGGATATACGTATATATAGTTCTTGTTCCTAGTTAGCTTCGTAGTTCACTATTGGATCTGTTCTCCTGTGTATCGTGACTGAGTCGTGTCGTGTCACCACCTGTACTTGGATTGAGTCGCATCGTGTCATAGGATGAATAAGTTATAACGGAACTGATGTACCTTAATTTCTTGAAGCTAACCTGCGAGTCCACACTAGGGGCGAGGGTTAGTAGTTATCTGTACCTTGAATCCGAAAGCTAACCTGCGAGCCCACACTAGGGGCGAGGGTTAGTAGTTGATGCTAGCTTGCGAGCCCACACTAGGGGCGAGGGTTAGTAGTTGATGCTAGCATGCGAGCCCACACTAGGGGCGAGGGTTAGTAGTTGATGCTAGCCTGCGAGCCCATACTAGGGGCGAGGGTTTAGTTATCTGTCCGCACCTGCGAGCCCACACTAGGGGCGAGGGGGATTCTTGATTCTAACCTGTGAGTCCACACTAGGGACAAGGGTTAGTAGTTGTTTCAAACCTGCGAGTCCACACTAGAGGCGAGGGTATAAGTATCCATTGATCTCGTGACATATTTCTCTTGTTCTCCTCCAGCAGTTCGTTTATGCGTAGTGGTTCTTTCAGTCGTGTATAGTCGTGATTTCGTGATGATTGGACTTTTCCCGTTTATTTCTAGTATTTTCTTTATTGCATGATAAACTGCTAGATAGGCATGTTTTTATGTATCTTGCTATGTCCCCTGAGGACCTAATGATCTCTTCAGGTTTACCGATTGCATGGAGTTAGCTAGTGGTTCTGGATGACAGATGTGATGATACGCTTGCGGGATTCAGGTATCGTTATTGTGTTTATTATCCGCTCGTACTTTCATACCTTATCATGAGATATCCTGTTTCTTGATTCAGTTTTAGACTCTTGTTATTTCCTTTAGAGTCTTATCGGACATATATGCTATTGGGCTGCAGACCACGACCCATAGTGTTCATTTATGTTTATTATCTTATTGTGGATTGAGATATATATTTGTTTGCCATGATTTGGCAGCTTACCCTAGCCGTGACAGCGTTTATGTATTCGAGTTGGGCTGGAGTTCGCTTGATGCGTAGCTGGCTTCCTCACGAGCTCGTATCCGAAAAGCGGGTACGGGTCGTGACAAGTTTTTTTGGTGGCCCATGCAGGTCAGAGCATATCGTATCGGTTACGTAACTGTACTGATACGAGCCTGCGACTATGACTAAACCTTAGAAATCTCAATCCATACTGCCTTGAAAATTCTCCTAGAAATTCTCTACGTCCTTGAAAACTCCATATTTGCTCTCGATTATACTTTCTTGCTTTCCGTACCATTGATTCTCGTCCCTTTTTATTTCGAGGTGACGAACGATCGTGCTATCTAGGATTTATCAAAAATTCTTAAGTTATAGTGTAATATTGCTTGACTATTAAATATTTGGTTGTTTATAGATATGGGGGATTATAGATGCCATACGCCCTAGATATCTGTTGGTAGAATTGTTAGCAACTAGTTAGAAGATTATAAGATTTTAGTAACCGTGTTTTGAGGAGTAGTGTGACCAAAGTGGGTAGAAGTTCTCAAGTATTTGGAGTTATAAAATGCCTAGAGAAGGTTATAAACTATTTTGAGGAATTAAAATTGAGAAGATCAAGGTGATAGTAGACTTTTAAATTTTTAGGGATAGTCATGAATTGGAATTTCGAGGACAAAATTATTTTTAAGATGGGTAGATTTGTAGCCTCCCTGCCTAAAAAATTTTGGAATTTTTTTTTAATTATTTGATTTAAATAGAGATTTTTAGAATTTTATAAATAATTATTTAGTTAATTATTACGGTAGACGACTCTAGCCATAGTTGAGTTTTGAAGTATCGGACGACTAGGAATCATGGCACGGATAGTGCAGTGGCGTGCCTTGACTTGTGTATTAGTCATGGTAGGGAAGATCCAGCCATAAGTGTGTCCTAACTAAGAAAACCAGGCCAAGTTGCGAGTTTATCCCTATAAATAGTTTAATTAGTTATTTATTGATACTTGGACTTTTAGGAAATTCGGTTATACCAAACTAGTCCGGACTGGGCCAGAACCGAGCCCAAGCCCGTGTAGGCTTATAGTGAGTCCTAAGACATCCATGTAGGTGCTCTTTATGTAAATTTTGTATTTTTAAATGGGATAATAAATATGTTGCGATGCGACTGTTACATATATGAAAATGTGTTATTGAATATTAAATTAGTATTTTATTTTATTAATATGGGGAAACCTCCTTCTTGTGATATATTTCTAGATTCCTAGGATTTTATACAATGTATATATTTATTACTTGTGCATGTTTATAACTGTCATCCTAGATATGTGTATATAAAAATACATGATTATGTTCTAATATATATATATATATATATATATATATATATATATATATATATATATATATATATATATATATATATATAAAATATATATATATATATATATATATATATATATATATATATATATATATATATATATATATATATAATTATATATGGATATAGTTATAAATATATTTTCTTAAATAGCTATGGTATAAATTATTTTATACGCATGAATGTTAAATTCACTGTAGCGTAAGTATGTAATTATATACTATATATTGTATATATATATATATATATATAATATATATATATATATATATATATATATATATATATATATATATATATATATATATATATATATATATATATATGTACTGGGTGCATATATAGATATGATTATATATATATATATATATATATATATATATATATATATATATATATATATATATATATATATATATATATATATATATATATATATAATCATATCTATATATGCACCCAGTACACACATATATATATATATATATATATATATATATATATATATATATATATATATATATATATATATATATATATATATATGTGTGTGTGTGTGTGTGTGTGTGTGCGTGTGTGTGTGTGTGTAGATATTATTTGGTTGTATGGGTGTGAATATATATATATATGTATATATATAAATATCCGTGTATATGTATATGTATATAATTATTCGTGTATATGTATATGTATATAATTATTCGTGTATATGTATATGTATATAAATATTCGTGTATATGTATATGTATATATATATATAGGAAATAATAAAAGGAAGAGCCGGCACAGCTAACCCGAACAGCCCGAGCCCAGGCTAGCAGGCCAGCCCAGCCGAAGTCCACAGCCCGAGCCCAGGCTGGCAGGCCAGCCCAACCAAGTCTCTAGCCCGAGCGCCAGTTTCCCCAACTCTGTTTCGACGCGGCACATTATATATGCTCGGGAGAGCCGAGTAAGTGGAAACCCTAACTCCTAACACCTTCACCACCCCAGGCGCACCCCAGCCACCGCGTGCCGCCGCAGGACACCGCCGCACGCGGTCAGACCGTCGGAGACAGCGCGCGCACGCGGTAAAACAGGGGAGCAATAACAGCAGCTACCGACTGTGGGGCTGACTTCGCAACCGGCTCGCGACCTACTCGCTCGACGTTTTTCCGATCCGATTTCTCAGGTATGCCCACAACATATACGCCTTCAACTCCTGTCAAATTGTTTTATTTTAGATGATCCAGAATCTAGGGAAATCGAGTCGAAAAGTCGACAAAAAATCTGTTCTAAAACATAGCATAAGACAGTCCATACACCCGTATTCGAGGATCGATTCCGATCGATCTTGTAATAGTTTAGGAATTGTATTTGAATACAGTTATAAACCACATATAGAACTCTAAAACCCTTCAGATAGATTAATTTTTCGTTCACAGTATAATGAGTAATTGGATTGTAAAGTTACGAAAAAAACTGTTTTGAAAATCACGAAAATCCTCGATACAACGTGCGTTCCGCCATTCCGGGCGATGTGGTCGCGAACCGAAAGCATCGAAAGGTGCGTATCGGCTTCGTGGACGTGGGGGCTTTGACGGAATTCAAATTGGTCGCGTGTGCGCGACGAATTTGATGCGTATCCCTCGAAATTCACCGTATCGACCTCTGTGCAAATTTCCCAATTACTTCGTGCACGATCGTCAGATCGAGATGAAACTTGCACCATCAGGACCGTATCATTTTTTCTGGTCTTGTATGCCAAGTTTGGTCCAATTCTGAGATAGTTGATCGGATCGCCGTTTCGCGGGCCCCACGATCTGATTCAACGGGCAATTTTGTGCACGGCCCACCGGAATCCAAAATTGGACATACCGTTCGGTTCGTATCATCGAACCGGATCCGTAGACATGTAGTTTGATGACTTTAGAGACCACTGACTCTGGCACGCTTTTCGGTGCAAAGCGGGTCCAATGGCGGACACCGTTTTGGCCCAAAATTACCGTTTTGCCCATGTGTCCAGAATTGGATTTAAGGACAGACAATCCTAGATAGTTTGACTATTCTGAGAATGTTGGCATTGTCTGTTTCTGCTTTCGGAGACAGTTATAATGATTTGGACTTTATGGCTTAGTAGTGGACTATATTGTTGTTGGATTTGCGTGCAACCTCCCGGCAAGTATACCTTGCCTCCTTCTACAGTTTATTTACATGCATATTCTTATTGTTATCTAGTTTTACTAGTTGATTATTTATATGTAATTTGTATATCATGCTTGCTAGTATATATATATAGCCTTGTTTATAATTAGCTTTGTAGTTCATATTGGATATACGTATATATAGTTCTTGTTTCTAGTTAGCTTCGTAGTTCATTATTGGATCTGTTCTCCTATGTATCGTGACTGAGTCGTGTCGTGTCATCACCTGTACTTGGATTGAGTCGCATCATGTCATAGGATGAATAAGTCATAACGGAACTGTTGTACCTTGATTTCTTAAAGCTAACCTGCGAGTCCACACTAGGGGCGAGGGTTAGTAGTTATCTGTACCTAGAATCCAGAAGCTAACCTACGAGCCCACACTAGGGACGAGGGTTAGTAGTTGATGCTAGCTTGCGAGCCCATACTAGGGACGAGGGTTAGTAGTCGATGCTAGCTTGCGAGCCCAGACTAGGGACAAGGGTTAGTAGTTGATGCTAGCCTGCGAGCCTACACTAGGGGCGAGGGTTATTAGTTATCTGTCCCCACCTGCGAGTCCACACTAGGGGCGAGGGTGATCCTTGATGCTAACCTGCGAGTCCACACTAGGGATGAGGGTTAGTAGTTGTTTCAAACCTGCGAGTCCATACTAGGGGCGAGGGTTTGAGTATCCATTGATCTCGTTACATGATTATCTTGTTCTGCTCCAGCAGTTCGTTTATGCGTAGTGGTTCTTTCAGTCGTGTATAGTTATAATTTCGTATTGATTGGACTTTTCCCGTTTATTTCCAGTATTTTCTTTATTGTATGATAAACTGCTAGATAGGCATGTTTTTATGTATCTTGCTATGTCCCCTGAGGACCTTATGATCTCTTCAGGTTTAGCGATTGCATGGAGTTAGCTAGTGGTTCTGGATGACAGATGTGATGATACGCTTGCGGGATTCAGGTATCGTTATTGTGTATATTATCCGCTCGTGCTTTCATTCCTTATCATGAGATATCCTATTTCTTGATTCAGTTTTAGACTCTTGTTATTTCCTTTAGAGTCTTATCGGACATATATGCTAGTAGGCTGCAGACCACGACCCATAGTGTTCATTCATGTTTATTATCTTATTGTGGATTGAGATATAGATTTTTTTGCCATGATTTGGCAGCTTACCCTAGCCGTGACAACGTTTACGTATTCGAGTCGGGCTGGAGTCTGCTTGATGCATAGCTGGCTTTCTCACGAGCTTGCATCCGAAAAGCGGGTGCGGGTCGTGACACTGTCTTTGAATGATGTGCTGATATTTGTCTTGTGTTTTCGGCACATGATATTTGTGGTGCATAGACACTTTGGTCTTCGGATGCACCTAAAGTTCTATGCTTCTATAGTAAATGGGTTGGGTTAGGCTATATTTAGGTTCTTCTTGTAGAGGGTCAATCCTTACACTAAAACTACCACTCTATTCTTGATCAAGTGACTACCATAAGTGCGTAATCTAGTATGATCATATATTTATTTCTATACTGAGCACTTCTACCCACCTTTGGTCATACTATCCCATCAAACACATAATGCCCTAAAATTTTATAACCCTTGCATACTAGTTGCAAATCCATACCAATAGATATTTATGGTATATGGCATCTCTGATCCCCTCCTACCTATCAAGCAACCAAAATTCAATAAGCAAACTAACTATAACTTAAGCATTTCTCGTGATTTCTTAAAGCACGATCATTCGTCACTCCAAAATAGAAAAGGACGAGAAACAATGGTACGAGAAAGCAAAAGAAGAATAGTCGAGAGCAAGTACGAAGTTAAGGACGGTAGATAAATTTCTAAAAGAATTGTCAAGACAGTTGTGGATTGAGACTCCTAAGGGTTTAATCATATTCTTAGGCCCACTCGGTACAGTAATGTAACCAAAACAACTAACTCGACCTGCATGGGCCACCACAAAAATATGTCATACCCCAATCCCAAAATACGTAGGGCTAGAAGAACGTATACATGCCTACTACGGATCGAGAGGTCTCTAACCCAACTCGAATATATATAAGCTGTCTAAAATAAACTACAATGTTATAACATCTACCTATATCTCAATCCACTGAAGATAAATGCTTGTATAAACCAAGTATACTAATGCTGGTCAGGCATTAACAAACCGGTTCCTAATATGCAATAAAGTGGATGACTTTATAGCAATTATCTTGAACAAGCTTCTGAAGAAGAAATAAGCTTGCAAAAACTAGGCTATACAACAACATGGTCAGAGTAATATAAATTGGAAGAATATAAAAAGACATGAACTAAGTACATACCTGAAGTCCTGGAGAAACAATTATCAATCCTCCATCTGATCTACAAATGAGCTCAGCAAACCTGGAGAGATACCAGGTTCTCAGAGGAACGTAACAAGATACAACAACTAGCCACAATATGAACAGTAAAAGTAATATACATGAACATAAATATAACTGACAAGGTAGACTATCCATCTAAGTGTAATACACTTGAAGACTACTTTGGGATTGCATAGGTAGGTAAGGAATGATATTAGTGTCACCTAATATCACGAATATACTAGCATACTCCTGCCCTATCATGACCCGCTCCCGAATAATCGGGTACGAATTGAGTCAAGCCTGGACTATGCTATCGTTGACCACGGCAGTCAGCCGTCTATACTCTAGTAATCATCAAATAGCATTTCATATCCACTACTCATCATAGCATCTATCATGATATAACTAATATTAATGCCATCATAGATCACTATATGCAGTTATTACAGCCTTTTACACGAATCTCTGGGTACAAAATCGGTAACGAATATAAATGCTATCTAAACTCCTGCAGCAATCCTCGAATCTCAATACATCCAACAATATCCCTAAACATGAATCTAAAGTCCAGGTATATAATCCTGATCCTGCTGAGCATCCGGAGCGAGCTTCGCTGCTGGGTCTTCCTGCTGGTCATAGCACTCTGGGTAAACTAAATGATCAATCTCACCTGTAATCAACGATCCCGTCAGAAAATAGAGCAAAGTACATAGTAGCTCAACTTAATCACAACAGAGTATCAAAGAAATACAACATGAACTAACGATAAATAAGAAAAAATATCTGACAAATGCACTAGCTACATAAATCATGCATAAGAACATCTTTAGCATGTAGAGCTATCAAGTCTAGTGTATAGGGCAATGGTACGTTAGCAGTCATAGATATGTATAAGGCATACCATGTACGCTATACTAACATGGAAAAGGTATAGAGTAATGATATGCTAGCAGTCATGTATAGTATAAGACATATCATGTACTATATACTAGCAGTCAAGTAAACGGACATAATGTATAGTGCAATGATATACTAGCAGTCATGTATATGTATAAGGTATATCATGTACTCTATACTAACTATCGAGTATATGTCCAGGCTTAGGTGATTACAAGCTTTATAATATTCTTCCCTCCCGACACGACATAATGAACATGTAAGCAAGTGAAACAATAAGCAAGAGAACGAACATGAGAAATATGAATATGCATGTAATCTGTAATCTAGTTGAGATACAAATACTTGCCTCTTTCCGGAATTGGCAATGCCTCTAAATCACCTAAAATAGTGAATAATTATTTAGAAAAGTATTCTAAAGGAATTTCTAGAGTTATGTAAGATGTTTTACTAATTAATCCTTACTAAATTAACTCACTTGCCAACTATCTGATAAATAACCCATCAACCCAAGTTTTCCAACTAATTTACTGCTTTCAAGTACAAGCCTCCTTCTAACGTGTGAAGTGCACAATCCAATTTCTCCATTTAAGGCCCTATTTCGGTCCAGGCCCAAAGCCTACTGGACTTGGTCTATTTACTGTCAAAGAACAACTCAAGCCCACTGGACTTGGGTCTAAACTAAACTTAAAGACATCCTAGCAACTGGTCCAGCCCTCATAACAAACCCTTGTAGCCCTAGCAACCCCAATGGCTCTCTCTCAAATCTGTGTATAATTCGAATCCAACGACTAGGCACGGTATCCTTCACGTAATCTACTACGCCCCCTGTGTCCGAATTGGAACTGTACACACCACCTTTGTCAGCCTAAACAAGGTCCAGGTACAACCTATCCTTACTAATGTCTGTGTCCTGCATCCCATTCGTGTCCAGACGTTCGATAATAGACAATTTGGCTTGAAGACATATACCTAAACCAAAAAAATGAAGCTAATCGTGTCTTCAGAGTCCGATACTGCAGTTCTCGTGCCCGTAGTTTTGAAAGAATGCTGGTTAGGACATTCCAGCGAATACATGGCATGCAAAAACATGAACAAATAATTAGAAAGGGTCCTTCAATAGATATCAATCAAGAAATAAAGAAAGAAAAAAATAAAAGCCCAAAGAATGAATTGATGATTGAATTCAAGAATCCTTACCAGTTCTCACTCGATCGCTCTTGTGATTCGACGAACACATTCTGTCCAACAGTTGATTGATCAGTCATGTTCTGTCGATGATCAAAACTCGCAGAGAACTCCTCTATTTCTAATCAGCAGCGGAGATCTGCATACACTGATCAAAGAGGAACAACGGTGCTATAAAGCCAAACACAAATAGGAAATGAACAAATGGAAGAATCTTATAGAGAAAGAAAGTGAAACTCACTACTGTTCGACACCTAGAATGATTCGTCGATGCTCAAAGTCGTCACCGATCAGCAGCACATGCAAGATCTTTGATCGCACAGCGTCAAGTCCACTTTGCTATGTCCATCGAGGAAGAGAAAGCTGTGGAGTCGTCCATTGACGCTGCTATTGAGCTATAAAGAAGTCATGGCATCACCGATGTTTGGAACCTCCTTGACCGTGAGTGCCACTGCCATGGCCAGTGCTTACAATTAGGGTTAGGGTAGGTAGTTTAGTGGATGAAGGAAAGAAGGAAGAATAATGGGAACCTGGATGGAATTGGACAGGGCTTCATCAAGGAAGAAAAATGATGGGAATGCCAGAAAGCAGGGTCCTATTATAGGACGGCGAAGAAGAATCGGGAATCGCCAGCGGTTAGCGGCGGGCGGTGAGGGTTGCCTGAAGTTAGGTTGTTGGAATTGAACGGTAAAGATGAAAAGATGTAAGTCGGTGGAGAAGGACTTACTGGAACTTTCTAGAGTAGTCGTGGAGTCAGTCGACCACCGTAACTCGCAGACGAGGCACCACCGCTAAGACGCGATCGGCAGCTCTTCTACTCACTGTCACACGAGTGATTCATCGATTTTAAGAAAGGAGAAGAAAGCTTATCGGGTCGGGTAGGTACCAAAATGGTTTATGCATACCTTAAACCCATGGGCTAACTTGGGGTTGAGCTTAATAAGTAAGGTGTGGGCTTTAGTAAGGTTATAGCCCAACGGATCGGTTAAATTCAATCTATGGGCTAGGCCAAAAATAAATTTTGGTTTAATAAGGTTTGGTTAACCAAAAATTCTATGGGCTAATTTATATAAACAAAATATTAAATATATATAAAACTATTTAAAAGAATAATATTCTAAAAATTTAATAGATGAATAATATAATATATATCTGATAGATAGTTATAGTAGATAATCATAATAGGGAGTAATGGCTAACTCTTTATTTAGAGAAGGTGGAGTTACAAATCTACCCTTCTTGAAAAATTTTGTCCTTGAAATTTCAGAAGAGTAGTGAGTACATCACATCTCAAACAGATAGGGGTATATCTCCTCATCTCATCCTCTCTCTCCCAGGTAGACTCCCCAGGAGAGTGGTACCTCCAAGCAACTCCAACTAGTGGAATCGTCTGACTACACAACATCTTCTCCCTGCGGTCAAGTATCTCTACCGACTGCTCTGAGTAGGTGAGGCTGGGGCCTACCTCAAGCTCTGAGTGGTCCAACACGTGGCTGGGGTCAGCTATGTACCTCTGAACCTGGAAAATATAGAATGTATTGTGTACTCCCTCTAGGTTAGGGGCAAAGCTAATATGTAAGTAACTGCCCCTACCTTGCTCAATATTTCAAAGTGTCCAATAACCTTGGACTGAGTTTTCTGCCTCTACAAAATTTGATAAGGTCCCTAGTCTGTGAAATCCTCAGAAATACAAGATCTCCAACTATAAACTCCAGGGATTATCGACTGCTATCCGCTCAATGCTTCTGCCGATCCTGGACTATCTTCAAATGATTTCAAATCTGTCGGACCTTGTCTGCAACATCCATAACCATCTCAGGTCCAAGCAGTGGTCTCTCTCCAACATCATACCATGAAAAAGGTGTGCGACATCGATGACCATACAATGTCTCAAAAGGAGTCATACCAATGCTAGCCTAATAGCTGTTGTTGTAGGCAAACTCCACTAAGTGCAGATGGTCCTCCCATGATCCTCCAAAGTCTATAGCACAAGTCCTCATCATATCTTCTAGTGTCTGAATGGTCCTCTCTGACTGCCCGTCTATCTGGGGATGATAAGCAGTACTGAATTTGAGCTACGTTACCAGACTCTTCTACAAGCTCCTCAAAAAGTATGAAGTGAATCTGCTATTTCGGTTTGAGATAATGCTGACTAGCACCCCATGAATCATCACAATCTGTCTCATATATAGCTCTGCTAGCTTCTCTGTAGTCAGCCCCACCTTGAAGGGAATAAAGTGTGCTGACTTGGTCAGCCTGTCCACTATCACCCATATGGCATCCTTTTCGCTCGGCGATTATGGTAACCCCGAGACGAAGTCCATGGTGATATGCTCCCACTTCCATTCAGGAATGGGTGATGGCTGCAATAGTCCTCCTGGTCTCTGGCTCTCTGCTTCACCTGCTGCCAAACTAGACATCGGAAGGCAAACCTGGCTACCTCCCTCTTCATTTCATAACACCAAATGTACTACTCTCTGAGATCCTTGTACATCTTCGTAGCTCCTGGATGCATCGAGTACTGCGACTAGTGGGCTTCCTGCATGATTTTCTCCCTCAAGCTCTCTTTAGGCACAAAAACCAAGTACCGTGCCTTAGGGTACCATCATCTGATACAACAAAGACCTTCATTAAGAAACTGGGTCTCCTTGATCTTCTTTATCAACTCGAACTAGATCTGCATGCTCAATAGCTATCCTTCGATCCCTGGGATGATGATCTCTATCCCCAAGCTCTCTAAATTCTCGAGAAGATGTCTGTCCACGGTTAGAAATATTTCTACCGGTTACCTACTGAGTGCATCTGCTACAACATTAGCCTTCCTTAGATGATACTGAAGGTCGATGTCAAAGTCCTTCATCAGCTCTAACCATCTCCTCTGTCTCATGTTCAGCTACTTTTGTGTGAAGACATACTTCAGACTTTTATGATCAGTGAATATCTCCACTCTCTCTCCTTAGAGGTAGTGCTTCCAAAGTTTCAGCACAAAAATGACCGCTGCAAGTTCCAGGTCATGGGTGGGATAGTTCTTCTCATGGGGCCTCAATTGCCGTGAAGAATATGCTATCACCCTCTTGTTCTGTTCTAATACACAGCCCAATCCATTTCCTGTAGCATCGATGTAAATCAACCTCTTCTTCAACTCCTCAAAAGCTGCCTGACATACCTCTGTCCAAACAAACTCCTCATCCTTCCTTATGAGCCTAGTCATGACTCTGCAGTCTTGGCAAAGTCTTGTACAAACTTTCTATAATATCCTCTAAACCCAAGAAACTCCTAATCTATGCAACTGAACTAGGAGTAACCCATGACTTCACTACCTCAATCTTCTTTGGATCCACTGCTATGCCTTTCCCATCACGACATACCCCAAAAATTCTACTATATCTAGGAAGAACTCATATTCGAGAGTTTCGTATAGCTTCTTCCTCAAAGTCTCCAGAACTATCCTCAAATGTTCCTCATGCTCCTCCGATGTCTTGGAATAGATCAAGATATCATCTATGAATACCACCACGAACTTATCTAAGTACGGGTGAAAACCTTATTCATAAGGTTCATGAAGACAGCTGGGGCATTGGTGAGTCCGAGCGGCATAACTGTCACGACCCACTCCGAATAATCGGACACGAGTCGGACACGCCCAGCCTTCGTCGATGGATACGACGAAGTAAGCTGTACTAATATCTAGGGAGAACTATGAATCAAGATAAGAATGAAAGTAATCACAGCATCTAATATATCAAATCCTAGAATCTCAGATACAAGTCTAAATGTTATTACATTCCAGCAAATGTAAACTATAATGATGTCTTCTAATACAAGTCCAGATAAGCTAAAGTAGAAAAGACTAGGCTTCCTCAGCCTCTAGGTCCTGGCAATATCAACTGGCTCATAGGTGCCTCCAGGCTCCTCCGTAGTAAGTATCACAGATAGCCTCCAGCTCACCTGCAACATATCCTAGTCAGGAGCAGAGCTAAGTATATCCAAGAAATGAACATGAACATCATGGTATGAACAAGAAACAGAAAATATATAAAGTACGAGAAATAAGAACAAGACATAAAACTGAATATGAATACTAAAAGTAAATACAGGGAACATGATATGAGTCCTGAACATGAAATACAACCTGAATCCTGAAATGTGCAATATTGAAATACATCCAGAGTGTGTGATCGGCTTGGGTAGATTCAATGAACATGAAATGGTACGGCTTTGGTCCCGCGTGCACAATACGGGGCCTAAGCTATTCACATGAATAGTAACATGGGTTTGATCACACATCTGTAGTATTTTTCCTCCCAGACACAAGTAAATTCAAGAACATGAAACAAGGCAATCCCGTGATACATCGTGTCAACAAGGAGATACCGGAATGAATATACAAGATATGAGAAAATGAACAAGTCCGAGGAGTATACTTGCCTTGCTCAGGGTGATCAAGTGTGGAATGTACAGCTGGGTATCTCCTGTTTATAATTACAACTTGATAAGTCAACAATTTAAAGGTAGATATTTCTAGTCTAAAAGGTCATTTAACATAACTTAGTTTAAACACTAAACCTATCTTATATACATAAACTCTATCATACAATTTATATAACTAAAATAATATCCTAAAGTATGAGATAACCTATCATTAATCTCCTACATACATTACTAACCCTATGTGCCATGGCTCCTAGAATAGCCAACCATCAATTTGGTACCATGATCTCCTTACTATGGTGGTATGAACTACCCATATTCAACTAAAGGAAAATAGGCATTGACAGTTTAGATTTGTAGGACTGATACAATTTAGTTTAGTTCATCTAATCCAATCCTATTTCATTCAACTGAAAGTTCTGCTCAAAGGAAGAAATGTTCAAAAGTTTCATGGATGTTATAGCAGTCTAGGAAAAGAAGCTAAGTATTAGATTCAAGATTGAATCCCAATATTTAAAACTGGCAATTTCCCTAACCCATTTGAGGTAACTGCCAACATCCTTCTAATTCTCAGGTCTTCAAAGTGTTAGTTCCTGAACATGACTGAACCATATCAATCCTCGATTTAGTGATCAGTACCACTTGGTTTACTGAACAATGATTCAGTTCACAATATCTCAACACCAAATGTAATCCTACAAAATATCTGAACATACAAGGAGGGACTCAACCTATCCATCTACTCATATACAGCATTGGTGTCATCTAAAATAGGTAATACAGTGTTTTACCAGTAACTGGTCTATTCTAAACTCTAGTGACCAAGTTACAGATTTCCATCAAGTCCAGGTGAGTTTCAGTCCTAATTAGGATACTAGTTAAATTTCAGTCCAGTCAGGCTGAACTTAGGTTCTGAATATGACAATCCACTGTCATGAATTCAATCTAGAACTCTAAAGCCTGAATTACCACATCTGCTATATAATTCCTCAAGTTACATTATCAGTGAAATTAATATCTAGCCAAAATTTAGATCAACCTAAAACAAAACTCAAGTTCCATATTAGACTCTATCCTTCAGACCATCCATAGATTTCCTAGTGCCACAGTTTAACATATGATTGCAGCAGTTCATAACCATCTAAATTAGATTTGAATCACAACAATTAAGAAGGATAAAGGATGTTTATAATAATCCTCATGTTTCCAATCAAGTTTGGAAACCAACTTAGAGCTGTAGTATAATACAAAGGATATCAAGTTTGGGAGACTGATACCTAAACAGAGTTCACACTCTACTGCCACAGAATCCAGTTTAGCCAACTGTAATTGCATCTCAGTAAACTACACAAGCACGGCCTATCTAAGCTATACTCCTATGTGAGCTAAAGGCTGATACAATCAATCTCAAATTGAGACAATGATATATTAACAGGTCGTAGATCAGAGCAAAATCAGTCTTATGAAAGACTAAGGCAACATAACATCCAGGTTTAGGTAATTCTCAGGATTAATAGATATTGATACACCCAACATATAACTAAGAACTGGTTGTCTGCATAGCCATAAAACTGACAATCTAAAGGTTCACAAGTATCAGACAAGTATTAGTCAAATATCAGTCCTCTACTAGGGTTACTACCAAGTGACTGAATTAAGACAAACCAAGCAAAAAATTTCCAATTCAAAACTGAACTTGGTTCCTATAACCTACACCAAAATCAAGGAATAAATCCAACTCAGTCTCTGAATTTACATTCAAAACTTAAAGTACTGCTTTTGTAGGAATTATTCAGAAGCTTCATAATGCTATAGGACACTCCCTGGTATCAATTCAGTCCAACAAATCCTTTCCTAAAAATACTCAACTGGATGTTCACATTTCAAAATATTAATCTTGAACAGGATTGACCTGTCTAGACTGTATAATTCAATCTGTTCTAAACTAACACAACCAATCCTTAAATAAGAACTGATGTAAAAATCAGTCCTAACCTAAGCACTGATATTGCAACCTGAACATACCATAAAACAATCAACAGCCTATGAGTTTACTCAAGTCCACAAGGACCTAACATTCTATTAAAAAGCCTTAGCTATAGGTTGTTGCATCTCAGTCCTGCACAGGGCTGATATGTCTCAGTCCCATACTGCGCTGTAACATATCAGTCCTACTCAGGGCTGATACACAGTCCTTAATCCTGCGTTCTACATGAACCTGCTATTGGTAGGCAAACGTTCTAGAAAGATTTAGAGCCAAATATTGATTTAGTCTAGATCAATCATACACAAAAATTCCATAAAATCCTCCCAACTCAACATCAAACCATGCATCAATTAAACTAACATTTAGGAATTTTAGAGAACATATGCTGATCATTACCTGAAGATTCAACTGGAAGATTCGACACAAACTAGTGTATTCCAACTCCAAAGTACTGATTCGATCAATCTTAGAGTTTATCAAAGTGTGTTAATTAAGTCTCCTCTCCATAGATCTACAAGTAAACACATCGATACAACCAAAACTTCAGAGAACAGATTATTGAACCATTGTTCAATTTAAAACAGAGTATTACAAGATCTGTGCATAAATTCGATCTACAAATAATTAAGGGAATCCCTCGGATCTTTACATACCTAATCCAATGCTTGATGGGAGCAACAAATCAGATCAAGTAAGTCTTCGATCAAGAATCCTCAGATCTGGACAATTTGTGAAGAACTCGATCAAATCGACCAATAATTCAGGTAAAGATCGATCGATTACTAAGAAAATCAATTACATCCGAGAGTCGATGACAATTCTTACTGTGATTAACTAGAAGGTGGAAGTAATCACTGATTGATTCATCTAGATCTAGATCGACGCAAGAAGAGGAACAATTAGGTCAATCGACCTTCAATTAGATCCACAATTTGGCAGATGGAGAAATCCTTACCAAGCCTTCGAGAGTTTAGAGCGGAACGAATCGAAATGATGAAGAATAGCGAGGAGCTCCATCGTCGTCCAAGCCAGCAGCAGAGTCTCCATCAATTTGCTGTCTCCTTCGCCATGGCCGCCTGGGGTTGAGCTCGGGAAGAAGAACGAGTAAATGGAGGGAATGATCGATGAAATAGTTGTGGGAACAATTAGTGAGAGGCCATCACCACTTATAGATTTTTGAAGACTTGGGGTCCCCCTCAGCCAGCTAGGTCAGGCGGAAAGATTTTTAGAAACGGTTAAGAGAATTCAAATTCCCTCTCCATTGCTAAGCAATGAAGAAGAATGGCCGATCCTAAACAAAGTAGAGATGACTGAGCCCAATTTATAATTCAGGAGAGAATGATAGCTTAAAGGAAATGGATAGGTTTGATCATGGGCTGTTCAAAAGCCCACAATTAAATTTGAGAAGAGCCCCCAATTAAATTGGGCTGAGAAAAATAATATCTTAGGAAAATAAAATCAAAAATATTTAAGGATTTTTTAAAAAAATCTCTGAGAAGTGGAGTTACAATAACCAGGAACTCATACTATCCATACCGGGTGTTGAAAGCAGTCTTAGGAATATCATGTTCTTTGACTTTCACTTGGTGATACTCGGATCGTAGGTCTATCTAGGAAAAGACCATGGCTCCACTCAACTGATCAAAGAGATCATCTATCTGAGGTAAGGGATATCTATTCTTGATGGTGATGTTGTTGAGGCTCGGTAATCTATGCACATCCTGATGGTCCCGTCATTCTTGGGCATAAACAGAACCGGTACTCCCCAGAGCGAAGCACTCGATCGAATGAAACCCTTCCCTTCTAATTCATCAATTGTGCCTTCATCTTCTTTGCCTCCTTAGGGTTAACCCCATAACAGTTCTGGATGACTGGTGCTGCTTCAGGAACTAAATCGATAGTGAACTCGATATCCCAGTTTGGTAGCAACCCTGACAAATCCTTAGGGAAGACATCTAAGAACTCTGATAGGATAGGGTGCGGTAGAGTCTTCTCTTCCATAATTGCTTCAAAGCTGACTCTCTCTGATCTCTCTGCAGTACTCCTCGTGACCTCAAATGGTAGCTCTCTCCGGCCTGAATATCACTTTTTCCTGATGGCAATCTATATAGGCAAAATACTCACTCAACCAATCCATCCCAAGGACTGCATCGATTCCCAGAAGTGGCATTACGAGGAGCTAGGTTCTATATTCCCTCCCGGCTACGCTAATGGCACAGACACACACATCATTGACTGGTACTATACCTCCAGCAGTTAAGATTCTATAATTCCTCCTAGCAAATACAGGTACTATCTGGTGTCTATGCATGAAATCATGTAATATAAACTGTGTAAAGCTCCCGATGTCACGACCCGCACCCACCGTGAGTACGAGTACGTAACAGCGCCCAGCCTACGCCGCAGTGTCGGCGGTGTAGAACACTATTCTAGGTCATGAACTATAACTACATAATATGAATACTCTCCATAAAGAGGCCAACACAGAGGTACAACTCAATCACAATCTAAGGTAGAATGTAGCATGATGGAAATAGATAAGAAATCCTCAACTGAGGTACAGCAGAAAGAAATAACAAAGTCTCAACATCTCTAAAATATACAACTCTGAAAATAAGACAACAGCTAAACATGAAAAGAAAGGACAGTCTAAGCTATCTACACTATACAAGGTATCATCCTGAGCAGCTGCCTGAACCTCCCCAGGGTCCAGGTCGCGAGTGTCAACTAGGCAAACTCCAAGTAAGGGTGCAGGGTTCCTCATCATCCTCTGTAAAATTTTCAACAGGTCCAGTCAGGACGGAAGCGAGCACAAAACATCTCACGCAGTTCATATCATGTTAGGAAATATAAAGCATGCAATAGAGTAAGGTACATGAAACGCTAAAAGAAGAATGTATATGAAAAACATTAGAGATTTGATAACAGGAAATATATATATATATGATAAGTAAGAACTGTAAGCCTACTGTGATTTAGAGTACAATATGGTTATGTAAACGGTCTAGGAAAATGCAATGGTAACCTATTGTACGTGGGTGTACAATAGACATATACAATAGTTATACAATCTTGTACAATAGGATTTGAGTACATAACCAATTCTACTCTCCCTCCCCAATTAATACACAAGGATCCACTCCAGTTACGTTATCTTGCACAATAGTATACAATGTTATACAATGGATGTACAATATTATACAATAGATGTACATATTATACAATAGTTGTACAATGTTATACAATATGTACAATGGTCTATCCCTGGGACTCATGTGATACTGAGAGTACAATATGCACAAGGAGTATACAAGGATATAGGTATTCAATAAATACAATATGGAAGTGAAACGCACATCATAATATGTATATAGTGAATACAAGGGAATAACATCCCAAAAGGAGATCCATATAGTACCAATTCGTGATAACAATCGTGTCAGCATCAAGTACAGTAATCTAGAGCAAGAATGTAAATCCAGACAAGTAAAATGGTCAGAGAATGTACTGCCGGGTATCTGAATGTCTGAAGTAAATGTACTCTGAGATGAGGTACCTGACTCCTAGTTAGAGCAACACAAGTCAAGATGTATACATGGGATGATAAATGTAATCTACGATGCGTCTGTATGCTGTCTAGATCAAAATAGACTAAAGTCAACACTTGGTCAACTCCAGTCAAACACCAGTCAACTAGGTCAACTAGGCCACTCCTAACCCCAGCAAGTCTAATAAGTCTCACTAGGCCTAACCAAGCCAAGTCTAGCAATCACACACCAATCACAAGGCTATACAAGCCAACACAAGTCACACATCAAGATACATCACTATCATACATATTCGATATATATATATATATATATATATATATATATATATATATATATATATATATATATATATAAGAGAAAGGAACTAACATGTAAAGCTATGTGTGTGTGTGAACATGGAGGTGTACATGAAAAGAGAATCAACACTAGTTATGAGTTTACACTACACATGGCACAAAGCTAACCCATCTACATTACACATGTATTATACTTAACATGCTTGGCTACAAGTATACATCTATATACATTAGAGTAGAGACTATTTAAGTGATAACTAACATGCATCTATACTTTACATAAATCTATATATATTATAGTAATCATTTAGAGAAGGGTTACATGGCATGGTGGTTGATATAGAGTGGGGTGTCCTTGTGCAGAGGGTGAAGTTCATTCTCAGTTTAGTTCCACATTTACATATAAACTAAAGTGAGCTATCCCATAAACTGGTGTAACTAACCACATAAAATGAACCATGTTATCTGAAATCTGCCATTAAGCCAACATCCCATATGCATACAGCTCATGCATTGTCTAATACTGAAATTAACTAACATTTCGAATTAAGGGGTTGAAGGTTAACATTACATTCATAGACATTCAACTATATTGAAAACTGAAATTGGCTTGGCAATAGAAAAAGGAAGGTATATATGCTTACATGGACAGTTCAGTGTTCGAACAACCTAAAATGAACTAACATTCAATCTAAATATCAGCTATGCATTGGTTCTATGTCTACATATGAAATCTGATATTACATTTACAATATTTATACATTATGCATTCATATCTATCATTACATATATACCTTGCATTTATATCTAGCATTCATTATATACTTTCATGCATGCATTGTATATCATTCTTTCATTCATGCATTTATGCATTGCTTACATATATTACATTAATTGTATTCCTACATGCTTGCATTCAAACCATATACATACATTAATGTAAAGAGGATATATATCATATATATTATTTCATTCATCTAACATATCATGCATTACATACTCTATATTCATTTAATATCCATACTACATAGGCTCATAGGTTACACAAAATGTATATATCGTATAGTCACTCTTTTACTTAAAACCAATACTGTACCAATTGGGCATTCACTAAATTCTAGATTAAAGTATGTTGTAGTACTTCATGTTAGCTTTCCGAAACTTCAAACGGATCGCATTTTCGTGTCCGAAGCTCCCGGAATCGAAAATACCGAAACGCGTTCGTCTTTCGTATAGCTGACACTCAAATTATATAAAAGTTACAGAAAGAATTTGGCTTATTAAAATATATTTGGAAAGCTAACTTGATACGGTTCTTTTAAAAAAAGGGAGATAAATCGGATTTTAAGCTAAAAGTTATGACATTTCTAAGTTGCTATTGCTACTAAAAACGTGGATAAAAATTATGACGAATTTGGGTAGTTTGAGACAAAAAACACAAGTATATAACATAATATATCAAGAACTCACTCTCTACACTAATATATATATATGAGACACTATAGAACACATCTCCAATACAAAAATATGAGATTAAACATGTAATAATTCATTCATACATAACAACAACACATAGTGTGTCCAAATTTGGGGTTTTCCCACATGGACACAACCACAACACAAAGGACACTCCTATGACCTCCAAATGGACACGAAATGGACACAAATGGAGATACAACATGGGGGTCATTCCTATGGGTTCAAAATAGACCTATATGCATGAGAAAATAAAAGGAGAAGGAATTTATACCTCCCGGTAGATCGAATCGAAGAAAAGCCTTCCCGGAGACACCGACACGTAGAGATTCCAAAGGACACGAACGAGCTCCGAATCCTCCCAAACTTGGGTAGCTTCCTCCTTGGCTAGAATGGAGAAGGAAAGAAGAAGATTTGGTGGCAAAATGGAAGGATTTGGTGGAGAAATTGCTAGGGATTGCTCTCTAGAAATTTGGGGAAAGAACAAGAGAGAGAGTGTGGATGAGAATAATGAAATGAACTTGAGCCTATCCTCTCCCAAAGTGGCTGGCCATATGGGCTATTTGTCTTATTATGGTAAGGTCCAAAATGCTCCCACTAACCTATTCTATTAGTATTAGGAAAGGGCTAATTGGTTGGGGCTAAATTAGTCATTCTAAAGTCTCTAATCACACTAACCTTATCCATAATAATTAGTCTAACCTCTAACTAAAATATTTCTATCATGTGGCCATGGCTAACTAATGTGTGGGTCCACTAAAGTCAACACTACCCCCGGGTCCCCGTTTCAAGTCGGATTGAGCTGAAATTCGAACCCGACTCAAATAACCCCAAAACAATATCATAAATAATAAAATAAATTTTAAAAATACAAAATAACAAAAAAAAACCCTGTTCCTGAAAACTGGGGGTGACAAATTCCTCGAATTAAAACCAAACAATAGTAAAATGTCAAATCACAAGTCATAATTTTAAATAGTTTAAAAATGATTAAAAATCACCAAAAATCATAATATGAAATAATTATCAATAAATAATAATTATAATTACAAAAATTTCAAAATTACCCTCATCTGGAAAACTGGGTGTTACAATCCTACCCACGTTATAAAAATTTCGTCCTCGAAATTAAGATGATCGCACCCCCTTCTAGGTCAAACATAGTCAAGGGTCAATCACTAGTCAATTTCTCAACATCCAAGTACTTGGTCATCAACTGGTCAACTTCTTAGGGTTTTACCTATGCTAGCTATTTAGGTGTTGGCAACTAGAATTTAGCAAAAGAGAAACTCTATAATAGACTAGCTCTTAACTTCCCAATCCTATCAAGTCACCTATAACTAAATACCTACAAGCTAAGCACATGAATACCAAATACCACATATATATATATATATATATATATATATATATATATATATATATATATATATATATATATATATATATATATATATATATATATATATATGCTCAAGAACAACAACCCATCACATATATCCTAAGTATATCATCTATATATATACATGACTGATCAACCAAGGGTTAAGGCAGACTAAACTTATAAGGGTCTGAAACAATGCTTAGAACTAGGCTAATGATGAATGGTCTGAATCAAGGGAACATGGTATCTAGTGAAGGGTCTGCACACTGCCTATAAAGGTGATCAACACAAAGGAACTCAACACGAAGGAAACTTAACTAAAATGGAAAACTGAACCAAGTATAGG
Source organism: Iris pallida (assembly GCA_029216955.1). Lineage (NCBI taxonomy): Eukaryota > Viridiplantae > Streptophyta > Magnoliopsida > Asparagales > Iridaceae > Iris > Iris pallida. Next base: position 3,933,342 of record JANAVB010003600.1, on the reverse strand, counting down.
CTAAACAACATGTTTATAACCCTATACAACAATGGCCTATAGATACCAACTAACCTATATCCCATATGCCAATATCATCTGCAATCTATCTATGCAAATAGACATCTCGATCTTAGGTGAAACTACAACTATACTCAAAGGCAGGCTCTGGTCATGGTGCCTCATTGGAAAAGGTAAGGGAAAGTAGTAATAATCATTAAGAATGTAAGGCATACTAACATCCTATGTGTACTGGTTGGTATTATAGATAACAGGAGAATTATCTGCAATGGGTTACTATTCTAACACCAATGCTAACTATCACCTCTAGGGTACAGACACTCTACAAGTCATCATACCATTATACTATGAAGGAACTACCTATGAATAAGCTCTACAAAACTAAATATCCCTACTCCTAAGTCATTTATAACAATCAAAAGGGTATGATGTTTAAACCTTCTCAAGATACAATATGTTAATCATATGCGTCTGTCCAAAATCATGTTGTCCAGAGTCTTCATCATGCTAGTGAGCAAGGCTATGATAATCACAGAGTCCTTGACTAAGGTACGTACCTCTAGGTTCATGGTATTTAAAATTTTTGCACTGCCGCATGCGACGGCGAAAACCTTAAATTCCCATACCCGAGAATACATCCAAAATCTGACTACATGTCCTCACTATGCCAACTAACACGACTATCGAGGATTCTAGATCCCATGATTTAGGTGACCTAGCCCATATGATTTTCTCAGAAGAAAAAAAAACAAACACAACAAAAGAGTAACATGACGAAAATAAATCAATCAACAAGGAACAGATGGAATCGGATTTCAAGGTAATTATAAAAGACAATTACGGAATGGAATTGAGAAGAACGGAACTTGCAGCAAGATCTCCAACGGTCTGTGCATCCTCGACTGTCATGACGATAGCTCGCCTTGCTGGTTTCCTCCAGCCTGATGCTGATACTGCACAAATCTCTGCTGCTGATGCTGCATAAATCGCTGCTGCTGAGAGAAACCGGAAATGAAGGGAAAAGTCTCTGTACAGACGGAGGTGCACCTCCAATATAGCAGAAACGCCAACCTGAGTCGACACAACAGAAGCTGCGGTCTCGAGGCCCTGATGAACAAGACGAGAGGTGGCCAGCCTCTCGATAGTATCCTCCGAACCGAAGCAATGAGATCGTGTCTTCATAACCATCATGAAGACAGATCAATACAAGAAGCAATTTCTGAGAATGAAGCGAAAATTCAAAGGAGAACAATTTATATTCAAGGGAAGTCAATAAGCAACAATTTTAGACAAAAGGAATCGGATTAAGAGTTTTTCCTAATGTGATTGAGTACCTCCAAAAATATCCTAATCCTACTGCAGGCTGTAGTGATACTCTAGTTCGAATACCACTACATAAACTCGACCTGCATGGGCCACCACTAAAAACGTGTCACGACCCGCACCCACCGTGAGGGTACGAGTACGTAACAGCGCCCAGCCTACGTCGCAGTGTCGACGGTAGAACGCTGTTCTAGGTCATGAACTATAACTACATAATATGAATACTCTCCATAAAGAGGCCAACACAGAGGTACAACTCAATCACAATCTAAGGTAGAATGTAGCATGATGGAAATAGATAAGAAATCCTCAACTGAGGTACAGCAGAAAGAAATAACAAAGTTTCAACATCTCTAAAATATACAACTCTGAAAATAAGATAACAGCTAAACATGAAAAGAAAGGACAGTCTAAGCTATCTACACTATACAAGGTATCATCCTGAGCAGCTGCCTGAACCTCCCCAGGGGTCCAGGTCGCGAGTGTCAACTAGGCAAACTCCAAGTAAGGGTGCAGGGTTCCTCATCATCCTCTGTAAAAATTTTAACAGGTCCAGTCAGGACGGAAGCGAGCACAAAACATCTCACGCAGTTCATATCATGTTAGGAAATATAAAGCATGCAATAGAGTAAGGTACATGAAACGCTGAAAGAAGAATGTATATGAAAAATAGTGGAGATTTGATAACATAAAATATCTATATATGATAAGTAAGAACTGTAAGCCTACAGTGATTTAGAGTACAATATGGTTATGTAAACGGTCTAGGAAAATGCAATGGTAACTCCATTGTACGTGGGTGTACAATAGACATATACAATAGTTATACAATCTTGTACAATAGGATTTGAGTACATAACCAATTCTCTTCCCCTCCCCAATTAATACACAAGGATCCACTCCAGTTACGTTATCTTGCACAATAGTGTACAATGTTATACAATGGATGTACAATATTATACAATAGATGTACAATGTTATACAATAGTTGTACAATGTTATACAATAGTGTACAATGGTCTATCCCTGGGACTCATGTGATACTGAGAGTACAATATGCACAAGGAGTATACAAGGATATAGGTATTCAATAAATACAATATGGAAGTGAAACGCACATCACAATATGTATCTAGTGAATACAAGGGGATAATATCCTAAAAGGAGATCCATATAGTACCAATCCGTGATAACAATCGTGTCAGCATCAAGTACAGTAATCTAGAGCAAGAATGTAAATCCAGACAAGTATGAAACGGTCAGAGAATGTACTCGCCTGGTATCTGAATGTCTGAAGTAAATGTACTGTCCGAGATGAGGTACCTGACTCCTAGTTAGAGCAACACAAGTCAAAATGTATACATGGGATGATAAATGTAATCTACGATGCGTCTGTATACTGTCTAGGTCAAAATAGACTAAAGTCAACACTTGGTCAACTCCAGTCAACTACACTAGTCAACTAGGTCAACTAGGCCACTCCTAACCCCAGCAAGTCTAATAAGTCTTACTAGGCCTAACCAAGCCTAGTCTAGCAATCACACACCAATCACAAGGCTATACAAGCCAACACAAGTCACACATCAAGATACATCACTATCATACATATTCGATATTATATATATATATATATATATATATATATATATATATAAGAGAAAGGAACTAACATGTAAAGCTATGTGTGTGTGTGAACATGAAGGTGTACATGAAAAGAGAAATCAACACTAGTTATGAGTTTACACTACACATGGCACAAAGCTAACCCATCTACATTACACATGTATTATACTTAACATGCATGGCTACAAGTATACATCTATATACATTAGAGTAGAGACTATTTAAGTTATAACTAACATGCATCTATACTTTACATAAATCTATATATATTATAGCAATCATTTAGAGAAGGGTTACATGGCATGGTGGTTGATATAGAGTGGGGTGTCCTTGTGCAGAGGGTGAAGTTCATTCTCAGTTTAGTTCCACATTTACATATAAACTAAAATGAGCTATCCCATAAACTGGTGTAACTAACCACATAAAATGAATCATGTTATCTGAAATCTGCCATTAAGCCAACATCCTATATGCATACAGCTCATGCATTGTCTAATACTGAAATTAACTAACATTTCGAATTAAGGGGTTGAAGGTTAACATTACATTCATAGACATTCCACTATATTGAAAACTGAAATTGGCTTGGCAATAGAAAAAGGAAGGTATATATGCTTACATGGACAGTTCAGTGTTCGAACAACCTAAAATGAACTAACATTCAATCTAAATATCAGCTAGCATTGGTTCTATGTCTACATATGAAATCTGATATTGCATTTACAATATTTATACATTATGTATTCATATCTATCATTGCATATATACCTTGCATTTATATCTAGCATTCATTATATACTTTCATGCATGTATTGTATATCATTCTTTCATTCATGCATTTATGCATTGCTTACATATATTACATTAATTGCATTCCTACATGCTTGCATTCAACCATATATATACATTAATGTAAAGAGGATATATATCATATATATATATCATTTCATTCATCTAACATATCATGCATTACATACTCTATATTTATTTAATATCCATACTACATAGGCTTATAGGTTACACAAAATGCATATATCGTATAGTCACTCTTTTACTTAAAACCAATACTGTACCAATTGGGCATTCACTAAATTCTAGGATTAAAGTATGTTGTAGTACTTCATGTTAGCTTTCCAAAACTTCAAACGGATCGCATTTTCGTGTCCGGAAGCTCCCGAAATCGCGAAAATACCGAAACGCGTTCGTCTTTCGTACAGGTGACACTCAAATAATTCTACAGAAAGTTACAGAAAGAATTTGGCTTATTAAAATATATATTTGGAAAGCTAACTTCGATACGGTTCTTTTAAAAAAAACGGGAGATAAATCGGAGCTTTAAGCTAAAAGTTATGACATTTCTAAGTTGCTATTGCTACTAAAAACGTGGATAAAAATTATGACGAATTTGGGTAGTTTGAGACAAAAGAACACAAGTATATAACATAATATATCAAGAACTCACTCTCTACACTAATATATATATGAGACACTATAGAACACATCTCCAATACAAAAATATGAGATTAAACATGTAATAATTCATTCATACATAACAACAACACATAGTGTGTCCAAATTTGGGGTTTTTCTACATGGACACAACCACAACACAAAGGACACTCCTATGACCTCCAAATGGACACGAAATGGACATAAATGGAGATACAACCATGGGGGTCATTCCTATGGGTTCAAAATAGACCTATATGCATGAGAAAATGAAAAGGTGAAGGAATTTATACCTACCGGTAGATCGAATCGAAGAAAAGCCTTCCCGAAACGACACCGACACGTAGAGATTCCAAAAGGACACGAACGAGCTCCGAATCCTCCCAAACTTGGGTAGCTTCCCCCTTGGCTAGAATGGAGAAGAAAAGAAGAAGATTTGGTGGCGAAATGGAAGGATTTGGTGGAGAAATTGCTAGGGATTGCTCTCTAGAAATTTGGGGAAGAACAAGAGAGAGAGAGTGTGGATGAGAATAATGAAATGAACTTGAGCCTATCCTCTCCCAAAGTGGCTGGCTATATGGGGCTATTTGTCTTATTATGGTAAGGTCCAAAATGCCCCCACTAACCTATTCTATTAGTATTAGGAAAGGGCTAATTGGTTGGGGCTAAATTAGTCATTCTAAAGTCTCTAATCACACTAACCTTATCCATAATAATTAGTCTAACCTCTAACTAAAATATTTCTATCATGTGGACCATGGCTAACTAATGTGTGGGTCCACTAAAATCAACACTACCCCCGGGTCCCCGTTTCAAGTCGGATTGAGCTGAAATTCGAACCCGACTCAAATAACCCCAAAACAATATCATAAATAATAAAATAAATTTCAAAAATATTTCAAAAATACAAAATGACAAAAATACTCCTGTTCCTGAAAACTGGAGGTGACAAATTCCTCGAAATTAAAACCAAACAATAGTAAAATGTCAAAATCACAAGTCATAATTTTAAATAGTTTAAAAATGATTAAAAATCACCAAAAATCATAATATGAAATAATTATCAATAAATAATTATTATAATTACAAAATTTTAAAATTACCCTCATTTAAAAAACTGGGTGTTACACCCGAATCAAACAGTATAATAGCGGAAAAGGAATAAAACAATATACTACATGTAATCACATCTACTATCGGATCTACCTCATTTGTAGTCATAGCAAAGGCTCGACCATATGGCTGTCCACCCCTCTGCTGCTGATGCAGGGCAAACCGCTACTGCTGAGTAGGCAGGGGTGGTCCTCTCGGTGGAAGTCCTAGTGTAACTGTGGGGCCTCTCTGAGGTGGAACTGGGCCTGCTGCTGGTCGGGAAGTAGTACACTCTCTAGCCTGATTATCATTCCCTCCATAATGTAATCATTGTCCCAATTGTCTACGAAAAACCTCCCAGCTATGCCCTTCTTCTGACAATGGCCATAAGTAGGAATATGCACAGTCTGTCTCTGCAGAACTGGGCTCTCAGGGGCAACTGTGGTGTAAAGATCCTCATATGGGTATAGGATGCTTGGGCGGTCCCGGGTGACTAACTCCTCCAACAGTGTCACGGTTTCTCTTCGGGCGAAGATTTAGGTCAACCTCCACCCTCTGGGAATAGAGACCATACTCGCATAAGTACTCACACCAATGGCAGTGACCAAGATGCGAATATCATGGTTCAGTCCCTGGCGAAACCTCCTAGCTCTAACCTCCGGGTCTCTAGCCCTACCCTTAGCAAATCGGCTAAGCCGGCCAAACTCTGCTGCATACTCATCTACTGAGCGGGTCCCCTACTCGAGGGTTTGAAACTCTCTCTCTAAGGCCTTCCTAGCTACTGCGTGGAAGAACTTCTGCTTAAAAATCTCCACAAACCTGTCCCAGGTAAGCCCGGGTTCCGCGAGCTAAGGCTAACTCTGCAACCAAGTACGGGATAGTTCATGCATCTATAATCCTGCTGCCTTTATCTTGAGGTCCTTTGGAAGCCTAGACAGACGAAGTACTCTCTCCATGTCTTCTAACCACTCATCGGCATAGAGGATGCCCTTGGTGCCCAGAAACTCACGAGGAGCCATCCTCTTATTGTCTAAGATAGAACCCTCTCTAGGTTGGGTAGATGTGGCTTGAATCTGAGTCGGTGGCTGAGTTGGAATCTGTGATAAGGTCGGGGATATGATCTGAGGTGGTGGGAGTGGTGGAAGAAAGGTCACTGGCCTCTCCACGACAGCTAAGGTGGATAGTCGGGCATTCTTTATACCCTCTCGGAGAATGGTAGCCTGCTCTTTCTAGTCATCTAGTAAACTTTTAATCTGCGCCCTATGTGCCTCAAGTAGTCCGTAAATCAACTTTTGCATCTGAGTTCCGCCCATAGAACTAATAGATCGTCGGGTGGAGACTCATTTGGTAGGAGGTGGAGCATGAGTGTCAGTCCGCTCTAGACCCGCAAGTGGGGCAGAAGATTCTCTCTCAGAGTTGACCGTGCTAGTAGTGCGGTCACGCGACGGATGGTCTTGCTTTCCCTTTGCCATTTTCTGAAATGGTAGAAAAAGCACCATAAGTGATTGTTGGTGTACTTTGTATTAGCAAAGTAAATAGATACAAAGTAAATATATAATAACGGTCCTATGTTGTGATGAGTTTCCTAAGGACCTACATGGGCCACTACAAAAACATGTCATGATCCGCTCCTAAATAATCGTATACGAATCGAGTCATACCCAGACTACGCTATCGTTGATAGCGGTAGTAAGACATCTAGACTCTACTAATCATCAAATAGCATTTCATATCCACTAGTCATCACAATATAACTACCACTAATGCCATCATAGATCACTATATGTAGTTATTATAGCCTTTTACATAAATCTCCGGGTACAAAACCGGTAACAAATATAAAGGCTATCTAAACTCCTACAACAATCCTTGAATCTCAATACATCCAACAATATTCCTAAATATGAATCTAAAGTCCAGGTATATAATCCTAATCCTGCAGAGCATCCAGAGTGAGCTCCGCTGCTGGGTCTCCCTGCTGGCCATAGTAATCTGGGTAAACTAAATGATCAGTCTCACCTGTAATCAATGATCCTGTCAGAAAACAGAGCAAAGTACATAGTAGCTCAACAAAATTACAACATAGCATCAAAGGAAATAGCACATGAACTAACGATAAATAAGAAGAAATATCTGATATATGTACTAGCTATATGAATCATGCATAAGAACATCTTTAGCATGTAGGGCTATCAAGTCTAGTGTATAGGGCAATGGTATGCTAGCAGTCATGTATAGGTATAAGGCATACCATGTACGCTATACTAACATGGATAAGGTATAGAGTAATGATTTGCTAGCAGTCATGTTTAGTGTAAGGCATATCATGTACTATATTCTAGCAGTCAAGTAAAAGGACATAATGTATAGTGCAATGATATACTAGCAGTCATGTATAGGTGTAAGGTATATCATGTACTCTATACTAACTATCGAGTATATGTCCAGGCTTAGGTGACTACATGCTTTATAATGTTCTTCCCTCCCCGACACGATATGATGAACATGCAAACAAGTGAAAGAATAAGCAAGAGAACATGTGAAATATGAATATGCATGTAATGTGTAATCTAGTTGAGATACAAGTACTTGCCTTTTCCGGAATTGGCAATGTCTCTAAATTACCTAAAATAGTGAAGAATTATTTAGAAAAGTATTCAAAAGGAATTTCTAAGGTTATGTAAGACGTTTACTAATTAATCCCTATTAAATTAACTCACTTGCCAACTATCTGATAAATAACCCATCAGCCCAAGTTCCCCAACTAATTTACTGCTTTAAAGTACAAGCCTCCTCCTAACTTGTGAAGTGCACAAACAAATTTCTCCATCTAAAGCCCTATTTCGTTCGAGGCCCAAAGCCCACTGGACTTGGTCGATTTACTATCTAAGAACTACTCAAGCTCACTGGACTTGGGTCTAAACTGAACTTAAAAACATCCTAACTACTGGTCTAGCCCAATGGCTAAACCCATTCCCTTTATTCAAATAGCTCATTACAAGCCGTTGTAGCCCTAGCAACCCCAACGGCTAACTCTCAAATTTGTGTATAATTCAAATCCAATGACTAGGCACGGTATCCTTCATACAATCCGCTACCCCTCATGTCCGAATAGGAACTGGACACACCACCTTTGTCAAACTGAACAAGGCCCAAGTACAACCTATTCTCACTACTACCTGTGTCCTGCAGCCCATTCATGTTTAGACCTTCGATAATAGACAATTTGGCTTGAAGACATATATCTTAACCAAAGAATGAAGACAACCGTGTCTTAAGAGTCCGATACTGCAGTTCTCGTGCCC
>JANAVB010003600.1:3841119-3871950 GCA_029216955.1 Iris pallida | reverse complement strand
GACAATTCAATTACAACATAAGCCTAGCATGTGATAATTTATCTTCATTATTTCTATATTATTACTAGGCATCTTTTATAAGCACACGAACGTAATAACAAGTCTACATGTATGCGCGAAGATCAAGGATCGTCGAAGGATCAAAGCCACTCACTTGTTGGTGAATTGCCGAGAGAAAGAGGTCTTCCACGCAACGTCACCGAGGTTCACCGCGGTTAGCACCTGCATTAGCACCAACGCTGGTCAGCAACTTCTTCTCGTTCTCTCAGTTATTCTATGAAACGGTGAAAGAAATCCATGAAAACATTCATCGAAAACAATTACGAAAAACGCACACAAAAGCCAACAGCAAAAGCGACATCGAAAACCAGCAGGGCAACGGTCTCGGGGCAAGCGACTCTTATATAGAACTCTTCCCCCAAGACGCGCGCCACTGCATCTTGGGCTCATTTCAAAAGAGTCCAATCCATACGAGGAAAGGATCTCAATTATTATCCCGCGATCCTGGTAAAGTTTCCCCAATTCTCATCCGACGCGGCCATCGGCCGCTAGCCCGCACCGTGCTCCGCAACGGATTCAGGGCATTACAGACTGCCAGGCCACAGCGCTCGGACGGAGGCACCTGGAAGAAGACGACCCCCCAGTCACTTGCCAGGGGAGACGGAACCAGCCAGACATATGGAGGAGGACACAGGGATGGAGGTTGATAGGAGGCTGGAGTCAGGATCACCGTAGAGATATGATAGTACGTAGGGTGCACTGGTCCCGTTCAGGCCACAGAGGACCATCGTGACCAGGGTATAAGCACGGCTGGAGGTAGTCAGATGGTGACGGAGGCCTCTCCGGTGATCATGGTGTACAGCAGCAGAAAAAGGTACGCTCCGGCCACACGGGAGGATATCCCTGAGGCGAGGGATATGGATGACCAGACTGAAGACAACCCTGACTGGGCTCTTACTCTCAGCAGGATCCAGGCCCACCTTGCTCCTTCCTCTATGGTAGATGCAGTCATGATCAGGCGGATGAGACACTTCCCTCGAGTGTCGATCCAGACGAGTTCCAGGGGGACCCCTCATCTCTTATTAGATGTCGGTCCTTGCATGGAACATTAGGGGGGGTGTTCCATTGGACAATAGAGGAAATTGGAGGGGTTTTGAGAAGAGAGGCGTGTGACATTGCTATACTACTGGAGACGAAGATTAGAGGGACCGCTATGCTCTCACGTAGGATGCCGGCAAACTGGGATCACATTCACAACTTAGATCTTTGTGGTATGGTAAGGATCTGGGTTAGGTGGAACAAAGGAAGCTGGGGGGGTACAGATCTATAAATTTGAATAACTCATCGGTGTTACTTTCGAGAACAAAGGGGGTTCCGTTTCATCCTGGGGGCTGTATATGGACACAATGACCGGAGACTCCGGGAGGCTTTATGGGAGGACATTGTTCACTGGGTCTCTGGCGGACAACATGCATCTCCCTCTGCTCATCATGGGGACTCAATGCTTTGCTACTTTGCCAAGAGGAAGGTGGGAGGTCGTCCTGTTCTGGAACGCTTATATGACTTCCAGAGGTGCTATTTGGTCAGGGATGCGGGAGCTAGAGCGAGCTGGTCATATCTGGTCCTGGCATAACAGGCTACTCATAAGCGGATTGCTTGTCAGTTGGATCGGGCCTGGGCAATAGTGAGTGGTCAGGTGCTTTCCGAACTAGGTGGCGGAAGGTCTGGGGCGGGTACTAGCGACCATTCTCCTATACGGATTGGCCTCGGTGAGAGTCCCATCTGAGGGCAAGGCCATTTTGGTATAACAACAGCTGGTATCTGTCAGCCGGATATGAGAGGTGGTTACGGGAGAGATGCAGCACTTCCGGGACGGCATGGATCAGTTCCGCATGGTTCACAAACTCAAGCAGCTCAAACGGGCTATCAGGGGGTGGGTGAAGACGATACCGCGGACTTCTCTGGCAGATAAGGAAGTCGAGCTTCGGACACTCAGGTGGCCCTCCAAGCTGACATTCTGAACGGGGAGCTGGCGGCTAAGGAGAAGATCCTGATTGAGGAGGTCAGCATCATGCGACTGCAGGAGGAGATTAGTACGGCACAGAGGGCTAAATGTACCTCGCTTAAAGATGGGAGACCGCTGTACCAAATTCTTCTACGATGTGATCCGTACCCGTCAGCACCGGAACAGCATTCCTAAACTTCTGAATGCTGAGGGACGTCTTGTAGGGGACCCGGCGGAGATTCAGGAGGAGGCCGTCAGATTCTACACTGCCCTTTATCAGCAAACGGACTACTCTAGCACGTTTCCTGCCCTTATCATGAAAAGACTGGTGTCCGACATGGGAACAGTCTGCTCCTGGCACCTGTAGGATGGAGGAGGTAGAAGATATAGTTGTGAAGGCTAATCCCAACAAAGCTCCCGGGCCTGATGGCTTTCTTCAGGGTTCTTTAAGCGACACTGGGCTGTTCTAGACCCATGTCCTGGCGGCGGTTCAGGAGTTCTTATGGAGGGCAGGCTTTTGAAGGAGATGAACCACACATTCCTGATGCTGGTTCCTAAGAAGGGGGAGCGACCTCACTTGCAGATTTTTGGCCCATTACTTGTGGTAATTTTCTTTACAAGATTATCACTCATTTATGTGCAGGCGTATGGAGGGGATTATGCAGGGATTGGTGGTCTAGAATCAAGCAGCGTTCATCAAGGGCCGGTCGATAGCGGAGCACAGCCTACTAGCTCATGAGATGGTGAGAGAGTTTAGCAAACCTGGGGGAATAAAGGCTTGTGTGAAGCTTGACCTCCGGAAAGCTTATGATACGGTCAACCGAGACTTCCTGTGTTACTTGATGCTTGCCATGGGGTTCGACGAGAGGTGGGTTGCGAGGGTGAGGGAGTGCATTTGCTTCCCTACTTTCTCAGTCCTCATCCAGGGCACGCCACATGGCTACTTCAGTAGCAAGAGGGGGTTGAGGCAGGGTGACCCCCTCTCTCCGTATCTATTTACCTTGGTGATGGAGTACTTTACTTGCATGATAGATACGGCAGGCATAGCAAGAGTATAGTTCCCCTCTTCCGGTTGGTGAGTCTGGTTGTATCCCACTTGATCTATACTAACGACTTATTAGTGCTTCTCTAGCCTTCCATGCGGAATGAGAGCGCTCTCGACATTATGGAGGAGTTCGGGCGGCTATCTGGGCTCCAGTTAAATCGGAAGAAGAGCAGAGTCTACTTCAGCTCCCGGTGTACACAGCAGGAGGAGAGAGCCTTCGCTTTAGGTGTAGACAGAGGCGCGCTCCCAGTGAAATACATGGGGGTCCCGCTGACGGTCAACTATGCCAGAGAGCAGGATTGTCACAGCTTGGTGGACTTTGCTCAGAGGAGAGTGGAAGGCTAACAAGCTGTGGGTTTATCATTTGGCGGACGGATTGAGTTGGTGCGTTGGTTATTACAGGCATCACGATATTCTGGCTCCAGTCTATCCAAATCCCCACGGCTACTATTCGAAAAGTGGAGGCCATATGTGCCGACTTCATCTGGAGGGGAGGGGCATGCGATATCCTGGGACCACTTATGTCGGCCATGGGAGGAAGGAGGGGTGGGGTTGAGGCCACTCCATACGGTCAGGAAGGCATCTTGTTGAAGATGGCCTGGAGATTCATCAAGGGGGGTCGCTCTGGGCGGAATGGATGGCAAACAGATACCTGAGGAGGACCAACTTCTGGGCCTGCAGGATAGACAACAATTTTTCGGTCACGTTTAAGGCCATCCTGAGGTGTAGATCGGTGCTTCAGACCGCTATTTGCAGGCACATGAAGGATGGGACGACTACCGACCTCTGGCTAGACCCTTGGTTGGGTTCCAGATCCTTGTTCGAGCTACTGGGAGGGCAGCTGGACAGTGAAGCGAGTAGGGGGCTCACTTGTAGTCGAATCATCAGAGATGGAGTTTGGAGGCCAGAAGGATATCCTTATACTGCTTAGCTTGCCGAGGAGATTCGCCTCATTACTATTGACGCTAGCCAGGCGGAGGATTCATGGAGCTGGGCCGCCCAGGTACGGGGGGCGGGTCATGTCTATTCTGCTTTCGTAGCTGCTACGACTTGTTCGGACCCACCACGACCGGGCTGAGGAGGTGGACTCATTTGGGGCAAGGGCGTGGCCCAAAAAATACAACTGTGTGTATACCGTCTTCTCCGGGGTAGACTGATGACGAGACAGACTCCTCCGGTTTGGGATGCAGATCTCGGATGCCAAATGTGTGCTATATAATGAAGAAGATGAATCTATGGGGCATCTCTTCTTTGTATGCCCGGTGACCTGGCACATTTGGACTGAGCAGTGTGCACAGCTTATAGGAGAAGTTGGGGTGGATAGAGACATCCGGAGCATCTTCAGCTGGATCCAAGATCACAGAGGCCGGGATCCAGGATGGGTCAGAAGAGCCAGAGTTCGACTCGCCGCGTCTGTTTGGCACATGGAAGGAGCAGAACAGACGTATTTTCGAGGGCTTGACTACCCCCTCTATTGGAATTATATAACATAGAATTCGATGTATCAGCAATGGCCCATAATTTTATAGTTTGGGCATGGGATGTTGTGATATCTTTGTATTGTAATACCTTTTCCGCTATATATGCGAGGATAAATTCACCCTTATTCTAAAAAAAAATATATATAATTACTCGTATATCGTTTTTCATATATGAGACTTGGATGTTATTCTACTAGTTTAGCCTCGTTTCTATATACTTGGATGGTATTCTACTATACCTTCGTCTCTGTAGCAGAGCTTGGGTGGTTATCTACTTGATCTACTTGTATGCCATTGGTTCCACAACACGGTGCCTTAGGGCAATAGCCTGCTGAGGAGCTTATGAGCCTAAGTAGCTGAAGGCTGATATCCAGAAAATGTTCTCATGTACATATCACTTAGACTGATTAGAGTAGTTACCCTTTAGTTCATATTTTCTTTACTGTTACATTGGCATATTTTTCTGTACCTTGCTATGTCCCTGAGGACCTGGTGATCGCTTCAGGTAGTGGTCATGTAGAGGTATTGATATATCTGACTCAGGTATTTTATCGTACTTTTAATTTATTCATTATTTATGTTATGCTATTTAGTCTTGTTTTGTAGTCCCATATCGTTCTTCGGGTCTAATTGAACACAAATATTATTAGACTGTAGAACATGGCATATATGTTCATTCTTGATGTTACTTATCCTGTGGATTATGATAAATATATTTATAGTTATTGATAGATAGAATTTGAACACCAAGACAACTTATACGCATTCGAGCTGGCGGGAGTCTACTCGATATGTAGCTGGCTTGTCTACGTATTTTAGGACTGGGTATTACATGTTTTTGTGGTATCCCATATAGGCCGAGTTAGTCGTTTCGGTTACGTTATTATACCGAGTGGGCCTGCGTAGGATAATATATTAGGATCTCAATCCACAATTGCTTTGAAAATTCATTTGATTTCCTCTATCACCCTTTTAACTCAAAAATTATATTCGATCATCTTTCTTGACTCCTTACTATGAATTCTCGCCTTTTCCTATTTTGGAAGGACAAATGCTCGTGCTTGACACTCCTTTGGATTGTATTTTATCGTAGAATAGAAGGTAGTTATTAGAACTTCTTAAGTGGGATTGATTTAAGATAATAATGGTATGATAGACCGAGTAGATTAGACTGACAGAATAGAATTATATAGACGATTTAATCCAATGAGAGACTCTAGGAGCAATGGACTGCAAACATTCTATAATTTACCTATGATTAGATAGAGATGGGGTAGAAGTATAGCACAACTTAATTTGGTTTATTGAGGAAGATAAGATAGGGTTCTCAATCCAAATAAATAGTGTAACTGGAGAATATCTTGAAGAATTTTAGAATTAGATATGGATCCGTAGTTAGATTGTGATCACCCATATGGAATAATATAGTAAAATGACTCGAAAGTGTTGCACCTGCTTCCTAGATTTTTTTAAAAATTTATTTAAGGTTTGTTTTGGGATCACAAGGGATCACAAAGCCTATATGTGCAGCATGATAATTTTTAGGTCACATCTGGTCTCTAGGTAGCCCAAATTTCGTATTTATTTATTTTTATATTTTTTGGAGATTTTTAGATAATTAATATCTATAGGTTATTATTTTTATAGGCTTTTAGAAATTTTTATAGGACCACACGGAGGTATTTTGTGACCAAATATTTTTTTCTTGGGCTCTAGACAACAATAAATTTTTTTAGAAATTTTTAGGATTTTTCTAGATTTTGCTATAATTTTAGGGATTTTTAGATAATTAGAACCTATAAAATTTTATTTTTCCATAGGCTTTTGGGATTTACTGTTGGGATACATGATGATAATTTGAGATAAAATATTTTATTTAGGTTCTAGACACTTAAAATATTTTGTAGATTTTTTTTAATTTTTTTTGCAATTTATTTTTATTTATTTGGAGTTAAAATAATTTTAAATGAATTTCTGAATTTAAATTAGAATTATCCAATCAACAGCCCCAATCAACAACCCTGGGCCCGCCTGTCAGCCACTCAGGCAGCCCCGCTGTCAGCACAGTCAGCATTGATTGTGCTGGCTGGTTTCGATATATGGAGTCGTGGCTCTAGCTCAGCATTAGTCATGCCGGCTGGAGCTACAGCTGTCGGATCCTAGTCAAAGTCGACAGGATGCTGACACGTGGTAGCCAGAGCCGTGGCTCAAGCTGTGACAACCTCTTCCTCTCTATATATATGTATAGAATTCCAGAAACCCTAGATTAATTCCAGCCGATTTTTCTGAGTTTTCTTCTCAGTGATCCTCCTACTTCGCGAGGCAATTACGGACAATTTCGACATCGTTTTCCTTCGCCATTTTTTTTGTCGCAATCATATACCTTTCCAAAAATATAATTTGTTTTCTATAATTTTATGTGTGAGTTTCTGGAGATTTATTTGAGTGCCGCTTTTCCAAAAATTTATGGGCCGTACGGTTTTCGAGATTCTGGGAGATCCCGAACGTTTTACGATCCATTTGATATTTTGGAAAGCTGACATGAAGATCTAGAACATATAATTTTTCCAAAAATTTATAAATTCATATAATATTTATTTAATTCTTAGAAGTCAGATTTGGCCAAGAATTTATTAATTTGGTCACGATTAGCCATAATGACGATAACTTTTGACCAAATTATGATTTTTAGGAACCGTTAATTGTAGTGCACTCGTGGAGCTGAAATATACTATGATGCCAACTCAAATTATTGAGTTCATGATGTTTGTGATGTTTGACTACGTTTCGATTTGCGTGCAATGGGTCCCGAATTTAGAACTGTGACTTTCCATAACCAAAAATCTTTGTCGCGATTATAATTCAGATTATAATTAGGTTAAATTAGGTTTTTAGATGATTTACTGCAGAGTTAAATAATATTAATTAGGTTAAGCCATTAGTCATTTTTATGATTTTGAGTAGAAATATTAAAACTAACTTGTGGTTTTCGTTCACGGTTCATGGTGCGATGATATGATATTGTTGGTAGCTTATAGTCCAAAGTTTCTCTCGTCCTCGACTTGTGAAAATGGGTTATCCAGGAAATCATGCAAGTTTCACTATGCATTATATTATTTTATTTTGTACTGAATGTATCTTTATATTATCTTTTTACTATTACTTATTGTGTCGTTCTAGATTCATCATGATTACTGCTTGTACACGAGAGTTAGAATTGTTAGAGTATTATACATGTTCATTTCTTACTTTCGTTATCATGTTTACTGTTTATTGTATTGTTAATGTTTACCGTACTAGACATGTATTTATGAGTTAGTCGGGTGGCAGAATACGAATAGTAGACATGTGGTACCCAGTGTAGCCCATAGTTTTTCGGTCAGGGAACCTGTTACAGAGTTTGTTCAGTCAATACACTTCACATGTTTACTGTCCGATTTCTAACCCAATCACATGTTGAACGTTGGTATTCTAAAATATCTTGGACACGTGTTTTCGATTCTTGTTGCTATATGTTAGTTGTTCGTCTCTTCTGAGTATACTTTCATAGGTTAACATGTCATAGTTGATCTCTTCTTATCATATTGTATCATGTTTATAGTTCATCTTCCTTTACTGTTATTCTTTCATGCTTGTATATTATATTATGTAGTGTAGTTATAGTAAACTTGTTCCAATCATGATTGGATAATTATTTTTAGCTTTAGACGATGTCATCTGTCGTGAGGTCTACGGTGTGTATGTTGGTGACACTGGCGTTACTGACGTACCAGATTCTAGCACTGATGCGAATTAACATTTTATTTCTTATGCTTTCTTATGCTTTCTCACTGTATGTTGGTGACACTAGCTTATCTATTCTATTTTCTGCTACTGGGGTTGTTCCCGAGACTATCTGAGTTGTAATAGATTATTTTGACAGTTTTCTTTAGTTTATTATTGAGACTATTGAATATTATCTTTGATGGATTAGCTGTGTATATATGTTATGTCATATTGTTTTTGTTGTTGACCATGTTAGTATAGACAACGTACTACCGCCGATGCTATGGCATAAGTTGGACACTTGGCATACTCGTATCTCAAAAGTGGGAGCGGGTTGTGACTGAAAGTCTTGTTAAGAATAGAATGAGTCCATAAGCACTGTACTTAAGATAAATACACATAGCATTTCTATGGTTGCATCGAGGAGGAGGAAGTTTTGTTTGAAGAATATAGAAATCATGATAGTAGGCATAGATCAGGAAATGGAGTTACACTGGACAGTGGCCCAAAAACCTTACTAGAGATGATAGTATTAAAAGGATAGGATAATAGGTTATACCATAGTATCAATCTTGGGATAGAGTGTAGATTAGATAGGGCTATTTTAGACTAGACATACCGAAGGGAATAACTTTGAAAGGACCTATTAACAACCATGACTAAAAGATTAGTCAATAGGTAAGTGGTTGCCAAGGTAGCATATGTAAGCATTGTTTAGCAGTAACGTACCTCATGATCGAGTAGACAAGCATAGACGGGTTTGGCGTACTGCTAAGTATTGTAAAACTCCTATAGACTAGAAATGATGGATTGTTAATCACTCTATTAAGGAAACGTGATAAAGGAATGACGTAGTGTACCCCTTAGAACTATTTCTAGTTACGTTAGCATGGTTCTTTGTTAGTAAGCATTATTTTGAATTTCGAGGACGAAATTCTTTTAAGGTAGGTAGATTATAACCACCCTCATTTTTGTGGATGTATTTTATTCTATATAGCAAACCATATTTTATTTTAATTATTGCTATACAGGCACTTAGCCGTAGCTTTGATTTTTGAAGCACAATATTGACCAATTCTTCGAAACAAGTTCCATAATCAAACATATTCCCTTGCACTACATATTTTTTGTACAACTTTGGGGTTCAAAATAGTCATTTTTCCTTCGCCGTAATTTTGTTATATTTTTTCAATTCCGATTTGAGGCCCAAACACGATCCAAACTTTTTGACCCAATATATAATTTTGAACTTTCTGAGCCTACTATACACATGCCAATGGTGTGCCACTCAATTGAGTTTCTATGTGCTATTTATTTTTAAATGGCACACAAGACCAATTATTAGACTTATTGGACTGAAATCGATCCAAATAATTTCACCAACCCAAAACTAGTCCAAATAGGGTTCATAGAGTCTACTATAGGGTACCTTAACCTACAGATATTTTTTTTACTAATTTTTATGAATTAAATGGCAGCCCTATTAGTTTAAATCTATTTTTAAACTCCATAACAACTTTCTTAATTTGGACCCAATCATATCTATTTGAGATACACCTTTGATTTAACTATCAATCTCCTCCAAATTCTACCAACCCAAATCCTAACCAATCCCAACCCTTTAAACTACCATATTTTATATTTTTGGACTCATAATTCTGTCTGTGAAAAATCCCTTCCTCTCCTAAAACGAGCGCACCCCCTTCTCTTCTTTTTTCTGCGCGTTCTGTATAACAGAAAAGAAACCCCTTTGACCGACTTCTTCCCCTTCCACCACCTTCCACGCCTTTCCAAGACCTTCCCCTAACGTCCTAGCATGTCTCCGAGGAGCCACGATAACTTCGTGAAGTGGTGCGAAGGCTAGAAGTCATCCGAAGAATAGGTTCCAAGTCTGAATTCGTTCTAGTAGGTAAGTTGTTTTGCATCTAGGGTTTCGTGTACTTCCCGTCATCATATTCTCATGAAACCAAAACTAATGGAAAGATCTCTGTGTCTATTTTTATGTCCAATTGTCCAATCCAGGGGTTCTTTACGGTTTGCCCGAAACGTCCGTTCCACGAAAATGTCCAGACTGAACCAAATATTTCGTGTGCAAGTTTCATCAAACTTCCAGACTACTTTGACCCTTCCTATTTTTTTGATAAGAATCTAGAAATCCTAAGCTTTCCATTAGGTATACTTTTGTAGAATTTTACAGAGGTTTACTACTTTTATAAAATCTGGACTTTTTACCATAATGTCGGAACACCGAAAACTCATAAATTTATGTGTTCAAATGCTTTGGAACTTCATGAGACTTGTCTATATTAATTTTGTATATATTTTGATATAAGAAAATCTATTTGACCTATTTATCAGTATTTTTATAGAATTATAATATGTAAGAAATTATTGTTTTGGGAACAAAACTTTGGACCAAGTCAATGAATATTGATGTTAGATCAATATGAGACCTTGGTACATATTTTTCTACGAATAAAATAGGCTAAATATTTTATAAATATTATAAATAAATTTAAAAATGAATAACATATTTTATGTTATAAAATATTACTTTAGCCATGTATATTAGTACTATATATACTAGATTGATGATAGTTTGATACTAGTTCCTTTATAAATAATGTAGTCTAAATTTTTTTATAAATAAATATTTCAATATTTTTCCAGAAATAAATATTATATGTTTTGATTTATAAAAATATTATTTTATTATATTGGTTTAATACCATATATGATTGGGTCGGTCATATATATAGTAAGTGCTAGTTTAGTAAATTATGTCTAGTAGGGACTATATATAGTAAGTCTATAGATAGTATGTGTTAAGGCATAGATATACCACTGATAGATGAAATTATTTATTCTAGGAGTACGTGACGTTGTTAGCGAGGATCCTAGTCGGACGTTGTATATGCACTTGGAGACTATAGGCAAGTGTACCTTGCCAATGTTAAAATTTATGTTCCTTTCCTTTATTTTTTTTATTTCTTGAATATTTGATACTTTGCTTCCGTATTGTATTCGAGTGCCGATGATATCTTGTAGTCATCGAGTATCAATACTAGGCATTACGTGTACTTTACTCGTGTTTCATTGACACGATATACAACAGGACACCGACACGATTCATGATACAGAGTTTACATGAGTATTCATGATTATGGATTTCGTGAGAGGACAGTAGATTGATACTTGCACTTGTGACTTGTTATATGGACTTGACTTGACTTGCTAGTTCTAGACATAGGGTGGGGAGAACAATACCACAATATAATATTATATATATATATATATAATTATATATATATAATATATATATATAATATATATATATATATATATATAGACACACACATGTTGGAATTATTCAATAATAGGGGCCACATGTAAAATTAATTGTGTTGGGCTATCTAAATAATTAAGTCAAACTAAAGTGGTCTATTTGGAAATTGGCTTAAGGGTATAATTGTCATGGAATTAATGTGTAGATACCGGAGATAATTCTAATTTGATGAGGGGCCAAATTAGAAATATCACAACACACATATCTATATATATGTGTATTCATTAGGGTTATGGTCCCCAACTCATACGGCCACCAAGAGAGAGGTTTTCTCTATTCTCTTCTGTATCCCCATCGACAAAGAGAGGAACAAAGATTTCATCTTTGTTATTAAGGGCCGTAGCGGGTTGGAAGATCAAACCCCATAAAGAGACGTGTGCTTCCAAATCCGTCAAGCAAAGACAATGGATTCAGGTACGCTTCCGCAATCAATTTAATTTATGTTCTTCATCTCATGAATCGACATGGCACAATAAAATTTCTAACAAGTGGTATCAGAGCCTCCTTGTTTGATTTATGAGATTGAAGGTTTAGATTAAATTTTTGTTGTTGTTTAGGAACCGATCATTATATCTCATTTAATTTTAAGTTTTGATTGTTCGATCAAGGAAAGAGAGAATGTTCAAATTGTTACCAACAATTTTTTAAATTTCGTTCAAGACTCCCTTATATATTTTTTTTCTTTTGCTTTTAGATTATTTATGGTTTTTTTTAAACCAATCAAATCAATCATGTGGGAGTTGTGAAGTAATTATTAAGGGGCCACATAAGGGTTTGTTGCAATATGGGAGTTGTACACGATTTTGCAGATGGTGATGCAACTTCGGATTGTGGGGTTTTGTCATGAATGTGAATTTGGGGTTGTTTTTGTTGATAAGTTCATCGGTTGCTTCGTATATGTTTTCCGGCAGTCGATGGATGAGTCTCAGGACGAGTTGTTTCGTTATTTATCTTCGTATATGTGAATTGGTCTAAAGTTGGGTTTTTTTTTAACAAAAAAAAAAGATTTTCTTTAGATATTTTGATATTTAAAGAGGAAAGAGGTGATGATAATGCTCACATTAGATCAAATATGTTCAATTTTGGATATATATTTTGGAGTTAATATTTTGAGTTTTCTTTTGGATGCATATTTTCAATGTGAATTTTATTATGTTGACAATGCTCAGTTTAGTCAAATTAAGAATATTTGTTTGAATCATGTAAAGAAATTCACATGCATATGATTAAATGAGATATCTTTAAGATATATGATTGTTTTTCAAATTAAAATTAGGATTTTGTCTTCGGTAGATTATTTTATTTAAAATAATCCTTATAGATTATTTGATATAATCTGTTAATGTATATATTTGACCTTCTATAGATTATTCTATTTAAAGTAATCCTTATGCATTATTTGATATATCTTTGGATGCATATCCTCCGTAGATAATTTTGAATTTTGTTATAGTGATAATATCCAATTTTGCCAAATTGAAATTCATGATTATGCTTTTGATTACTTTATTGAGTAATAATCTTATGAATGCATGTATATAAAGTTTTGGACATAATTCAGTTTTGTAAAATTTAGTCAACATTCAATTTTTTTTGGTGCCTTTTATGACTAGCAATAGTTGTCCAATATTCTAAGTAGATTCATTGAAACAAGATGTCGCCAAAGTGACCTCTCTTGCGTAGATAGTTTACGAGGGATGTCGGATGTTTGTGTGTGCATATTCATGCGGGTATTAGCCGGCCCAAAGGAAGGTTAATACTTGGCCGAATTGCACACATACTTATGGTGATAAATGTGTGACAATTATACGGTTTACATGTGAATAATAACCCGATCCAAAGATAGGTTACTATTTGACATGACTTATTGTCAACATTTGATCACTACACCAAGAATACCACTTGCAGTTAATATCACTGTCCAAAGACTTGATATTAATGATGCACTAGGTATCTTGAGATGGGGTTCACCATTATTTGAATTTGTTAGACTATCTTTTATTCTTTGGTTATTAATTAGAGCATATTTGTTTATTTATTTTTGTTCTCTTTTCAGCTAGTGTTGCTACAATATCTGCTAATCTGAACTCAATTCCAATGCTTAACGGGACAAACTTCAAGGACTGGAAAGAGAACATATATATTGTTCTCGGCTGCATGGATCTAGACCTTGTACTTAGGATTGAGCATCCCACTACTCCTAAGGATGACAGTTCATCTGGTGACAGAGCAAACTTCGAGAAGGGGAACGCTCAAACCGCATGAGTCTAATGATCATAAAGTGCGGTATTCCAGAGGCATTCAGGGGTGCAGTATCTGATGAGGTTACTAATGCCAAACAATTCCTTGCTGAAATCGAGAAGCGATTTGCAAAGAATGATAAGGCAGAAACAAGCACACTTTTGTTGCGCTTGATTACCATGAAGTATAAGGGCAAAGGTAACATAAGGGAGTACATCATGGAGATGTCTCATATTGCTTCAAAACTTAAGGCACTTAAGCTCGACTTGTCGGATGACTTGCTCGTTTATTTGGTATTGCTCTCACTTCCTACACAGTACAATCAGTTCAAGGTCAGTTACAACTGTCAAAAGGAAAAATGGACTCTAAATGAGCTCATTTCGTACTGTGTACAAGAAGAAGAGGATTGAAGCAAGATAAAACTGAAAGTGCTAATTTGGCTACCACCCCTAAAGACAAGTATAAGGGCACTAAGCGAAAGAATACAGAAGCTACTAAGGGTCCAGTGCAAAAGAAACAACAAACTGAGGCTAATGGTTGTTTCTTTTGTGGCAAGCCGGGACACGTAAAGAAGGAATGTACAAAGTACTACGCATGGCGTGTAAAGAAAGGTACATTTCTTAATTTGGTATGATTTAGCTTCAGTATTAAGAAACACATGGTGATTAAATTTTGGTGCAACTACTCACATCAGTGTTTCTATGCAGGGTTGTCAGATCTACCGAAAGCCAATTGATGGTGAAAGACACATCTATGTGGGAGACGGCAAGTCGGTAGAAGTGGATGCAATAGGACAAATTTTGGATATTAGTTATTATTGGATTTGATAGACAATTTTATCTAAAGCTTTTATTGTACCGTCTTTTAGACGAAATTTAGTTTCAGTTTTCTTATTTGACAATCTTATTTATCATTGTTTATTTGGGAACAATAAAGTTTGATCTATCTTTAAATTCAAAATAATGTTGGTATTATTTTTTTTATGTTCGTGACATGCTATTATCACTTGAAACTATTGCGTCCTATAAAGAAATCTTGCATATGGAACCACGTGGTACTAAACACAAAAATAAAGAATTTTTTTTTAGACGAGAAGTGTAATTTTTTGAGGATGTTGAGTTTGGGGGAGAAAAAAGTCAATGACATTGTCTTTGAGGAGGAATCGATTGCGATTCCTACTATCACTTTTGACGATGTGCAAGATTTTGCACCTGTCATTGATCAAGAAGTGAATTCAGAGCCTCAATAAGAAAATGTCGAATTACCTCTATAAGTCGATGTTGAGCTACCTCAACAAGACAACATAAAGGCACCCCCCCATTCAAGATAAGGTAATGGTTTCTGAGGAACAAACTCAACAACCTCAAAAGAAGAGGAAGGGATTGTTTTTAAAGAGACTTTTGTTTGGTTTCTTTAAAAGACTCTTTTAAAACAATCACAACACTTATTGCACATTTTGATCTTGAGTTACATTAAATGGATGTCAAAATTGTGTTTCTTTTCGACCAAATAATATGGTTTACATATTGACAAAATCTATTCATGGACTCAAGCAGGATTCTCGTCAAAGGTACTTAAGTTTTACCAAGTGATTATCTCGTTGGTTTTGAGATAAACACTGTTGAAGATTGTGTGTATCACAAGTTCAGTAGGATAGGAATAATTTTCTGGTTTTGTATATTGATTAAAGTATTCAATGCAAACCAGGTGACACCTCTCGTTAAAGATACAAATTCGGTTTCAATCAAGTGCCCTGAGGTTAGCCTTAAAATTAAGAAAACAATAGATTTTTCTTTTATGATCAGTTGTAGGGAGTCTAGATACTGCGTACATATTAGGATGTTAGGCAGATATTTAAGCAATATGGATGGATCATTGGATAGCAGCCAAACTACTTAAGTAATTAATAGAGAACAAGAAATTATATGCTCTTTGTAGGAGATCGGATCTGGAGATCATAAAGTATTCGACTCCGATTTTGGATGCCAACACAGTAGAGATCCACATCAGGTTATGCTGACTAATGGATATATTTTTGGATGAGTGTTAAACATGCACTCATAATTTTTTTCACCATGGCAGCAAGGTTTATAACATGCTGTGGGGCATCATTCAGGGAATATGGTTGCAAAATTTGTCACAAGGCTGCGCCTACAGTACGTGTTGAAGACCACATAAATTATGGTGTGACAATAAATCAGCAGTACTATATTCCAATAACAACAGAAACTTGTATAAGTCAAAGGATATTGACATAAAGTTTCTGGTTGTGAAGAAAAGAATTCAGAATGGTTATAGTGTCCATATAGCACATTAGGACAAACTCCATGTTAGCGGATCCGCTCACAAAAGCATTATCACCCAGGGTCTTTCATGAGCATACTCTCATATGGGAGTTATTAAGACTATGGCAATATAGTGGGAGTTTGTATTTTATGTATTTGGGTGCTATTTGGTTTTGGACACATTTATTTAAAGTATTTTGGATATTTATCTGATCAGATATATGAAAATTCAGGTCATTCTATTTTCATTATGTTAAAGTATTGATCTCACTAAAGTTAAGGAAACCAGTTGGAAATAGACATGTACTGATCACATTGCGTGTAATTTCCATGCTACACATCCATGATTGATCTATGTCGTTTAGCTATATGGTATATGTGACCATTGATGGTTTTTACGCTATATGTGACGAAGGCCGCTTTGATCCTATGTTGATATGGTTAATGGACGAGATTGTCCGATATACCCTAAGGATTAAGATAGCAATTTTGAGCTCACTAAGGTTAACACAATTATAAGGTTACATATGTGGCCCAGTGGGAGATTGTTGGAATTATTCAATAATAGGGCCACACATGTAAAATTAATTGTGTTGGGCTATCTAAATAATTAAGTCAAACTAAAGTGGTCTATTTGGAAATTGGCTTAAGGGTATAATTGTCATGGAATTAATGTGTAGATACCGGAGATAATTCTAATTTGATGAGGGGCCAAATTAGAAATATCACAACCACATATCTATATAATGTGTATTCATTAGGGTTATGGTCCCAACTCATACGACCACCAAGGGAGAGTTTCTCTATTCTCTTCTGTATCCCCATCGACAAAGAGAGGAACAAGGATTTCATCTTGTTATTAAGGGCCGTAGCGGGTTGGAAGATCAAACCCCATAAAGAGACGTGTGCTTCCAGATCCGTCAAGCAAAGACAATGGATTCAGGTACGCTTTCGCAATCAATTTAATTTATGTTCTTCATCTCATGAATCGACATGGCACAATAAAATTTCTAACAACACACACACCATGCCAATGACCCTCTAGTCTAGTGGTAGTGGAGGCATGCGGCCCGAGTGGTCAGGAGATCAATTCCCGGTGGAGCGGTTGCCACAATTACCATTTTAAATATTATATATATATATATATATAATATATATATATTATAATATATAATATATATTATGTCCAGAGCTCGTAGCGCAAGTGGCACGGGGGGGGGGAGGGCTCTCGACGGGGAGACCCAGGATCGAGCCCCCCTCCCGCACCAACCCGGCTGGGTGGCAATGGCCACGGGTTGGTAGGATGCGCGGACACCCAAATATATATATATATATATATATAGTAAAATAATATCTAAAATAGTTATTTGTATTTATTTATGCAAATTTTGTAGGTAATACCTTGCTACTATATTCTGATTATTTACTTTATTTAAGATATTTTTTTCTTTTATTTATTTATTTATCTATTTATTTATATATTAAATTGTGCTTTCAAGTCGTACTTGTACAAATGAATTTTTTAGTCATGTTTTGTTACTTTGTTTATTATATGCATATTGAATTAGAGTTAAAAGTGTCCTATGCTTGTGATGCATTCATTGGCCTTGATACATGTGTTCCACGAGTTGTGATTCTCATGTAGGTCACAGACTTGCGTATTGGGTGACCAACAATACGTATAGAACGTGCGTTAGATATGACTGCTAATAAAAATACATATTAGAGGACTTAACAGTTATTAGAGGTATTGTGTCGTGGATACGACATAGATATACATGGGGGGGAGATAGTTCTTAGCGTTTGGGCTACTATGCACATTTTCTTCTATGACCGCACGTTCTGTCGGAGATGCGGGTTGACGATCATGTGTTTTGAAGATAGCCTCTGACGTTTGATGAGCATTATGCATGTTAGGTCCCTGTTGTCCAAGAGGTGACTATGCCAAACCATTTTTAGTCAGAGAGCCCATGCGTTGAAGTTTTTTCTTAAAAATGCATGATTCATATAGATGGTTAGGTGACCTTATCCGTTCTGGTATACGTACTTTTCTGTATGGTTCATGTACTTATGCCTGATCATGGCATGGAACAGTATTTTATCGCAAAATAGTGTGCGACCCCTTATCCTTGTTTGGTTGCAGGGGTGGTTCACTGCTTCGATGATGAAATACTGGACCGTGTTGTGATCAAGAATATTACTTAGCAATTTATATTCAGTATATTATGTACTTTGTTACGTCCCTCTGAGGACCTGGTGATCCTACTGGTATAAACGATGACAGTATCCCGAGGAGTACGGTTCCATGCTAGAATCTTCCATTGTAGACTATATGACCTTCTCCTAGATGGTGGAGTTATTTAGTTGTTACTCTTTATCACATGTATTCTAGTTTATTCTTTACGTTCGCTTGGTAGTGGATTTGTCTCCACCCGATAAATATTTTATTTTATGATTCAATTGATACAGTTAGTTAGTTAGTTATTTCCTTTATCTCTTGTTGTGGATGAGATAGATACTGCATGGACTATTAATATATGAGTTGGAGTTCATATAATACAGTTTATGTGTATATTCCTAGGTTCCATATATTGGAATAGCCTGTATTTATATACACATGTCATGTTACGTATTCCTAGTCCTACATATATTGGGACTAGGATGTTACATATTTTTGTGGTGGCCCATGCAGGCTGAGAAATGTTGTTTCGGTTATGTTACTATACCGAACAAGCCTACATATAGGATTAGAGTTTAGAATCTTATCCACATGCTTGATTGTCGTCCTTGATTCCCTTCCGAGCTCATATTTGGCTGCTTGACTTGCATCTAGCTTGATCATTTCCTAATGCAAATCTTATTTTCTCGTGCTCATGTCCTAATGTAAATATTGTTTCTCGTGCTTGATGGAGGTTACAAATGACTAGCACTAGTATATGTCCCATAGAACAATTACCTTATTAGACATTACCTTAGCAATTAAGGATGTATTAGAAAAATATTTAAGTTATAAATGTAATAAAATATTTCGAGGATTAATTAACACTATTGAATGATTTGAGAAATTTTTTCTTAAGGATATAGTCGTGCGTAAAAGATTAGTATATTTAAAGTTGGGTAGAAGTAATACTGTCAATTTAAATTATAGTTGGAATTTTATATGAAAAGGTGAAACTCTTAGATGGTGTTTAAAAATGAAACCAAGTAAATATGATTGAAAGATTTAAACCCTTTTGACCTTGAGGACTTTTTGAAAAATAACTATGATTTATTTGAGGTTGAAAAATAGGATTTGAGGATAATTTGACCTTGAGGAGGAATGTCACGGAGATTGAAATTAAAATATTGAATATTGGATTAAATTTTTACAATTTGATTAAATGCAAAATTTTGAGGGTTGAATCATCAATTTAGATTTTGAGGATGGAAATTTAGTTTAAATTTTGAAGACGAAGAAGATTTAAAAGGTTTAAATTGGAAAAATATATGATTGAATAAATTTTGTTTATGTAAATTTGAAGAAGATATGATAGGTTGGATTTAGATTTAGTTGTTTAAATTTTGAAGAAGATTATAATAGATTAAATTTTAGTTATTTGAATTTTGAGGAGAATATGATATATTGGGTTTAGATTTAAAGTGTGATATTTAAATTTTAAGGATTTTAATAAGTGCAAATGGAGAAGTTATAAGTATGAAAGATTTCTAGAATATAGGGACACTCTTTCTAACCAGACCGACAGAGCCTAAAATTTACATATCTTATCAATATATTCATATTGTGTTACTCATTCCTTTTCGGTATTCATTCTCAACCATACCACGCGCTGTAACGTCCCATTCCCAAAATACGTAGGACCAGGAACGTAGACATGCCAGCCGTATAGTATATATACGTAAGCTGTAAAATACAGTAGAACCATGACTAATCTCATCCGCACAAAATAAAAGATATCATATAATGATAACGAATTGTCTTGATACAATATGTTGGGCGGAGACAAATCCACTACCAACAAGTAAGAAAAAATACACGAAAAATGAAATGAGTTTGGCGGGCGAAGCGAAGACGATCAAAGTGCAAACATCCTCGAAGAAATAGTGACGATCATGGCCACGGCTACAACACCTGCAAAAGATAAGAGCACACACCTGGCGAGATAACCAGGTCCTCAGAGGGACGGAACAAGATACAATAACATGCCATATAAATACTGAATATAAAATATGTCAAAATCAAAGAAAATGACAAAACATAAATAAGGCAACCTAACCGTACTAAAGTGAACATGCAGTTGAGAACAAACCTTTCGTCGCATAAGCCCTGGCTGTAAATGGGATCTGGTATAGTCCCCACTTGGGCACCAGTGATCTAAGCGCATGACGTTCAAAAACGACAGTGGCCAACCTGAGAGGCTCATACCCGTATCTCCAGCGGAGCTTTCGGGTTACAAAGGAAGTGCAATCGAAGCCCATACGATAAGGAAATGTTCTCCCCACCCAATGTACCTATCATGTCGCATCCACGATAATGTAACACTACTAACCGTCAAGTCTTCTAACATACAACTATTGACAGTTAGACCTAACGCACGTCCTATACGTATCAGTGATCAGCCAACACGCAAGTCCGGATGCTATATGCTACTCACAACTCACACATCTCGTGGCACATCAGTGTCAAAGTTTATGTAATGCACTAAACTAGTGGTAGTCCCTTAACTCTAGGTCCATTTGCAATCAAAGGATAAATAACAAAATACAGCTAATATCACTGAGCAGGCAGTAAGTCAGGAACTGTAATAATGGTACAACTAAAAGAACTGAACATAAATACATAGTGATATGCAATAAATAAAATGCAGACTCATTTATAAACAGTAAATTATGGCAAGGTATCTTGCCTGGTGTGTCGCCTGGTGGTGCGATGTTCTGTCATATTCCACTAGTCCAATAGCCATGGTCGATGTGTAGGGGTCCGTGGTCGTGAGAAAATAGGCAAACATGATTAGTCATGAGTAATGAGGATAATTGGAAGAATTTGTGGAATAGATAAATATACAAATTCTTTAGAAAAGATTTATATTACTTTAAAAACATGTTTACTTGTAAAAATTCATTTACGAAAATACTTAAAAATATTTACATATAATAATTTTGAAAATTACATCTTATTAGTCAAAAATATTTTCGGTAAGAAAATATTGTATAAATCGGTAACGACTAGTTTTTAACAATATTTTGGAAATATAACATCTAAACAATAATTTAGGACTAAAACGTACTCAAAATATCATAGGAATATAAAATCACACCCTTAGGGTTTTTAAACAAAATTTTGAAATATAGATCTAGGCTTTAGCCATAATATTTATATTTTTTTTATAGAAAATAGTAGTATAACCCCCTAATAATAATAATAATAATAATAATAAAAATAAATAATGATAAAATCCCTAATAAGTAATATCCCTCCCCCAATTTTTACAGTAAGAGAGAGAGAGAGATGGGAAGAAGAGAGGAAGGGGGTTTCGTACCAGGGGCTCCGGCGGAAGGCGGCGGCGCGCAGAAGGGACGGTCGCTGAGGAACTCCGGCATGGTGGGGAGGATCCGCGACGGAGTGCTCCAGCGACGCGGAGGGAGCTCGACGGAGGGCGCACGGGGTCGCGCGGTTGTCGGCGCCTGGGTCGGGGTCGCCGGCGACGGCGGTGGTTCAGAGCGTCATCATGTACATGCCAGCGCAGCAGGAAAGGACGATCGCGGCGAGGAACGCGTTCCTCCTGGTGAAGAACGCGGTCGTGCCCCTCCTCACCGGCGAGGCGCGGGGGCGGTCGGCCGGCCGGGGGTAAGTTGGGGGTTAGGGTTTTGTATATCTATATATTTTTTTGCTGGTGGTGTTGTGGGTTGGTGGTGGTGGAGCGGCTGGTGTGGGCGAGTTCCCGGTAGCGCGACGACGGCGGATTGGGGGATGGCCGGATGCTTCGGGCATGGTTTCGGTTACTGGCCGGAGCATAGTGACGGCGGTGTCGATGGCGGAGACGGGACAGAAGTTGGGGTTATGGTAGTGGTTGGGATGGTGATGACTGGTGGTTGGCGGTTCGGTGGTACAGTGATGGCTGTCGACGCTAGAAGGTCGAATGGGTGAGCTTGGTGGAGGTGGTAATGCTGATGCTGTTGGCGGTGGACGCGGCCGGGGATGGCCGTGGCGGGTTCGTGATGGTGGAACGATGCCAGCGGTGGTTTTCTGTGATGGCGAGGTTGGTCGGGAAAGAACTGGGAGTCGGGTTAGGATGGTCGGGGTGGCAGTGGCCGTGGTTCTGGAGGTGATGATAGGGCCGAGGTGGCGACAGGATTTGGTTTCGGGTTAAGGTTTCGGAATGTGTCGAGGTTGTCCGACACAGGCTGAGTTGGTGTCCTATGAGACACGAGGATGGAGATGGATTGTGTCCGGGGTTGTCGGGCGCGGATGAACAATATACTTGTACAAATAAGAAATATAGTGGATGGAAAGTGGCACGGACACGATGCACAACACTTTAGTAGAAAATTTGGATTGTAGAATTTATAGAAAAAGCAAAAGGAGCCTCTCCTTATATAGGAGGTGGAGCTCCTAGATGGATAGAGGCTAGGACTAGTTTAAATCTTTAATGGATAATTCCTCCCCTAATTTAAATCGATTTAAAATTGATTTAATCAAATATGCATTACATCTAGATAAAAACTTTACTTAATTTAAAGTTTATTTGAAATAAAATCTTCTCCAATTTAAATTATCATAATTATTCAAATATCAAATAAAACAAGATCCAAAATATCTTTTACATAAATATTAAAATATAATATTAATTAATTTTGAAAATCAAAATAATTACTTAAATCATAAAGTAGCTTTTATAAATAACAAAAATATATTAATAAACAATTCCAAATTTTACAAAATATCTGGAATACATTTTATAGAAACCAAAATTTTCAAATCACTACATATTTTTAAACGACGAATAAAATAACTCTTTTATACAGAATAAAAATATTTATCACATTTGTTTGAACATGTACTTTCCTATATAAAATGAAATTTATAATAAAAATATTTTTTCTAAAATATGTACCTCGACACATATTTGCAATCGTCGAGAAATTACAAAACGCAAATCTCGCACGCTACGTAAATACAATAAAGCGAACTCGTATGCGACGTGCAGATACGAAGTACAAAATAAATAAAAAAAATAGTTTAAAAAAATCGTAGTAGAAATTTAGGAGGTTTACATCCTACCAAACTTAAAAGAATTTCGTCCTCGAAATTTAGGGATAATTAGGTTAGGTAGGCTTAAGGAGATAGAAACAGTTTAATCGATAAGAATTTGATTCATATTGAACAAAAATGCAATCAATTGTTTGACGAGAAGGAAACGACATTTCAACGGCAGTAAGTCATTTATTAGGACAAGAAAATTCAATAGTTCTAATACGATCATGTGTATGACAACCCCTTCGTGTCTATAATCCATCATTCATTATCATTTGTGCAAGCTCCCAAATAGGTAATAGTTTTCAATATAAATTTCGATCACTAGATCAATATCCCCGATTCAAACTTTCGGTGCACGTTTCAGTATCGTTAAAATCTCAAATCGTCCTTACCAATTAGTCATATTAACCTTTCTCACTTGTTTGTCCGCAAGTTTATATTCCATCTTTATCTTCTTTTTAATTACTTTGATAATTTACCTCACTTTTTTTTTTGAATTCCAAAATGTATGCATATATCTAATTCCGATGTTTTACAAGGAAAATTCAACAAGCTCAACAAGTTCAACTCCAATGAATCTCTATCTACCTTTCCAACATATCTATAAATATAATTATTTTTCTCAAAATAGATTTTCTCGTTCCTAATCTCTTCCAAGGGTAGGTAATCAATATTTAGTCAAAATGAATCAATATTTTTTGTAGAAAATTCGTACTTACCCCAAAATAAAATATCCCTTCAATATTTGTGGATCATATCTTCATAACACCATCATAATTGAAAATTTTCTCAACCTTTAATCCATTAGTCGAAGATCAATTCAATCTTACTTAATACGAAATTATGTCTAAAATCTTAAAATTTGATAAGTCCAACTTCCAATTTAAATAATCTCTAATACTCTTCTTCCTACATATTTTCTCTCAAGCTAATTTTCCCATGCAAAATTTTCCTTTAAAATAAATTTTCTTCACTCAATTAGTCAAGAGTAAATTCAATCTCACCTTAATATGACCTTTATATTTACAATCATCCCATAGTTAAATTCTTGATCATTAAGGATTTAAGAAATTACATTCTTCTTGAATTCTTCAAACACTCTATTTATCATCTCATAAAATTAAAGACTCAATTTGTCAAACAAGAATCTATTCTCCCTTTATCATAAAATATACTTCGTCCCATAGGTTTACCGCAAAATTTCACTTATGCATGCTCAATCATCTTATTCAACTTTACTACATTTCTCTAGGGATTTTCTAATCTAACCTCTCTCCAACCAAAGGATGTCATGATCAAATTTTATTTCGCCTAAGGGACTCATACAAGGATCAAGGTTGCATAAACTATGGAGGAATCATAGTGAAATAATAGTAAAGCAATTTAAATGGGAAAGAAGAAGGGTAAGGGTTGCAATATTGAAGAGCGACAGATGCTATGTGTCTAAGTGAATCGAGATAAGACATGAAAATAAATGACAGGGGTTAAGCAGTCAAGATAAAATACAAGGTTAAGCATTTAAGAGATTTAATAGATCGCAATCATATATTAGGTCGAAAAAATTGAGTCGAGGTTGAGTCCATATCGGTACCATGGTATGGGTTATAGTTTAGTCTTTATGACCCAAAAGTTGTACCTTAAAAATAGAGTACAAGGGGACATGTTTTAGTAGGACATGATATACCTACATGAAGGTGAGCTTGTCTAGGTCTTGCATGTAAAATTTGTTGGAAGAAAAAGTCTAGTGTTGTGCTCCAAATATCAATGTCACGGTAAGGGACACCAAAAGATCTAAAGTAGAAAGTGGGTTTTCATAAGGTACTAGTTAACGCACCAAAAATAAAAGGTTAAAGCACGAAATAAAGATAATTAGAAAATCTCGTAGATCAAGTTAAGATAAGTTAGAGACACAGTTTCTAGAGAGAAAATAGTCTCATAGATAAGGGTACGGTCACGGGAACGATTCTATCATTTCTAAGTTTCAAACAATTAGATGATCACGATTAAAGGTCTAGATTTGAGGGAAGGTCGAGTAAGTCAAAGATATGTTCATCAGTTTGGTCGATGACTAACTATACTTGTGTATATGCAATATCATAATCATAGGTGGTATGGCAATCTAATGTGGAATACTTCTGTCTCACTAGGATGACCTTACTTGCTTCTTGCTCCTTTACCAATATATGATCTAATCTAAAATTTCAAGTTCCTCGAAGTTTCTCAATAAAATTTCCAAGATACTCCACCAAAATTTCCAATCATTTTAGGCCGTTAACTTTAATCAGAATTTTAAATCTCTAGTCAATCTCGAAACAATCCTTGTATATCACAATTCGAATTATTATTATTATTATTATTTTCTCCAAACCTTAAACTCAATATTTAATAAATTTATCAGCCAAATTTCATATTACAAAATGGAACATTTAAATAACTTCAGAATTTAATTCTATATCCTTCAAATGTGTATATCTAGCTTCCAATAGGTCACAAATACTCTTCTACGTTTTTTTTACCAAAATTTAAATATCCATAAT
This sequence comes from Iris pallida, assembly GCA_029216955.1. NCBI lineage: Eukaryota > Viridiplantae > Streptophyta > Magnoliopsida > Asparagales > Iridaceae > Iris > Iris pallida. Next base: position 3,845,990 of record JANAVB010003600.1, on the reverse strand, counting down.
CACGACTTTAAACTCGAAATCTAAATAACTTTATAAATATATGACACAATTTAAAATTTGAATTTTTCGTTCAAAGTCAATTTCATATCTTCCAAAATATTTAAATATTTTTTTACCATCATCTCTTCAAACTCAAAATTAAATAAACTTATAAATCATACGACTCAATTTAAAATCTCAAGCTCTCTAATAAACCATAATTCATAAACCCTCCACATTCTCTAGTCGTTTACGAATTCATAACTTATAATTTAAAACTCTTTAAGAAATTTTGAGATAAACTTTAACATATTACAATCCAAATTTGAACTTAACCGTAAATCATGTACTATCACAATTTAAAGATGTTTCTCAAATCGGTTTCATATCCCAATAAATCATAAACTATTTCGTAATTTCCCTAAAATCATAAATCATAAATTTGTTTTCTCGATCTAGCTGTCCTCTTCTGTATACCACCTCATAATAGCAAATAAAATTCCAACTATCCTTTGAAAGCGGTAATATGTTACTACCCAACTTGGAATTAACTAATACTTAAGATCACATTTCTAAGAAAATAAATGCCTTTATAACTCAAATAAAATCTCAATGCATATTAATTGTCAATGTAACATTCTAGCCATGTGTTTAACCTATGGGCATATACTAGTGTAGTCATCTTACTAAGCACGAAACTAAGAATTTACGGTAGAAGGAGTCAAGCAAGAGGCAAATCAAGGATGTCGAACGAGAGTTCGAAATTTGAAGTCAAGAAAGGATGTCAAGTAGGTGGATGAGATTCTAGACTCTAATCCTATATTGCAGGCCCGTTCGGTACAGTCATGTAACCGAAACGACAAACTTGACCTGCATGGGCCACCACAAAAACATGTAACGCCCCAGTCCCAAAATACGTAGGACTAGGACGTAGACATGCCAGCCGTATAGTATATATACGTAAGCTATAAAATACAGTAGAACCATGACTAATCTCATCCACACAAAATAAAAGATATCATATAATGATAACGAATTGTCTTGATACAATATGTTGGGCGGAGACAAATCCACTACCAACAAGTAAGGAAAAATACATAGAAAATAAAATGAGTTTGGCGGGCGAAGCGAAGACGATCAAAGTGTAATCATCCTCGAAGAAATAGTGACGATCATGGCCACGGCTAGAACACCTGCGAAAGACAAGAGCACACACCTGACGAGATAACCAGGTCCTCAGAGGGACGTAACAAGATACAATAATATGCCATATAAATACTGAATATAAAATATGCCACTATCAAAGAAAGTGACAAAACATAAATAAGGCAACATAACCGTACTAAAGTGAACATACAGTTGAGAACAAACCTTTCGTCGCATGAGCCCTGGCTGTAAATGGGATCTGGTATAGTCCGCACTTGGGCACCAGTGACCTAAGCGCACGACGTTCAAAAACGACTGTGGCCAACCTGAGAGGCTCATACCCGTATCTCCAGCGGAGCTTCCGGGTTACAAGGGAAGTACAATCGAAGCCCATACGACAAGGAAATATTCTTTCTGCCCAATGTACCTATCATGTCGCATCCACGACCATGTAATACTACTAACCGTCAAGTCTTCTAACATACAACTATTGACAGTTAGACCTAACGCACGTCCTATACGCATCAGTGATCAGCCAACACGCAAGTCCGGATGCTATATGCTACTCACAACTCACACATCTCGTGGCACATCAGTGTCAAAGTTTATGTAATGCACTAAACTAGTGGTAGTCCCTTAACTCTAGGTCCATTTGCAATCAAAGGATAAATAAAAAAATACAGCTAATATCACTGAGCATGCAGTAAGTCAGGAACTGTAATAATGGTACATTTAAAAGAACTGAAAATAAATACACAGTGATATGCAATAAATAAAATACAGACTCATTTATAAACAGTAAATTATGGCAAGGTATCTTGCCTGGTGTGTCGCTTGGTGGTGCGATGTTCTGTCATATTCCACTAGTCCAATAGCCATGGTCGATGTGTAGGGGTCCGTGGTCGCGAGAAAATAGGCAAGCATGATTAGTCATGAGTAATGAGAATAATTGGAAGAATTTATAGAATAGATAAATATACAAATTCTTTAGAAAAGATTTATATTACTTTAAAAACATGTTTACTTATAAAAATTCATTTACGAAAATACTTGAAAATAGTTATATATAATAATTTGAAAATTACATCTTATTAGTCAAAAATATTTTCGGTAAGAAAATATTGTATAAATCGGTAACGACTAGTTTTTAACAATATTTTGGAAATATAACATCTAAAAACAATTTAGGACTAAAACGTACTCAAAATATCATAGAAATATAAAATCACACCCTTAGGGTTTTTAAACAAATTTTGAAATATAGATCTAGGCTTTAGCCATAATATTTATAAACTTTTTATGTAGAAAATAGTAGTATAACCCCCTAATAATAGCTAATTATAGTAATGATGATAATAATAATATTATTAATAATAATAATAATAATAATAATAATAATAATAAATACTGATAAATCCCTAATAAGTAATATCCTTCGCCCAATTTTTACAGTAAGAGAGAGAGAGAGAGAGAGAGAGAGAGAGAGAGAGAGAGAGAGAGAGAGAGATATGGGAAGAAGAGAGGAAGGGGGTTTCTCACCAGGGGGCTCCGGCGGAAGGCGGCGGTGCGCGGAAGGGGCGGTCGCTGAGGAACTCCGGCACGGCGGGGAGGATCCGCGGCGGAGAGCTCCAGCGACGCGGAGGGAGCTCGGCGAAGGGCGCACGGGGTCGCGCGGTTGTCGGCGCCGGGGTCACCGACGGCGGCGGTGGTTTCAGAGCTTCATCATGTACATGCCGGCGTAGCAGGAGAGGACGATCGCGGTGAGGAACGTGTTCCTCCTGGTGAAGAACGCGGTCGTGCCCCTCCTCACCGGCGAGGCGCAGGGGCGGTCGGCCGGCCGGGGGTAAGTTGGGGGTTAGGGTTTTGTATATCTATATTTTTTTTGCTGGTGGTGTTGTGGGTTGGTGGTGGTAGAGCGGCTGGTGTGGGCGAGTTCCCGGTGGAGCGGCGACGACGGGTTGGGGGATGGCCGGATGCTTCGGGCGTGGTTTCAGTTACTGGCCGGAGCATAGTGACGGCGGTGTCGATGGCGGAGACGGGGCAGAAGTTGGGGTTATGGTAGTGGTTGGGATGGTGATGACTGGTGGTCGTCTGTTCGGTGGTACAGTGATGGCTGTCGACGCAAGGAGGTCGGTTGGGTGAGCTTGGTGGAGGTGGTAATGCTGATGCTGTTGGCGGTGGACGCGGTCGGGGATGGCCATGACGGGTTCGTGATGGTGGAACGATGCCAACGGTTGTTTTCTGTGATGGCAAGGTTGGTCATGGAAGAACTGGGAGTCGGGTTAGGATGGTCGGGGTGGCAGTGGCCGTGGTTCTTGTGGTGATGATAGGACCGAGGTGGCGACAGGATTTGGTTTAGGGTTAAGGTTTCGGGATGTGTCGGGGTTGTCCGACACAGGCTGAGTTGTTGTCTTACGAGACACGAGGATGGAGATGGATTGTGTCCGGGGTTGTCGGGTACGGATGAACAATGTACTTGTACAAATAAGAAATATAGTGGATGGGAAGTGGCACGGACACGATGCACAACACTTTAGTAGAAAATTTGGATTGTGGAATTTATGGAAAAAGCAAAAGGAGCCTCTCCGTATATAGGAGGTGGAGCTCATTGATGGATAGAGGCTAGGACTAGTTTAAATCTTTAATGGATAATTTCTCCCCTAATTTAAATCGATTTAAAATTGATTTAATCAAATATGCATTACATCTAGATAAAACCTTTACTCAATTTAAAGTCTATTTGAAATAAAATCTTCTCCAATTTAAATTATCATAATTATATAACAAGATTCAAAACATCTTTTTCATAAATATTAAAATATAATATTAGTTAATTTCGAAAATCAAGATAATTACTTAAATCATAAAATAGCTTTTATAAATAACAAAAATATATTAATAAACAATTCCAAATTTTGCAAAATAACTGGAATACATTTTATAGAAACCAAAATTTTCAAATCACTACATATTTTTAAACGACGAATAAAATAACTCTTTTATACAGAATAAAAATATTTATCACATTTGTTTGAACATGTACTTTCCTATATAAAATAAAATTTATAATAAAAATGTTTTTTTCTAAAATATGTACCTCGACACATATTTGCATTAGTCGAGAAATTACGAAACGCAAATCTCGCACGCTACGTAAATACAACAAAGCGAACTCGTATGCGATGTGCAGATACGAAGTACAAAATAAATAAAAAAATATTTTAAAAAAATTGTAGTAGAAATTTAGGGGGTTTACACGCTCAGACCAAACCAACCCTTAGAAACTTATTACATTTATTTCGTCTCATCTTTTCAAGTTTGAAGTACTATTTTTTGTACTTGATTTTTCTACTGCATTGTATTCTCTTATTTCTTAAATCGTGCTTTAGTTTAATTTTGAGGACAAAATTCTTGTAACTTGGGTAGAATGTAAACTCCCTAAACTTTTGGAATATTTCTTCAAATTTATTGGAACTATGATATATATATATATATATATATATATATATATATATATATATATATATATATGTTTGAAGCAATGGGTAATTGTGGCGAACTCGCCTCCACTGGGGCTCGAACACCCGACCACTTGGGACGCATGCATCTCTCTTAACCACTAGGCTTGAGGTCATTTGCTATATATATATATATATATATATATATATATATATATATATATATAAATATATATATATATATAATCCCCAACAAACCCTAACCCTAATTCCCCTCCAATCTTCTCT
>JANAVB010003600.1:3701119-3838619 GCA_029216955.1 Iris pallida | reverse complement strand
CGCTGTCAACCGATCTTCACTGTCACCCCTGTCCACACCACCCCCATAATACACTACCACAGCCAGCCCACTCAGACCCTGCGACCAGCACCTGCGCCGCTACAATAGCCGTCCCAAACTTCCCTCTTCACCACTACCTCCACTGCTTCTACCAAGCCACGCCGCAAACCCGACAACCCATCCCCCAACCCCGGCTTCCATCACTACGAACTCCTTCCTTTGTCCGAGCCCTATCAATGGCACCTCGACAGATCCAATAACGCCGGCGATCGATCAACGCGACCCGGACTTAAAGCCAAGATCCGACGCCACCATCACCTGTCGTCATCGCTCGAGCCTCAACACCGCAGTTGCCCGACCGATCCCGCCGGATCTGACCTGGATTTCTGTTGGGTTTTGGCCTTTTTATATTGGAACTTTAGTCCCACATCGGCTAGGCCAAAGGAGTTGTATCTTTATATATTAGCTATGCTCTTTTAGAGATGCACATGTGGTGTGGAGGTGCACATAGGTGTGGCCATATGGGATTATTTTTTTAATAGGAAAAAGGCTAAATCAACAATTGAAAGCATTCATGCTTTTTGCTCTTGGGAAATTTATTTCTATTGGAGCTAAGCACCGTAGGGGCTTAGCGACTCGGACACGGACTCGGGCTCATGGGCTCATGAGGCGTAATGTGGTATTTTGTTGGTGCACTTTGCACTTAGCACGTCAGCATCGTCGCTAGGTGCATAGTGCGCTTAAGTTACACTCGTTGCGCAAGTCGGTTGTGCAGCCGGTTGAGCTGCCAGGTTGCACAACACAGGTTGTGCGGCCAGGTTGTGCGGCTTTGGTTGTACGGGCCAGGTTATGCGGCCAAGTGCGCGAGCCAGGTTGCGCGCCCAGGTTGCGTGCCCAGTTGCGCGCCCAGTGGTGCGCCCAGTTGTGCGCACAGGTGTGCGCCCAGTTGTACGCATAAGTGTGCGCCCAGTTGTGTGTCCAGTGGCGCAAGGTGCGTAGGGCGCACAGGTGGCACAACTTGCTACAGATCTTGCCTGTGCATGATTTGTGCGGTTACTGCACGTTCGGAGTGGTTTTTACCACGTCCCGAACATTGTGCAAATCAGACAGTTGCCACTCAGGCCTATATAAGGTCTCTTCTCTCTACAGGACAAAAATAGAAGGGTACACATAATGTTAAAAAAATTTACAAGTGTTTTTTAACACAAGTAAACAGAGGCTCTGAGAGAGAAGATAAGCTTTGCACCAGCGTTGCTTTTGTACGGAAGTCCGTATACGATCCAAGGAGTCAGAAGAGCAGGAGTGTTCTAAAGTTCTCCGACGAACTTGCTGGTTCCTGGAAGCTGTTCGTGTGGGACGAATATAGCTTTGAGCAATGGTGATCATTCACCCCAGTATGCCATCTTCCATCTTTCGCCTGTCAGCGCTGCTGCTGTTAGCAATTCGATTCGTACCTTCTGTTTAGAAGTGCTACTGTCGTTTGCTACTGATTATGAAATCTTTTTATATTTTCATAATCCAGAATCCTTTTAGGATCTCTGTTGTACACCTTCTTTGAAGTGTTGCGTTGAAATGTTGTCTTTACAATTGTTTCATTTTCTCAGTTTTCTATCGAAAATTGTGCCCCGGCAATAACAATCTCAAAGCTTTATTGCTATGATGGAAAACTTTAATGCTTTACTCTTCAATATTGACTTTTGTAAGTTAGAAAAGTTTGATGGAGCGCATTATCAAGTCTGAAAGAGAAAGGTTTATCTCATTCTTCAACTCAGAGACGTTGAGCACGTCATTCTTGAAGAGAAACCTACTGTTCCAGATACTGGGTCTTCTGCTACAATCACTGCAGCTACTAAACTTTAGGCCAAGTGGAGAGGGGAGAATAGCATTTGCAGGCTGCTTATCCTGAATGCTATGGAGGATTCCCTAGCAGAATCCTACAGTAAAAAGACTATTACCAGAGACATTTGAGAGTCTCTGGAGAAACTGTACGAAGAAGACAAAAATAGGAGCAAGATATTTGTGGTTGAAAAATATCACAAATGGCTCTTTGAGGACGAGAAGTCCATGCTGCCGCAGGTGAAGGAATTCCTGAAGCTGCGACAGAAGCTAGAAGACGAGGCGATGCCCCTTTCCGACAAGTTTGTTGTTGAAGGGATTGTCTCGAAGCTCTCCACTGGGTGGAGCAAGTTCTATGTAAACATGCATAGGAAGAAGCTTGAGATCAGCCTTGAAGATCTCTTGTAGAAAATTTATATTGAGGACCAGATGCGGGCTCAACTGAAAGTGGACGCACTGTCCAAGCAATTGGCTAACGCCAATATGGTTCATACGAGGGAACTAAGGGAAAAGCAGGCGGCTTCCCACAGCAAGAAGAAGGACCCTGACACTCTGAAAGTCAAGGGGACTTCCTTCAAGCAAAAGAAGCCAAAGTCCCATTTGGCTTGCTTCAAGTGTGGCAAGAAGGGCCACTTCAAAAGTGAATGCAAATCCAAGGCCAAGAAATCAGAGCAAGGTGAGCCTAGTAAGGTCTCAATGATCACTAATATTGTTGCTATGATTGTGCAGGTCTCTGCGGTTGGGGCTGATTCTGACTGGTGGGTAGACACTGGCGCCACCTGCCATGTCTGCTCCAGCAAAGAGTGGTTTACCACCTATATACCAACTTTTGAAGTGGTTATGGTAGCAAACCAAGCACAAGCTGAAGTGCTCGGGATCGGGACGGTGGTTTTGAAGCTGACTTCAGGGAAGTCTTTGACGCTTCAAGGTATGAAGCATGTACCTACTATTGCCAAGAACCTGATCTCGGGAGGCCTACTCTGCAATGCAGGCCTCATGATGGACATCAATGCTGGCCAGATGGTGATGTCTATTAAGAGAACATATTTTGGGAAAGCTTTTTATACCGAAGGAATGTTCAAAATTTAGCTTGTAAATCAGTCCAATGTAATTAATGCAATCACTTCTTCAGCTTATACTCTTGAGTTGTGGCATAATAGGCTAGGACATGTTCATTGTAAACGAATAAACAAAATATCTAGTCTAGGACTTATCTCCAAGTGTGGGGGTAAGGTAGAGAAATGTGAAGTCTGTGCTCAAACAAAGATCACAAGGAAACCCTTTCCTCGGGTTTATCGAAGTACGGATCTTCTGGAGTTGGTACACTCCGATATCTGTGACTTCAAACTGTTCTCTACAAAGGTTGGGATAAAGTATTTCATAACCTTCATTGATAATTTCTCAAATTATGCGTTCGTCTACTTGCTGAAGGCTAAAGATGAAGAATTCGAGAAGTTCAAGGAGTTCAGAGCCGAAGCTGAGCGGCAGACTGGACAACAACTCAAAAGAATAAAAAGTGATCGAAGTGGAGAGTACAGGTCTCATGAATTCGCATCATTCTGCAAAGAACATGGAATTGTCAGTGAGACTATCGCTCCGTATTCTCCTTAATCAAACAGAGTAGCAGAGAGGAAGAACAGAACGTTAACAAAAATGATTAACTCAATGCTGTTGACTGCGGGTCTTCCAAAGTGCTACTGGAGAGAAGCTGCATTGACGGCCACTTTTATTCTAAATAGAGTGCCTCATCCAACTTCAGACATTACTCCTCATGAACTCTGGTTCTAGGTCAGACCGAACTTGAATGTCATTCGAGTGTAGGGGTGTCTGGCATATGTCAAGCTTCCAGATCTGAAGATTCAGAAGCTTGGGACAAGGACTACAAAGACGATCTTCTTGGGGTATGCCGAGAAGAGTGATGCTCGGAGATTTCTTGATATTGAGTCAAATCATATCATTGAAGCTCGCGATACAGAATATTTTGTAGGCAAATTTGCAAGACACAAGAATATTATTCTTACGGATATACCGGAGAACAATGAGGGTACACAAGAAACTAAAGTTTTCAATGAAGAAGTAGTTCACGAAGATGTTGTTGTTGAAACAATGGTTGAACCAGAACTACTTGAGCCATCAGCTAAGCGTGTGAGGAGGCCGAAGGACTTTGAAAATGACTTTGTCACCTATCATGTGGAAGCAGATCCGCTTACCTATGATGAGGCGATAAAGACCAGAGATACAATTTTCTGGAAGGAGGCGATTGACAATAAAATTGATTCCATCACCTCAAATAACACTTGGGTGTTGGTTGATCTTCCTGAAGGAGCGAAACCAATCGGATGCAAATGGATCTTCAAGAAGAAGATGAAAGCAGACGGAACTATTGACAAGTTCAAGGCTAGGTTGGTAGCTAAGGGGTTTTCTTAGAAGCAGGAGATTGACTACTTTGACACGTATGCTCCAGTAGCCCGGATGACTACCATTAGAATGTTGGTTGCTTTCACAGCAATACACAAGATGGTGATACATCAGATGGATGTGAAAACGACTTTCCTAAATAGCAAGCTGACCGAAGAGATGGGTGGAGCTGCTATATCGTGGAAATAGAAGAAGCAGACTATGCTCTCGCGGTCATCCATGGAATCTGTGTTCTTTGTACTTGATACCGCAGCCAGGGAAGCAGAATGGCTTCAGGAGCTCATGTATGATCTTTCAGTGGTTGGAGCACAAATACTGGCGATACCGATATACTGCGACAACCCGGCGACTATGGCGGTGGCATCAAATGACCTCTTCAACGGGAAGAAGGGGACTGTGCGGTTGAAGCACAGGAAAGTACACGATCTTATCAAAAGGGGTGTTATTGTAGTGATTGATGTTCTGAGTCAGGAGAATCTGGCGGATCCGTTCACCAAGGGCCTCAAGCGTCAGCTGGTCGATGTCACAGCTTATAAAATGGGCTTGAAGGCATTCTGATATTGTATTATTGCAATCCTACCATAAAGTTTTATGCTATTAGTTCAAAGAGAAATCTACTAGGCATCTAGCTTTTGGTTTAAGAGAGGACCATTAATCGGAAGAATATTAGGAACGATGGGTACATGTTTTATTGGGCATGGAGAGGTTACGGACCTACAACCACTGTTGTCTACTATTATTTTCTGTAGAAAACGGATCCTGTAGGAAGGTTGGCTTAAACTCCTTAATGAGTTCTCACGCAGAGTGGATGCCTGGTGTGCTTTACAGGAAGCACGGTAGCATAGCACTACATGGAGTGAAACTCCATGATACTGTCGGATGACTCCACCATGAGGTTTCCGAAAGGGTTAATGCCTCGGCTGTATGAGCCAAGTCATGGCGACGTAGCACCGCAAATAGGCAGATAGCCTAATACTGTATGTTGAAATAAAGAGGGAAGTACTCAGCACTACAAAGAGGAGGAGTTCCTCATGTTACAGCGGCACGACACCATGATGAGGTACCCAGTTAGAGATAAAGCCTCGACCTTGCAAGCCATGTCGTTACGGCGTAACACCGCAAGGGAGCCTAAGGCTTCATGCTGGGTAGTTTGGCACTACAAAGAGGCGGTAGCCTCATGCTATAGTAGTATGACACTACGATGAAGTTCCCGTTACGGGATAAGGCCTCGGCTTTAAGCCATGTCTTAGCGGCATAGCACTGCAAGGGAAGCGCAAAGCGCTTCATGCCATATCTCTTTATAATAAACTCACCTATAGTGTATGGACAGAGATCTCAGGCCGTCTCTTGACGATAAACTTATAGATGCCTAAAATTATACATTGAAACTAGGTTGGCACAGGGCCTTTAATGTACAAGCCAGAAGCATATGTGACTACGTTATGTGAGTGGGAACAACTTCAGCTATGGTGCAGAATTCAAGGCTTAGTCCATTCTTGTATTATAGTCTATTGTTTAACCCATGCGGGAAGATTCAAGTCATAGCGACATCTCTCCTAATGTATGATGGATAATCACTGTGGGGAACACTTATACCCATATATAGATATATGTGGGGGATTGTTGGGTTTTGGCCTTTTTATATTGGAACTTTAGTCCCACATCGGCTTGGCCAAAGGAGTTGTATCTCTATATATTAGCTATTCTCTTTTAGAGATGCACATGTTGTATGGAGGTGCACATGGGTGTGCCTTGTGGGATTATTTTTTTAATGGAAAAAAAGGCTAAATCAATAATTGAAAGCATTCATGCTTTTTGCTCTTGGAAAATTTATTTCTATTGGAGCTAAGCCCCGTAGGGGCTTAGCGACTCGGACTCGTACTCGGACTTGGACTCGAACTCAGACTCGGACACGAACTCGGGCTCATGGGCTCATGAGGCACAATGTGGCATTTTGTTGGCGTACTTTGCACTTAGCACGTCAGCATCGTCGCTAGGCGCATAGTGCGCTTAAGTTGTGCTCGTTGCGTGAGCCACTTGCGCAGCCGGTTGCACGGCACAATTTATACGGCTCTGGTTATGCGGCTCTGGTTGCGTGGGCCAGGTTGCACGGCCAGGTGCGTGTCCAGTTGTGCGCACAGATGCACGCACAGATGTGCGTCCAGTGGTAGGCCCAGTTATGCACACAGGAGTGAGCCCAGTTGCGCGGGTGGCGCAGGGTACGTAGTTCGCACAGGTGGCACAACTTGCTACAGATCGTCCCTGTACATGATCTGTGCGACTCTAGTTGCACGGCTCTGGTTGTGCGGGCCAGGTTGCGCGGCCAGGTGCGCGTCCAGGTTGCGCGCCCAGGTTGCGTGCCCAAGTGCACGCCTAGTTGTGCGCACAGATGAGCGCACAGATGCACGCCCAATGGTGCGTCCAGTTATGCGTACAGGTGTGCGCCCAGTTACGCGCCCAGTTGCACGGGTGGCACAGGGTGCGTAGGACGCACAGGTGGCGCAACATGCTACAGATCGTGCCTCTATATGATCTATACGGTTACTGCATGTTCGGAGTGGTTTTTACCACGTGCCGAATATTGTGCAAACCGGGCAGTTGCCACTCAGGCCTATATAAGGTCTCTTCTCTCCATAGGACAAAAATAGAAGGGTACACAGAATGTTAAAAAAAATTTCAAATGTTTTTTAACACAAGTAAACCGAGGCTTTGAGAGAGAAGAGAAGCTTTGTACCAGCGTTGCTTTTGCACGGGAGTTCGTGTACGATCTGAGGAGTCAGAAGAGTAGGAGTGTTTCAAAGTTCTCCGACGAACTTGTTGGTTCCTGGAAGCTGTTCATGTGAGGCAAATAAAGCTTTGAGCAACAGTGATCATTCACCCGAACAGGCCATCTTCCATCTTTCGCCTGTCATCGCTTCTGCTGTTAGCAATTCGATTCGTACCTTCTGTTTAGAAGTGCTACTGTCGTTTGCTACTGATTAAGAAATCTTTTTATATTTTTGTAATCCAGAATCCTCTTAGGATCTCTATTGTGCACCTTCTTTGAAGTGTTGCGTTGAAACATTTTCTTTACAATTGTTTAACTTTCTCAGTTTTCTATCGAAAATTGTGCCCCGACAATAACAATTTCCTCAACACCGAGCCTCCGGCCGCCGCCTTGGTTCCCGTGGCCCTAGGCATCATTCTCCATCGAAACCACTCCGTCGTGTTGCGTGCACTGCCGAGCTTCGTCGAGAGCTCTGGTAAGCTCTCTGACCTTCCCCTCTCTCTCAATTTCTTTCCCCCTCTTATTCCTTTCACTCTCTCTCCTCTTCTCTCAATCCATCTTCATATTGAGTCACTGGTAAGAGAGTAATAATCACTATTCTATTAATATTTTTATTTTATTATTAATATAGGAAAATGTTAAGGGCTACCCTTTTTTTACTAAGGGCCACCAACTTAAAATTTTAAAAAAATTACAAGTTTGCCATTTTGAAAACACTAAGGGCCACCAAGTCATGGCATTGTCTTCTTCCTCTATTGTCTTCTTCCTCTTTTCTTAATCTCCAAACCACTTTTCTCAATCTCCATTGTTGTCCCCGCCTCCACCCTTGGTGTCCCCACCTCCAGTGACAGTAGTATTTCTCAAAATGTTTTCCAAAAATTTAACCTACAATGACTGCAGGGACATCCTGCATTCCTATTTGAAGAGAGGACTGCAGGCAAGTCATGCAGTCCTCAAGTAACATAAGCTTCGTTTCTCTCTTTGTTTTCCAAAAAACCCAACCTACAGTGACTACAGGGATATCCTGCAGTCCTATTTGAAGAGAGGACTGCAGGCAAGTCCTGCAGTCCTTAAGTGACAAAACGGGGAGGGGGGGCTGTCGGGTGGAGGAGGGGGAGAACGATCGGAAGGGGGGGCTATCGCCTGGGGGGAACAAGGGGGAGGGTTTTGGGTTTTCTTGTTTTCTATTTTCTTTTTGTTTTTGGTTTAATCCTTTTGGTGGCCCTTAGTAAACTTGCGAACTTTAGGTTGCCCTTAGTAAAAAAAATAGAAAGTATTGTTGCCCTTAGTAGGATGGTTGCCCTTAGTAATAAGGGGGTAGCCTTTAACATTTGCCTTAATATATTATCTCTTTTTATATACATATCATTCATTTTGTTAATATTATCATAAATTAATTAGTGATTAGTATGTATACATTTGCAAGTGTATTATTATTTTTATGTATGTATATATATGTAAAATATTTTGTAAAATATTATTGATATTATTGTTACTATTAGTATTAATATTAATATTAATATTATATTAATATTATTATTAGTTAATGATTATATATATATATATATATATATATATATATATATATATATATATATATATATATATATATATATATATATATATATATATATATATATGCTTTAGCGACGACATAGCCGTCGACCATCCGTCTCTAATACGGATTAGCGACGGATCACTGACGGATATTGGTCAAAAAACCAGTCGGCAATCAGCTCGTCGCTAAAAAAATTCCGTCGCTACGTAGTTGTCACTCAACGGAATAGCGACGGCTTCCCGTCGTCATTATTTGTTGCATTAGCGACGACTTACCGACGGTCTTTCGTCAAATTCAAGTATCAGGTATTGAATTGTAAAGACTCATAGCGACGGACAGTCTATCGGTAAACCGTCGTTACTGTGTATCAGACGCCGTAGCTACGTAGTCGGCAATTTGTCCCGCCACTTCTGTCACGCCCCGCTCCCGTAGGAGCGATCGTCCTCGCTAAGGCGTGATGCCGCACGAGCCTAGATTGTGCTCGTGCAAGGCGGGTTCCATAACGGCCGATTACAGCGGCTACGACGGGGTCGTCGCACAGAAGTCCCGTGCAGAGACATTGAATATATTGCAGCGGAATTTAAAGAACACATGAACACAAGTATTTCAAAGAAAGCTCTTTTATTGATATTGAATTCAAGGATTACATTGTGGGCGCAAGGCCAATTACAAGTCTCTCAAGTCTCACTTTTCTCTCATTTTACAAGTCACTCTGCTCTCTCTTATCTCTCGATACAATACTTGATTCCAGCGGAAACTTCGGAAGGCGATGTCCATACATTACGTCCTGTATAAGTCTTCAGATCACGCGACCGCACGCTTCGACTCGCCAAGGAACTCCGTGCCTCGACGCATCCAAGCGAGCTCCGCGCCACGAGCTTCTACCTGTGCCTGCACATGAAACACTGTGTGGGTGTCAGTACCACTGTACTGGTGGAGTGAGCTCCTCGCCCACCCATACAAAACCTACACGTTTCATTTACTTTGTGTAACATAAACCCTCTTTCGATTGTCTTTCTATTCTTGCCTTAGGATCAGTTTTAGGACCGGCGCCTTAGCGCAACTTGTGTATCGGAACCATCTCGTGCTTGTAATGTCAACGTTAACTCATACTTGTCGCTAGACCACTCCTTGTGCCAACAACGTAACCTATCAAGTCGTGTTTGCCTTACGGCCATAATCAGAGACGCAACTACACGAAGGACTCCATTTCCTTGCCTCTAGACCTTTCTCGTGCTTGCATTGTCGACGCACCGACTTATACCTGTCTTTCTAGCCAAACTTTGGGACGTAACGACTCGGTCGTGCCATAACTCAATTCGTGTTTCAATATCTCCGAGGCAGCGCCTCCTTGTTTAGTCTTGCTTATACTTGTGTTGTGACAACGCGGCCGTGCCTCATATTTCAAGGCCGAGCCCAACAACTCAACGTAACTTCACACAACATGCCCTACGGCCCTTTTGACTTAACTCGCAACTTAACACTCGACGCCACATCTCGTGCCGAAGCACGTCGCCTTCGCTGTAGCCAAATCTTAGGCTCTGACTTTGTGTCTTTTTAACTCATACATATTCAACTCAATCCAAAGGCACGCACACGGATTGTCGCCCGTGCCGACACAAAACTTACCATATTAGTTGAAAACAACATTTATTATTAAGTGTTTGTTATGGGATTGGCCTAACCAGCCGCCTTGGACGTAGCCTGGTAATACGGGACCCCTGCAACGCAGGTAGCGAGCCCCGATGCAAGTCCCCGTCTTACCGATGCCTTTACCAGCGTTGCCTAACCAGCGCGGCTACAACCAGTTTCTTCCTAGGCCGAGACGGTCCCGTGGCCCCGGGTTTCCGCTCGAAGAAACCACCCCTTGTCGACAAGTTGCCCAAGTTCATAAGGGTTACATGGAGTGTTTTAGAATACAGTTTGGGGCTTTAATTTCTTATGTGATCAATTCATTTACTTGGTTGTTTTACTCTTTCCATTTTTCATACTTCCTTTGCAGAGCCCCTAACCAGGGTTGCCTCGGCGACTAACCATCGCTTAGACTTAACATTCTTTGAACTCAGGGAACGGCTACTGCATAGCCTTCCAACTTAACTAGAACATAACGTGTTTCCTTAAGTGTCGACCGACCGTGGATAACTTTCCACTGAACCAACCGTGGCTCGTGCCTTAAACCGACTCGTGTTCGACGCGACGCTATCGCCCATGTCATACTCCATATGACGGGCCTTAGAATCGTGGGACTATTTAACTTGACAACCGCAGAATGAGCGGGACAGCACGTAGAATAACTTAGGTCGACCGGCATTACTTTGCCTAACTCACTCAAGCCTACAACTTAACCCAAGGGACGAGCAAAGGCTATGCCAAGCCTTGCGGGACAGAACCGTGCATGCTTTAGCAAGCATTTGTGCGGCGACGCCTATGACTTAGGCTAACTCTCAGCTTTTGTACCGCAGACCAACTTTCCTTCTCCCAAGCCACGGGACGAAGGACCGAGTGTCATTTTCAAAGCACGCCGTGCACCAACTCTAAGCCGACAGTGGGACGTTTTCCATGTTCTAACTCGATCCAAACCGTCGGGATTATTCCCTTAGCTATGTGGATGCGTAGCTTTTATTATCAAGCCTAACTTGTGCAAGTTGAAAACACGATTTATTATGTGAAGGCAAAGATGAGAAGAGTTCACCGAAACTACCCCACCTGAGCGATGTCTCCGAGCAAGCCGTTGCAAGGCTAAGTCCGAACGCCGTCGGCGTTTCGATTCCTCCGATTGACTTTGCGGGACGGGGCACTACATCATACACCACTCAGAACAAGTCTCGTCCTCGAGACTTTCCTGAAGGCAAGCTATCCTACCATTTCTATGGCCAAGACTTAGTCGTACCAAGATACGGGACTATCGCAGTCGAGTGAGATACGCCTACGCGCTTCCTTTGATTTTGAGCCACGCTCGCACTATTATCAATCACTCCTTTCAACACGATTTCAAGATCTCGACACACTCCCATCTTTCAAGCCTTGCTTGAACTCGTCGTATCACTTGGCTGGATCATGCACGCATTCCAAGCGTCCCCAAAATACATGCATTCAGCCAAGCCGCATGATAGAAAATTTGTCATTCTCACTCGAGTCGCATCGTGCACATACCCAAGCGTCCCTGAATATATGCATGTCAGCCGAGTCTCGTGAGCAGGGTTTCCTATATTCGTGATTTCAATGCATTCCAATCCTCAAGATCAATCTTTTCGATTAGCTAACACTTGCAACAGGGCGTCTCGCCTAACCGCTAGGCTATTTCTTTTCGAGGCTAAGTCAATGTCAGGATTGGAATCATAGTTCCCCAACAATAATGCCAACACTGACCCCAATCCTAGGGTCAAACCAAGGTCGGTAGTACGGGATCTTCTACCCAAGCTCGCGTCACTCAGATTTCTAAACATCGAGCACGATCACCTAATCGCCTCAGCGCATCCGTTGCGCGTATTCGAATCCATTCAAATCGCCAATTCTAACCAATTCATGTATTCGATCACGAGGTCGTCTTGCTCGACAATACGTTGTGCCCCAATCTCACGCGAGTCCGATTATCCACGGTGGTTCATGAATCACCATGCAACGCACCCGCAGAATAATCATTCTCATCGGGGCGTAACTCTTGTTTGAGTTTAGACTAACTCATTCTCGATACGCGGATTGGACCTACTCAATCCTCAAGTTCGATTCTTCAAGCACACAAATCCATTCTCGAGTCACCTTCGCGTCAAACCACAAATCGAAGCACAAATTGTCGCACCGTGCAAGTTCGACCACTCCCGCTGTATGAATCACCATACCAGCGCTTACGCAGAGTGATCGCCCTAATCGGCGTGACGCATGTACGAGGCTGGAGTAGCACTCGCATAAGACAAGAACATCAACGTTGTGGTTGTCGACGAAGCAAATCCAAATATTCCAGTTTTCATCCAAGCCAAGTTCGATAGTTCGATCGTCATTCGTTCAACTTAGAAAATCCTCGAGCCAGTCCATCTTTTCCTCGACACATTTTTAACATCCCAAGTATAGCATCCAACGGAACAATGACATTTGCACGACCGTCATTCGCCGAGTCAGAGTGCCCCCGAGTTATCGCATATCGATCTTTGATACGCCTCAATACCATCGACGACATGCGTAACCTGACGATCTTCCTTCGCAACCAATTTCGAATCGTACGACTTGATGCTATTGTCCGAACTGGATACACCACCATTCCTCGATATTCAAGATCAAGTTCGATTGCTATTCCTCAAGCTCGTTTCAAGATCGTTGTTCAAAACTCAAGTCACAATTCATTTGAATCAATCCGAAGTCGTACGCACGATCCTCTAAGTTTCCTCCATCAAGACCATTCATTTTCATTCATCGTTCCGAATCGTTTTCTAACTCGCGTTGCTGATTCACAAGTTGTCCGAACGAGATGCTCGTTCGGGGCATTCGAAGTCACGACCAACTAAGCGTGACGCGTTCTAAGGCTTTGTGCGATCGCATCGCCTCGCCGACATACTCGAAATCCTCAATATTCACTCGAACAATTTCCAAGTCAATCCATACACCACTCGGATTCGAGCCACTCGACTAGTCGTCGACACTCATTCTTATTCTTCTCCGAACCTATCACATACACCACTCGGATTCAAGCCATACGATCTAGTCCTCAATCATATTCGCATCATCGCTAAGACATCCTTCAGATTCGTTCGACGAATCGCTAGCGTAGTCGCTCGCGTCGTACCGACGCACTAAGTCGTTCGCACTATTTCCTCGAAATCCAAATCAATCTTCCGTATACGCCTAAGCGTTAGTCCGATAGCGTTCCTTTCGATAGACACTCTAAGTATCTCTCCGTTCCCGACCGAGCGGTACTTGATATCGCTCGCAACTCATTTGCACCAAGGGTCAAGGTGCGCGATGCGCAACACAACTTAGCCAAAAGGCCGTGTGCATAGCCATCCTGTGCGGACTTTTATTCGAGTTTGCATGCTCATTTGTTAGGGTCGACATTGGACTAATTAGGCATGCACACAACTTGCTAAGGTCGACGTAGGACTATTCGGTTACACGTACGACTTTTGCTAACATTAGCACATATTCTCCATCGAGTCAAGTTTGCAACGTTCGGCACAAAGGCCCTATCGACGCATTTGGCAACGGCCTATCGATGCGTTAGATTGAACGCTTGTACGAGCTTTCGAAAATATTTAGACTTATTGTATGGACAAGCCGAGGAACATTTGAGAGAGAGTGCACCAATGATAACAACTTGCGGAAGCAACAGAGTTTTGTGGAAACATCAAAGTTAAAGAATTCAATTGACGGTCCAAGGACGTAAAGCCGTGCTCTGATACCACTATGTCACGCCCCGCTCCCGTAGGAGCGATCGTCCTCGCTAAGGCGTGATGCCGCACGAGCCTAGATTGTGCTCGTGCAAGGCGGGTTCCATAACGGCCGATTACAGCGGCTACGACGGGGTCGTCGCACAGAAGTCCCGTGCAGAGACATTGAATATATTGCAGCGGAATTTAAAGAACACATGAACACAAGTATTTCAAAGAAAGCTCTTTTATTGATATTGAATTCAAGGATTACATTGTGGGCGCAAGGCCAATTACAAGTCTCTCAAGTCTCACTTTTCTCTCATTTTACAAGTCACTCTGCTCTCTCTTATCTCTCGATACAATACTTGATTCCAGCGGAAACTTCGGAAGGCGATGTCCATACATTACGTCCTGTATAAGTCTTCAGATCACGCGACCGCACGCTTCGACTCGCCAAGTAACTCCGTGCCTCGACGCATCCAAGCGAGCTCCGCGCCACGAGCTTCTACCTGTGCCTGCACATGAAACACTGTGTGGGTGTCAGTACCACTGTACTGGTGGAGTGAGCTCCTCGCCCACCCATACAAAACCTACACGTTTCATTTACTTTGTGTAACATAAACCCTCTTTCGATTGTCTTTCTATTCTTGCCTTAGGATCAGTTTTAGGACCGGCGCCTTAGCGCAACTTGTGTATCGGAACCATCTCGTGCTTGTAATGTCAACGTTAACTCATACTTGTCGCTAGACCACTCCTTGTGCCAACAACGTAACCTATCAAGTCGTGTTTGCCTTACGGCCATAATCAGAGACGCAACTACACGAAGGACTCCATTTCCTTGCCTCTAGACCTTTCTCGTGCTTGCATTGTCGACGCACCGACTTATACCTGTCTTTCTAGCCAAACTTTGGGACGTAACGACTCGGTCGTGCCATAACTCAATTCGTGTTTCAATATCTCCGAGGCAGCGCCTCCTTGTTTAGTCTTGCTTATACTTGTGTTGTGACAACGCGGCCGTGCCTCATATTTCAAGGCCGAGCCCAACAACTCAACGTAACTTCACACAACATGCCCTACGGCCCTTTTGACTTAACTCGCAACTTAACACTCGACGCCACATCTCGTGCCGAAGCACGTCGCCTTCGCTGTAGCCAAATCTTAGGCTCTGACTTTGTGTCTTTTTAACTCATACATATTCAACTCAATCCAAAGGCACGCACACGGATTGTCGCCCGTGCCGACACAAAACTTACCATATTAGTTGAAAACAACATTTATTATTAAGTGTTTGTTATGGGATTGGCCTAACCAGCCGCCTTGGACGTAGCCTGGTAATACGGGACCCCTGCAACGCAGGTAGCGAGCCCCGATGCAAGTCCCCGTCTTACCGATGCCTTTACCAGCGTTGCCTAACCAGCGCGGCTACAACCAGTTTCTTCCTAGGCCGAGACGGTCCCGTGGCCCCGGGTTTCCGCTCGAAGAAACCACCCCTTGTCGACAAGTTGCCCAAGTTCATAAGGGTTACATGGAGTGTTTTAGAATACAGTTTGGGGCTTTAATTTCTTATGTGATCAATTCATTTACTTGGTTGTTTTACTCTTTCCATTTTTCATACTTCCTTTGCAGAGCCCCTAACCAGGGTTGCCTCGGCGACTAACCATCGCTTAGACTTAACATTCTTTGAACTCAGGGAACGGCTACTGCATAGCCTTCCAACTTAACTAGAACATAACGTGTTTCCTTAAGTGTCGACCGACCGTGGATAACTTTCCACTGAACCAACCGTGGCTCGTGCCTTAAACCGACTCGTGTTCGACGCGACGCTATCGCCCATGTCATACTCCATATGACGGGCCTTAGAATCGTGGGACTATTTAACTTGACAACCGCAGAATGAGCGGGACAGCACGTAGAATAACTTAGGTCGACCGGCATTACTTTGCCTAACTCACTCAAGCCTACAACTTAACCCAAGGGACGAGCAAAGGCTATGCCAAGCCTTGCGGGACAGAACCGTGCATGCTTTAGCAAGCATTTGTGCGGCGACGCCTATGACTTAGGCTAACTCTCAGCTTTTGTACCGCAGACCAACTTTCCTTCTCCCAAGCCACGGGACGAAGGACCGAGTGTCATTTTCAAAGCACGCCGTGCACCAACTCTAAGCCGACAGTGGGACGTTTTCCATGTTCTAACTCGATCCAAACCGTCGGGATTATTCCCTTAGCTATGTGGATGCGTAGCTTTTATTATCAAGCCTAACTTGTGCAAGTTGAAAACACGATTTATTATGTGAAGGCAAAGATGAGAAGAGTTCACCGAAACTACCCCACCTGAGCGATGTCTCCGAGCAAGCCGTTGCAAGGCTAAGTCCGAACGCCGTCGGCGTTTCGATTCCTCCGATTGACTTTGCGGGACGGGGCACTACAACTTCTCCCAACATTTCCCGCTAAATAGTCGACTGCATAGCGAAGGATGAGAATCCGTCGCTGTTTCTCCGACGCCGTAGCGACGGACTGGCGACCTTTTCTCACCCTTAAAAAAATTATCGTCTTATTATCGGTAATCCGTCGGTGATTTGTCGCAAATCCGTCGCTAATTACGACGAAAATAATCCGTCGCTAAACAACCGTCGCTAATTGAGAGAGTTGCTCCTATGTGGATCCCGTGTGTTTGACTCGCAGCCGCTCTGGCAGGCTCCAGCCGACAACCTCACGTGTGTGGCCCCCTTCTGGCGTCGGTGCTCCTTCTCCGGCGCTCCCCCACCCGCCTCACTTCGTTTCCGGCTCCGTCCCGTCCCGTCTCCTGAGTGCCCGGTTGCTCTGTGTTGTGTTGTGGGTGTCATGGCCGGCCTTCCTCCCTGGAGGGGCGGCCCCTTCGGCGCTGCCCCCTCCGGTCGGTTCTTCCACCCTGTCTCGTACGGCCGCCTCCCTGGCCGGACGACCTCCTTCTTTTGTTGGGTCGGCAGGCTTCGTCTTCCCATGCACCCCTTTGCCCTCCTTGTCCCCCTCCGCCCCTGCCCTCCCCTGAGGCCCCTTGCCCGCCGACCATGCTTGGTTTTTACGCTGCGTCGGCCCCCGCCGGTGCCTCGACCTCCACCCCGTCGGTCTGGACATGACCTTCCTCGTATCCCCGCCCTTGGGCCTCATGTCCGAACCTTCCCACCCACCCCTTCTTTTTTTGAATTCGAATTCTTTCTCAGTTCTATGGCCTCATCCCGCTGCCCAAGCTGTTGGCGCTGACCACCTGGCCCTTCTGGCGCCTGCGCTATCTGTTGGTGTCTCGGACCCCGTGCCATCTGTTGGTGTCATGGCCCCTGTGCCATTTGTTGGCATCTCTGATCACGCGCTATCTGGCGTTGTTTTTTCCCCTGGGGATCAGATCTGTGTATATCCCGGAGCTGCGCCTCTTCTCCTCCTGCCATCTTCGATGCACGGTCAGCTTGCTGCACTCCCTGTTGGCGATCACCCCCTTTGGGCGTACCATCCGGAGCTATCCCTCCCTCCATCGCGCTTATTCCTTTCCGTGCTTCCCCTTTGGCGCATTCCCTTCCTCTTGTGCTCTCCTCGTTAGCGCATCCTAGCCCCTCCTTAGGTGCTACCCCCAGGGCTTCCGGTCCTACGCTGACACGGTGAGGCCTGAACGTCTCACCATTAACACTCCGATTATCTCTGATGTGGAGCTCCCAGAGTTGGAGAACCAGATCTCTCCAGACGCGCAGGATATCACTGTCCCCTTCTCATCCAAAGAAATTTCTTCCCTCTCCGCCCAATTCTCTTACACTTTTATCCTCAAATTCTCCTCAGGATGTCCGAAGCTTTCTCGCGTCCAAGAAGTTATTACCTCCTGAGGTCTCACCACTGACTACAGGGTTGCCTCCATGGATTCCCAGCACATTCTACTCCACCTCTCGTCGGAGATAGATTTCAAAAAAGTCTGGATCAGAGGCAATGGAAAGATCGACTCCCACTTCATGAAAATTGTCAAATGGTCCTCGGACTTCAACCCCAAGGAAGATTCAACTATTGTTTCGGCCCGGGTCTCCTTTCTTAATTCGACGCTGATTTGCTTCATCCCTGCTGCGATGAGGAGGATCGCTAATTCCTTTGGTACCTCCGTAGCGATGGCT
This sequence comes from Iris pallida, assembly GCA_029216955.1. Classification (NCBI taxonomy): domain Eukaryota; kingdom Viridiplantae; phylum Streptophyta; class Magnoliopsida; order Asparagales; family Iridaceae; genus Iris; species Iris pallida. The sequence goes on along the minus strand of JANAVB010003600.1, from coordinate 3,820,554 downwards.
GAAGAATCTAGCAACCTCACCAAAGTCAACTGTGCCAAAATCTACATGGAACTGGACTTGTCGAAGGACCTCCCCAAGTCCATCCAAATCTCTCTAGGAAGCAAGATGCACACTCAACAAATTTTGTACGATAACAACATCATTTTCTGCAAGCACTGCCACATGAGAGACCACTCCACCGAGCTTTGCTTTAAAGTGCACCCTAAATTGAAGAGAACTGTGACTAAGAGGGCAGCCTCCATTACATCATTACACAACAGCCATAAGCCACCTATTCTTTCATTACCTAACTCCCACCTCCGTTTCGAAGCCAGTGCTGAGAAACCCAGCAGTCCAGAACAACTACAGAAAATTCCTTTATAGGGGAGGTGCTCCACCTCTACTAATAACCCGAGAATAAACCTTACCAACAAATTCGACGTCCTGCTCACAGAACACACCGTTGATTGTCAGGAGACGAAGGACGGCCATGAAGCCAACAATTCTGTTAAGGCTGCTGGGATTGATGTCAGCTTTCAGACACAGGATCAACCATCGAATCCGAGCTGCAGCGGGATGCAAACTACCGAGGAGGCGGCACACCAGGAGCCACCCGATAAGAATCATGTTAGGGAGCAACCTGCCCCGGAGGTCTCTCTACCGGTTGAACCAGCAGAACACTACTACCCTCACAATAAAACCAACATCCACCCAGATCTTCGGGCCAACATAGGTCCTGAACCAGTGGTCAGGCTGAAACAAGCGATTGATGCCGATTTTGCCAGCCCGAACAACTATTTCGGAGCTTTGGCCGAAATAGAAAGAGAGGTCTACCTGTACCCTGCTGCGGACCCTGCCGACATCAGCAAGGTCAGAAGCGTCCAGGAAATCGGTAAGGCCGACGCCAACATTAAAAAACCCAACAAAATAAGCGCAAAAGAGGTCACGGCCATGATCACCCGATCAGCTACGAAACTCAACAACTCTCCCCTCCCCAACCACCTTAATGATTAAAATCCTTTCTTAGAATGTTCGGGGCCTCGCGAACAAACCCACCTTGAGAAGATTAAAATGTCTCAAGAGACTCCACAAAATTGATATTCTTGTGATCATTGAACCCAAAATCCCCCCAAGAAGCTCAAATCCATCCAGCTTCAGTTAGGCTTCTCCTCCGCTATCGCCGGCTGTCATGACATATGGATCCTCTTTGTGACAAATGTGAAGCATGGCACCATCCAGGACATGAGACAGGAGCTCACGTGTTGGGTGGAACACCCCACGCTTCAGTCTCGGTCTCTTCTGTCCGCTGTTCATGGTAGCTGTGATATCGCTGAGCGTAAACAACTTTGGAACTCTCTGATTGGTACCTACCAACAACACAATAACCTTCCATGGACCTGCGTCGGCGACTTCAACACCGTCACTTGTACGAAGGAGAAGTCGGGAGGCCGGCCCCCTCCCACTTCAGCGATGTTAGACTTTGCAACTTTATTTTCAACGCTCATTTGTCTCCGCTCCAGTTTTTCGGCAGCGCCTTCACGTGGTGCAACAAGCAAGATGGAGCTCGGCGGCAATTATAAGCCCTCTGGATTTTAGGGATTATTTTAAATTTTATTAAAGTAATTAATTTCAATAGATATCTTAATAAATAATTATTTTATTATTAAATATACCTCTTCGTGACTTTGATTTTTGGAGCACAAGAAATGTCAGTATCTCGAAACGTCCTTCATGGGTTTTGATCTAGACAAGTTTATCATCATGTTGATATATCATGTCCCACTCAAACTTGTTCCCTTGTGCTCTATTTGCATCCCAGAACTTTCGGGTCAATTTAGGCCATTGTATCATTTTATTAAATTTCCATTTTTATTTTTGATCGTCATGTGTACCTTATCGTGACTTTTAATTTAGGAGCACAAGACTAGTTATTTTCTCTAAATCAATTTGTCATGCATAATCTACTCGAGATGCTCTACACCCATGACCTTCGTGTCCCACTCAGACACACTCTCTTGTGCTTCATTTTTATCGTACAACTTCTCGGACAATTGTCACAATCCCGATTTACCCCATCGAGTCACATTTAATTCCAAATTGTATTAGAGACACCATTTTGACCCAAACTGGTCGACCCAAGTTATGGACACGGACCATTTTGAGCCTACTGCATATGTGCCACTTGTGTTCCATCCAGTTGAGTCCCCGTGTACTATTTATTTATCAATGATTATAATCGACTAGTTTAATGTTATTTTAATTACCGGGACCCAATTAGATCCAATTGTGACCCAACCTGACTCAAGTAGACCCAACACCAAACACAATGACAACATCCATCATCCATACCCAAATACACACAAAACCCTCTACTCCTACAAAACACCAAACACAAAAACCCTCACCATCACTCTCTCTCTTTTCTTTAAACTAATACCACACCCCATCTCACACTCTCTCTCTTCCCTAACCCCCCATGACCCGACAGCCCACACACTCCACCCCCTCTCTCTACAGCCATCACTTCTTACTCTCTCTTCCTATATTTCCAACAAACACACATCACTCTCTTTCTTTTTATATTTAAAACACACCCAACACCACCACCAAACTCTCTCTCTCTCTCATAAGTACTCCCTACAGCCACCACCATACCACTCTCTCTTTTCAACTCTCTCTCCTCCCTATCTATTTCTCTCGGTTTTCTTCCCCCATCAAAACCGAAAGCATCACCACCACCCTCTCCTTCATCTTCACTTTTTCATCATCTCCATCCCCTCACCTACAGCCACCCTTTACCACCCCACACAACCACTACCACCATTTCTTCATCATCAATATCATCATCACTACTCTTCTTCTTCTCCTCCTTCTGCTGCTATTGCAGCTGCTACCGCTGCTATTGGTGCTGCCGCGTGGCCGCCGCAAGCCCCACGGCCGGCCACCACCACCCCTTGCTCCGGCAACCCAGGGCGGCGCCCTCTCCTCGACCAGGCGGCACAGCAGCGGCCGCTAGCTGATGCACTAGCTGTCGCACCTACTTTCCACGCCGTCGCACGCGCTTCCCGCGCCGTCGCACGCGCGCAGCCGGCCACCGCCGGCCGCCCCTTGGCCGGCGCCCCTCCGACGACCACCCGCACACCACTCCGGCACAGTCCCGCCCTCTCCGAGACACTGTACAGTCAATTTCGACATTTACGTCGAAATCCCGTCGTGTCGCACATGGGTTCAAGCCAGAACTCGCGTTTCAGAACGTTTACTTCGTGCGTATTTTCTGGGCAATTCGACCATTGGATCGCCACATTCCTTCCTCAATTACAATCTTGATATATAACTATGCCTCCCCCTAAAGTTTCAGCCGTTAATTCTTCCATTTGATATGTCAAAATCGGCCACCAAGTTGACCGTTTAAATTGTATAATTTTTGGACAGTTTTGTGGAGCCAACTTCGTTGGCTTGTATCTTCGCCGTCGTAGCTCTGTTCGGTACGCCACCAGTTCCTATGCACAGCTGGTATAACCCTCTTTCTGTCCCTTAAGTTTCGTTTCATTGTGAGCTTGTTTGATTGATTAAATTCGACGCCAAAGTTGGCCGTCCGAATTCGTAATTTCTAAATTGTTAAATTCTAATTTTGAACCCGGGACTTTGGATTCCAATTTTGACACCACCAGTAGACTTGTGGCATCGGTCTGGCATGAATTCATATAAAATTTGCTTGATTTAGAGGACGTGGGCCCTGACACGCATTTCGGTGCAAGACGGGCCCCACAGTTCTGATCAACGGGTCATTTTGAGATCGGCTCATCGAAATCCACTTCTGGATATACCGTTGGGTTCTTATCGTCATTCTGGACTCGTTGACATACACTTTGCTAGATTTAGTGGACTTGGACTACGACACGCATTTTCGTGCAAACCGGATTCCACTATCTGGGTCAACGGGTCATTTTGAGATCGGCTCATCGGAATCCACTTTCGGACATACCGTTGGATTTGTATCATCATTCTGGACTCTTGGACATATAATTTGCCACATTTTGATGACCTTAATCTTGACACATTTTTCGGTGCAAGGTGGGTCCAATGGTGGACCGCATCTTGATCCGAATGACCATTTTGTCTCTGTATCCATAATTGGACTTATGGATAGTCTATCCTAGCTATTTTAATTATTTTGGGAACATTGGTGATGTTTATTTCAGTATCTGACGACGTTCATGGAGACTCCTATGTTGCTACCTTTCTTGGACTTGACGATTTGTCTGCAGGACATCATCGGCTCACTGCTTCACCCCAGGATAACTTCATGACTTGACACGAGACATTACACGGCACCTTGAGTGAGAGTCATTGTGTTGGCACGAACTTTCGCATTCGGCTGATCATCGGTGCGAGCGGTTCGTGTGACGATACATATAGAGTTAGATGATGTCTAGATTAGAGACTCGCATTGAGATATAGATTGTCTGAGTCGTAGATACGACTTGTACATTTCCTGGGACGGGGAAGACAACCAGCAGGCGTATGGGACAGACAGTTACATTATTTTACGTTAGCCTCATCGGGGACCCGGCTATGGGCGTGGGCCCTTACTAGTAGGAACATTTCCGGCAGCGGCCACTAGCTGTGCGCTAGGTTCGGTTGGGAGAACGCTAGTATTGTGCTAATCGGCTCGTGATCCGACGCTCGGCCCGTGTTCTGACGCAAATCCTTCAGCTCGTGATCCGACGTCGGCCCGTGCTTCGACGAAATTATTATTCACCTACCCATACGTTCCAAAGTTGTCTTCAACATGCATCCATATAGACTGGTTAGTTCGTATACCCATGTCGGACCGTACTATGGGACAATATCTTATCATGGACTGGTATACCATCCTTTGACCAGGAGTGGTCAGAGTTATGGTTGCTGATTGATGACTGGATATTGGACCACGTTGTGACTCAGGTTGATCATTATATTCAGTTCACATTATGGCATGTATTCCTGCATCCTGTTACGTCCCTCTGAGGACCTGGTGATCTCTCCAAGTATTCGCTGAGCGGTTAGTACAGAGTAGCTGGCGGGTGCTGCATGATGCACCGAGGTCTCAGGTATATATTTATATTATGTTCGGGCATATTCCATTTATTCTTTCCAGCTTATATCCTCACCTATATTTTCTTCATACTGCTATGTAGCCTACTATTACCAAGCTTATTCTTTCTCGAATTTGTTCGAACATGTATATTACTGGGTGGCCAACTTTAGTATATTATGTTCATTCTTGGTGTTCATTTCATTAATGTGGATTGAGATGTAGATGATCAGTTACTCTTAGTTACCCCTTTACAGCGGAGTACGTCCAGGGTTAAGTCCATTAAATTGGGAGCTTACCCTAGATCGTATTAGCTGGCATGGTCACGCTCAGGTTCCTATATATATTTTGGAACTGGGGCATGACATGTTTTAGTGGTGGCCCATGCTGGTCGAGATAAATCGTTTCGGTTACGTTACGGTACCGGACGAGCCTGCGTTAGGATGATATATTAGAATCTCAATCCACACTGCTATTGGAAAATTCTTTTGACTTCTATTATCGCCTTTGAAATTTCTTATTTGTACTCAATCATACCGTTCTTGAAATAATATTTATGAATTCTTATCTTTTTCTCTCTCGGAAGGATGAACACTTGTGTTGGCGATCACTTCGTCGATATCCTATTATTGATTGTGACTATGGTAGACAGAATATCTTGTGGGTAACTATTTAGGGTACATAGAAGTTTGGATAGACGTCTTTACTAGATAGACATATAGAATAAGAATGACATTTTGTCGAGGTTTACATCTTTACAGGAAAATCTCCTTGGTTGGATGATTGCATAGTCGCATATTAGTGATTCGACAACTTCATGTAAATTATCACTTTGAGCTAGGAAGTTAACTTGGAAGGATGTAGTAACACCTGCTTGATAGGACTAGGTGATTAGATAAGGTGGGTAGACTGTAAAGATGCCTCATTAAGATAGGATGAGGAATAGAGAATAGTGCAGTGTATAACCAAAACATGAGACATGACGACTATTAGGCCAAACTACATCACCCTCTGCTTGTGTAACGCCCCAGTCCCAAAATACGTAGGACTAGGAACGTAGACATGCCAGCTGTATTCATACGAAGTATACTCCAATATATGGAAGCCTCGTATAAATACATAAGCTGTAAAATACAGTAGAACCATAACTAATCTCATCCACACAGAATAAATGAATAAAAGATAACATATAATGAGATTGAATTTGTCTTGATACAATATGTTGGGCGGAGACAAATCCACTACCAACAAGTAAAGGAAAAAGTACATAGAAAATGAAATGAGTGACGAGCGAAGCGAAGACGATCCAAATGCAATCATCCTCGAGAAATCGCAATGAACACGGCTAGAGCTAAAGCACCTGCGAAAGACAATAGCACACACCTGGCAAGACAACCAGGTCCTCAGAGGGACGTAACAAGACACATAATAGCATGCCATATAAACTGAATAAATATTGCTCAATAAATAAGTAAATCGAATTTATAACATAGTCCAATACGCACCTACTGAACGAGCGTACCATCCCCCCAACCAAACAAGGACAGGAGATGGTAAACTAATTCACGGCGACGTATCTTTCCATGCTAAGAATCCGATATGGTATCCGGACCCCAACAAGGTTCAATACCTTCTCATCGAAGTAGTAAGTCACACCTACAACCAAACAAGGACAAGATGTGACGAACTAATCCACGACAAGTTATTGTTCCAAGCCATGGTCAGATACAAGTACCCAAACCAAAAGTACTCGTACCTAACGGATAGGGTAGCCTACCGTTCTAAGTAGAATATTGTTAAGAACAATCCTTCCTACGCATGGGCCCTGGCTAAATAGGATCGACGTAGTCCCCCTTGGGCACCAGAGGCCCCAGCAGGAAGAGCATGACGTTCCGCAGAATCGTCAGTGGCCGTCAGTAATCATGGGTCATCAACCCCGTATCTCCAGCGGAGAGTCCGGGTCATAAGGGAAGTACATCGAAGCCCATACGCTAAGGAATTGTGCTCCCCGCCCAATGCCTACTATGTTGTATCCACAACACAACCACTATAACCGCTAAGTCAAACTAGCATGCAACCTCTATTAGCGGTTATTCCTATCGTACGGCTTGTACGTACTGGTGGCCAGCCAATCATGCACTTCTGTGTTCTACATGCGACACACAACCTCGTGTTACAACGTGTCAAGGCCAATGAATGCGACACACAAGGTGGTCCCTTAAATCTAGGTTTAATTTGTAATAAAATAATACACAACAGAAAATATAAATGAACAGTTATGCCATGTATCACAGTTTATTTTGTATAAAGAAAATAAGTAAAGCATGAAATATGAGCTAAAATAATTAAACAGCTAATGGCAAGGTGTCTTGCCTGGTAGTACGCCTGGTGTGCTGCGATGATCAATGTGGCACGATCTGCAACTTTGGTGCAACAACTGTACAAGAAGACCTCGGATAGTGGCACGGACAGTTCCAACGGGTCCGGGACGGTCAAATTAGTTAGGGTAGACATATGGGAGTACTGAATTGGTGAGGAAAGGGAGTAATCGGCTGGTCATGGATGGAGGAATAAAGGAATTGAATAATAATAATTTGATTTTAGAAAAAAAAATATAAGTTATAATACTTGAAATATAATATTTATTAGTCAAAAATTAATAAACTAAAATTTTGACTACCTTTATTGACCAATATATCTTTAGAAAATACAAAATCCAAAAGGGCAACAAATAGTTAAGCTAGGGCTATAAAATAGATTTTGTCAACGTACTAATTTTGGTAAAATCTTTCTTGAGAATATTTGGAATAATATTTCCGTAGAATTTCTAAAAGTAAATAATGTTTGCAAAGAAATGGTTTTGGCAATAAGAGCAAAATAATCATAATAAAATACTATGAATAATAATAAGGAAAAACACTTGTAACCATCTACATAGTAATAATAAAATTAGTAACAATAATTTAAAATGATGATAGTAATAATAATAGTAATAAACTAAGGATAATGATAATAAAGATAATGATAACAATAATTAATAATAATAATAATAATGATAAAAGTAAACTTTACAATAATGAATAAAACTAAAGAAGAAAAAATCAATAAAAATAATAAAAAAAATAAACGAAAGAAAAAAAAAACACCAAACGAACAACACTGTTGCTGTTCCTCATTCGAGAAAGAGAAGGAGAGAGAGAGAGAGGCAGCGGAGAGAGAAGAGGCGAGGGAGAGTGGAGTCGAGGTCGGCGATCGCCGGATCTGGCGGACGCGGTGGGGGTTTGTGCGCATGCGGCGGAGGGCAGCGGTCTGTGCCGGAGGGTTTGGGAAGAGGACGGCGAGTCAGCTAGGGCGGCACGGAGGCGGGTTTGAGGAGAGGGTGCGGGGGTTCCGGCCGGAGCTGCCGGCCGAGAGGCGGATAACGGGGAGCTCGCGGTGGGCGCGGGCGGAATAGGAAGCCGCGGCGAGATGAGGGTTTTCCGGCGAGGGTTGGGGAGTCAGCGGTCAATGGATGCTGAGGTCCCGGCGGCGGGTGCAGATGTTCGACGCGGTGGACCGAGGTGGAGCTGGGTCGGAGTGGGACGATGGCTCGGGGCGGCGGACGGGAGGTAAGTTTTAGGGTTAGGGTTTTCTACTTCCTCTTCTTCTCTGTGATGGTGGTGGTTGTGTTTTCCGGCCAGTGGCCGTGGTCGGGGTTGGGAGTCGCCGATGGTGGCGGTGGCTTGTCTTGGCGGTGGTTTGGGTGGTGGGTTCTAGTAATGGTGGTGGTCGGTTATGGCGTTGGCTGAGACGGGGACCTGCAGGGGAGAACGGGCGGTCGAGGTGGCCGGCTGGTTGATGGCGGAGGGGTTTGTTGGTCGCCGACGAGGTTAGCAGAGGTGGTCGGTGATGGCTGGCTAGGTAGGAGATGGGCTAGAATTTGGCTGGACTTGGTCGGGTTGGTCTTGGGAAAGAGGGATTGGCAGTGGCAGGTGGACGGAGATGCCGACGGCGGTGGTGGTGAAGGCTGGGCGTGGGTCTGCTGGTGTCGGGGGTTCGGGGTCGTTGAAGGAGAACGGGTGGTCCATGGGGTTAGGATAGGGATTAGAATTTCATTGATGTCGGGGGGTGTCCGACACGGGGAAGAAATAATGTAATTGTAAATGTAATGGAATAAGATCGTGGATGGTGGAACACGGACACGGGGCACGCACCATTGGAGAATTATTTTGTGGAGGAGTTTGTAGATGAATAATGTGGAGGAGTACCTGCCTATATTTATAGGATGTAGGAATTCCTACTTTGGATAGGATTAGGAGAATTTAAAACCCAATTTAGATAATTCAATTACTAAATTTAAATCAATGAATCAAATCTAAATTTAAACCAAATCCAATTCAAATTAAATTTAAATACTTTTAGTTTAAAGTCAAATCAATTTAAAATATAGATAGTTTACTATTTAAATGTATCCATGGAATCAAATCAAAATTTAAATTGTTACAAATATTTCAAAAATATGTTTTCCAAAATACTATAATAATTAATTTCGAAAATAATAAATCTTTTTGAATAATAAATCTTTTTTTGAACAATAAAATATTAATATTAAATAATTTCGAAAGTACATTATTATTTAGAATAAATAAATATTTATGAAATAAATATTTTTGTACAAATAATTTTATTATTAATAACTGCTAAAAACAATAGACTTTTTATGGCAAGAATAATAATTCTATATAATATTTGAAAGTGCAAGAAAATAAAAATAATTATTTTTCTAAAATATGTACGCTCGCACATATTCGTACTCGTCGAGCAAACGAAAATTTCGCATACGACGTACAATACGACTACGTGACATACAGTACAAAATTTTAAATCCATGCAAATTAATAAAAAAAAATAGTAGAAATTTAGGGATTTTACATCCTACCCAACTTAGAAGAATTTCGTCCTCGAAATTAAGAATTTGTAGGGGGGTGAGAGGCTACAAGGAACGACGTTTAGTGAAAACATACAATAGAGTCGCGATTTCAATCATGGCGAAGATAACATGGATTAACGTAAGAAGATAAATGGTTAAGAAGAATACGCGAAATAAAGATTAGTATGAGTTCAAGAAAATAAAATAAAAATAAATTAGAGGCCTTAAAGTTATGGTCTCTTGAGGGCACGATTTTAGAGAACGAATTAGATTTCACTTCTATATTAAGTGAATTGGAAGGTTATGATAGGGCCGAGAAAGGACGAGTAGCAACGTAGAGTGATAATGGTCATTATCGATAGAAAGGCTAGAGGAGATCCTAGTATAACGCGTTCGTCCTTCTAGAATAGGTGAAGGCGAAAGCATTAAGGGGTTCAAAAGACGATCTTATCGAATACGAGTACGTGATTCAAAGATGACCGAAAAGAATTTCAAAAGAATTGTCAAGGCAGTCGTGGATGGATTGTAAGGGCCACGTTTAATTATGTTTCCATCCACGTAGAGTAATAGACAAAAGCGAACCAAAGTGCACTCGGTTGATCAGACCATTATGCACCGGTTCTGATTAGACAATCTGTTAGTGGAGGCCTCCAATAATTTATGTCATGAACAAGCTTGATAAAGAATTGAGCTTGCAAAAACTAGGCTACATTAGAATCATTAGTCTAGGTAGTAAAAATATACGCACGAGATTAAGATTGAAATAAAGAACAAATATGAATAGTCTAAGAGTCATAGGAACCTAAGTCTTGTTTATTCCTATACCATCATTCTACGATTTTATTGACCAAGGTTTGGTTTACCAAATGGGTTAACTTTCTCTAGTCTCTACGGTCTAGATAATACTAATTGTATTCCCTTAATGGTCAAGGGTGTGTGGGGTATTCTACCCAACTTAAAGAATTAAGCTAAGGGTGTTTGGGACAATGTCTAACTAGTAGGGTCAATTTCTAGCAAGCACGAAGGGAAGATAAGGATAATGATAGAAGGAATCAAGCAAGATGCAATCGATGAGTCAAACGGTAGATTGAAGAAAGTGGTCAAGTATGTGGATGAGATCCTAGACTTCTAATCGTATTCGCAGGCTTGCTTGGTACGGTAAAGTAACCAAACAATTTATCTTGATCTGCATGGGCCACCACAAAAACATGTAACGCCCCAGTCCCAAAATACGTAGGACTAGGAACGTAGGCATGCCAGCTGTATTCATACGAAGTATACTCCAATATATGGAAGCCTCGTATAAAGACATAAGCTGTAAAATGCAGTAGAACCATAACTAATCTCATCCACACAGAATAAATGAATAAAAGATAACATATAATGAGATTGAATTTGTCTTGATACAATATGTTGGGCGGAGACAAATCCACTACCAACAAGTAAAGGAAAAAGTATATAGAAAATGAAATGAGTGACGAGCGAAGCGAAGACGATCCAAATGCAATCATCCTCGAGAAATCGCAATGAACACGGCTAGAGCTAAAGCACCTGCGAAAGACAATAGCACACACCTGGCAAGACAACCAGGTCCTCAGAGGGACGTAACAAGACACATAATAGCATGCCATATAAACTGAATAAATATTGCTCAATAAATAAGTAAATCGAATTTACAACATAGTCCAATACGCACCTACTGAACGAGCGTACCATCCTCCCAACCAAACAAGGACAGGAGATGGTAAACTAATTCACGGCGACGTATCTTTCCATGCTAAGAATCCGATATGGTATCCGAACTCCAACAAGGTTCAATACCTTCTCATCGAAGTAGTAAGTCACACCTACAACCAAACAAGGACAAAATGTGACGAACTAATCCGCGACAAGTTATTGTTCCAAGCCACGGTCAGATACAAGTACCCAAACCAAAAGTACTCGTACCTAACGGATTGGGTAGCCTACCGTTCTAAGTGAAATGTTGTTAAGAACAATCCTTCCTACGCATGGGCCCTGGCTAAATAGGATCGACGTAGTCCCCCTTGGGCACCAGAGGCCCCAGCAGGAAGAGCACGACGTTCCGCAGAATCGTCAGTGGCCGTCAGTAATCATAGGTCATCAACCCCGTATCTCCAGCGGAGAGTCCGAGTCACAAGGGAAGTGCATCGAAGCCCATACGCTAAGGAATTGTCCTTCCCGCCCAATGCCTACTGTGTTGTATCTACAACACAACCACTATAACCGCTAAGTCAAACTAGCATGCAACCTCTATTAGCGATTATTCCTATCGCACGGCTTGTACGTACTGGTGGCCAGCCAATCACGCACTTTCGTGTTCTACATGTGACACACAACCTCGTGTTACAACGTGCCAAGGCCAATGAATGCGACACACAAGGTGGTCCCTTAAATCTAGGTTTAATTTGTAAGAAAATAATACACAGTAGAAAATATAAATGAACAGTTATGCCATGTATCACAGTTTATTTTGCATAAAGAAAATAAGTAATGCATGAAATATGAGCTAAAATAATTAAACAGCTAATGGCAAGGTGTCTTGCCTGGTAGTACGCCTGGTGTGCTGCGATGATCAATGTGGCACGATCTGCAACTTTGGTGCAACAACTGTACAAGAAGACCTCAGATAGTGGCACGGACAGTTCCAACGGGTCCGGGACGGTCAAATTAGTTAGGGTAGACATATAGGAGTACCGAATTGGTGAGAAAAGGGAGTAATCGGCTGGTCATGGATGGAGGAATAAAGGAATTGAATAATAATAATTTGATTTTAGAAAAAAAATATAATTTATAATACTTGAAATATAATATTTATTAGTCAAAAATTAATAAACTAAAATTTTGACTACCTTTATTGACCAATATATCTTTAGAAAATACAAAATCCAAAAGGACAACAAATAGTTAAGCTAGGGCTATAAAATAGATTTTGTCAACGTACTAATTTTGGTAAAATCTTTCTTGAGAATATTTAGAATAATATTTCCGTAGAATTTCTAAAAGTAAATAATGTTTGCAAAGAAATGGTTTTGGCAATAAGAGCAACATAATCATAATAAAATACTATGAATAATAATAAGGAAAAACACTTGTAACCATCTACATAGTAATAATAAAATTAGTAACAATAATTTAAAATGATGATAGTAATAATAATAGTAATAAACTAAGGATAATGATAATAAAGATAATGATAATAATAATTAATAATAATAATAATAATGATAAAAGTAAACTTTACAATAATGAATAAAACTAAAGAAGAAAAAATCAATAAAAATAATAAAAAAAATAAACGAAAGAAAAAAAAAACACCAAACGAACAGCACTGTTGCTGTTCCTCATTCGAAAAAGAGAAGGAGAGAGAGAGAGAGGCAGCGAAGAGAGAAGAGGCGAGGGAGAGTGGAGTCGAGGTCGGCGATCGCCGGATCTGGCGGACGCGGTGGGGGTTTGTGCGCATGCGACGGAGGGCAGCGGTCTGCGCCGGAGGGTTTGGGAAGAGGGCGGCGAGTCAGCTAGGGCGGCACGGAGGCGGGTTTGAGGAGAGGGTGCGGGGGTTCCGGCCGGAGCTGCCGGCCGAGAGGCGGAGAACGGGGAGCTCGCGGTGGGCGCGGGCGGAATAGGAAGCCGCGGCGAGATGAGGGTTTTCCGGCGAGGGTTGGGGAGTCAGCGGTCGGTGGATGCTGAGGTCCCGGCGGCGGGTGCAGATGTTCGACGCGACGGACCGCGGTGGAGCTGGGTCGGAGTGGGACGATGGCTCGGGGCGGCGGACGGGAGGTAAGTTTTAGGGTTAGGGTTTTCTACTTCCTCTTCTTCTTTGTGATGGTGGTGGTTGTGTTTTCCGGCCAGTGGCCGTGGTCGGGGTTGGGAGTCGCCGATGGTGGCGGTGGCTTGTCTTGGCGGTGGTTTGGGTGGTGGGTTCTAGTAATGGTGGTGGTCGGTTATGGCGTTGGCCGAGACGGGGACCTACGGGGGAGAATGGGCGGTCGAGGTGGCCGGCTGGTTGATGGCGGAGGGGTTTGTTGGTCGCCGACGAGGTTAGCAGAGGTGGTCGGTGATGGCTGGCTAGGTGGGAGATGGGCTGGAATTTGGCTGGACTTGGTCGGGTTGGTCTTGGAAAAGAGGGATTGGCGGTGGCAGGTGGACGGAGATGCCGACGGCGGTGGTGGTGAAGGCTGGGCGTGGGTCTGCTGGTGTCGGGGGTTCGGGGTCGTTGAAGGAGAACGGGTGGTCCATGGGGTTAGGATAGGGATTAGAATTTTATTGATGTCGGGGGGTGTCCGACACGGGGAAGAAATAATGTAATTGTAAATGTAATGGAATAAGATCGTGGATGGTGGAACACGGACACGGGGCACGCACCATTGGAGAATTATTTTGTGGAGGAGTTTGTAGATGAATAATGTGGAGGAGTACCTGCCTATATTTATAGGATGTGGGAATTCCTACTTTGGATAGGATTAGGAGAATTTAAAACCCAATTTAGATAATTCAATTACTAAATTTAAATCAATGAATCAAATCTAAATTTAAACCAAATCCAATTCAAATTAAATTTAAATACTTTTAGTTTAAAGTCAAATCAATTTAAAATATAGATAGTTTACTATTTAAATGTATCCATGGAATCAAATCAAAATTTAAATTGTTACAAATATTTCAAAAATATGTTTTACAAAATACTATAATAATTAATTTCAAAAATAATAAATCTTTTTGAATAATAAATCTTTTTTTGAACAATAAAACATTAATATTAAATAATTTTGAAAGTACATTATTATTTAAAATAAATAAATATTTATGAAATAAATATTTTTGCACAAAGAATTTTATTATTAATAACTGCTAAAAACAATAGACTTTTATGGCAAGAATAATAATTCTATATAATATTTGAAAGTGCAAGAAAATAAAAATAATTGTTTTTCTAAAATATGTACGCTCGCACATATTCGTACTCGTCGAGCAAACGAAAATTTCGTATACGACGTACAATACGACTACGTGACATACAGTACAAAAATTTTAAATCCATGCAAATTAATAAAAAAAAATAGTAGAAATTTAGGAGTTTTACAGCTTGAGTTAGATAAAGTACTGCAGGGAATTATCAGCGAACCATACTAGTTGACCAAGGAAAGGTACAAAGATTCTTTGGCTGTAAGGATGGAACTTGAAGGAAAATAACTTGAAGTTTCAAGGGATGATAACAACTAGAGTTCGAGGACCTGTCGGGACGAACGAATTGGTGAAACATGACGATCATGACTAGATACGATTTTTGAGAGTTGTAATAAAAAATTTGAAAAATTTTAACATAGAGGATATGAAAATCAAGGATAATGATATAATGGAAGAGAAGATTACTTGGATATTGAGGAGCTATCCTGGGAAGATTATGTGTCAGAGAAAATATGATCATGGAAGAGGTGTAAGATTGAGTTAGACCAGGTCTCAGGTTTTGTTAGCAGATAGCTAGGCATGCTTGTGAGAAACGTATAATTGTTTATGGATAGATAGGGTAGAACATTGGTTTGGTTGTTATTGGAATGGACTTAAGGCTTGTAGAAGTATAGCGTGGAGTTTCAGAGTTGGTTAAGTTTAAGAACTGATCAGGATCTTTCGATGACTAATTGTACCCAAGGATCTAGGAGTAGAATTAGAACAGTACCTCCAGAGCCCGACTGGTAAACTCTCTATTGGTGCAAGTTAGTTAGAGACCCTTGAAGAGTTGCATCTGGAACATTGTGTTAGTATGAGGATAAGAAGTGGATATACAAGAAGAGAAAAATTTATAAGGAACAATATGTTGGTCTGAATGAATGAAGAGGAATAAGATAGAAATTTCAGAAAAAGTTATCATGATGAGGTATATGATCATGATTATCTAAGATAACATAACGATGATTACAGAGAGAACTATACTCTTAAGCAAGATCTTGAAGTTGAGATCCAGGTAAAGAACGAGAAGATTATCTCGAGGAACCAGACGATATAAATTTATGATACAGGAAGGTGAAAAAAAATGTTAATAAAAAATGAGGATATTGACATGGAAGGTTTTAGCACTTAAACGAGATTATGGCACGAGATGAGAAGAAAGGATTTCAAGACGAAGAGGTAGAGTTACCTTAATAGATTGATAAATAGAATATAAAGTAGAGATGTACATAGAGGATGACAAATTTCTTGAAGAATGAGATATTCTAAAGAGGATAAATTAAGAATTAAAGTTTCCAAGAATTGAAGACGTCTGAAGGCCTGAGCATATTATATTATAAGAATCTTGATATTGTGTTAGTGAAAGTTATAATTGAAAAGGGAGAGCCATAGAATGGAGCGTACTAATGGAAGAAAATTTGATGGTATCAAGGACTTTCAAAATATTATGAGTTGGACTATGGAATAAGAGACCGGCCGTGCTTGATAGATCATATATTATCCTAGGGACCTAATAGATAGGCTAAATAATAGTATGAATTGGTGTGTAATTATCTCAGCCTGCTTGATTTTCAGATTATTCTAAGTGACTTTTCATATTGTTTGAGACAATCCATATTTAGCCATTTTATCATTCTATTTACGATTTAGAAGATCGTATCCTTCCTTCTCCATGCCTGGACCTCAAATCTAAAACCGTGATCTCATCTTTCTTTTGCCAAACGATCATCTTGTCCTAATTTGTCATTCCTTCCAAATTTATGATCAAGCATCTAGTTAGTCGTACCAAATTTTTATGAGGAATTTTTCCTTCTAAAGTTTTCGAAACTCTCCGTACCGTTAGCTGCAACTTTCTTGTTCGTGATTCACTTGAATTTGTTTAACAAATACCATTATGCCCCCTTGCTCTAGTTATGTTCAACCGAGTCAATTTCTTCTAACATATTGAAATCTTGACCAATAGTACCTTGATAGTACCTGAGATTGTTACGCCCCTCTCCCGTAGGAGCGATCGTCCTCGCTAAGGTGTGATGCCGCACGAGCCTAGATTGCGTTCGCGCAAGGCAGGTTCCATAACGGCCGATTACAGCGGCGGCGACAGGGTCATCGTACAGAAGTCCCAAGCAGATACATTGAATATGCAGCAAAAATTTGAAACAAGAACACATGAACACAAGTCATTCAAAAGAAACTCTTTTATTGATATTGCATACAGGATTACATTTGTGGGCACAAGGCCGAATTACAAGTCTCTCGTGCTCACTTTTCTCTCATTTACAATTCACTCTGCTCTCTCTCATCTCTCGATACAATGTTTGATGTCAGCGGAAGCTTCGGAAGGCGATATCCATGTCCTGTATAAGTCTTCAATCGACGCGGCCGCACGCTTCGAGTCGCCAAGGAACTCCATGCCTCGACGCATCCAAGCGAGCTCCGCGCTACGAGCTTCTACCTGTGCCTGCACATGAACACTGTGTTGGTGTCAGTACTCAACTGTACTGGTGGAGTGAGCTTCTCGTCCACCCATACATAACCGACATGTTCATTTACTTTGTGCAGCTTAAAACCTTTCGATTGTCTTTCTAGTCTTGCCTTAGGATCAGTTTTTAAGACTTGACGTCTAACCAACTCGACGTGCAACGACAGAGTCGTGCTACAATACCGTGTATTTCGATCGAGGCAGTGCCTCATCGGGCAGGAACTTGACCAAACTTCAACTCAGGACGGCAGGGTCGTGCCATATTCTGTTCGTAACTTAACATGTTCGGGACAGTGCTTCGCCGAGGAGCAATTTATGCGCACTCGGCCGTCCCAAAACTTTTACTTAAACTCAAGCCTACTAGACCAATTCTCGTGCTTGCGACGTCAAGGGGGAACGACTCGTGCAGGTCGTGCCTCTAGACTTTGCTTAGACTTGTCCGTGCTTCGAGATTGAGGCCGCACCTCGCAACATATCAAGACTTATCATGATGCCGCCTTGCGGCCCTTCTATTCGACTCATGAACCAACTTAGACAAGACTTGCCAAACCTAGCATCGATCTCATGGACATCCCGACGCCAATCTATCGTGCCAAGCACGGTGCCTATGCTGCAGCCCAGTCTTAGGCCCAGACCTTGTGTTACCGACTAGACCTGCATTCAAGCTCTAGACCCAAATCCAAAGGCATACACGCGGTGTGCCAAGATTGCCGACACATCTACATGAGTGGTCACTAGCAATTTCAAGCTATCTTGGACCTTGCTCGTGGGATATCGGCCTTTACCTACACGGGTATCTAGCCCGGTGGGGCCGAACTCTCCCATGCGGTCATCTAGCATCCTACTTTGAGCCACACTCGCTTGCCCCAGGCCGAATGATCTCGGCACCCCGGTGATCATTCGAGAAGACTACACCTTGTCGACAAGTTGCCCAATGACCATGCATACTCGATCTATCCAGTCTATCCAGTCCTTTTTCAATATGACCATGCATTTCTTCTTTCTATCGAGACTTAACGAGACTCCCAAGCCGCGGGACCGATCTCGTGTGTGGGACATATCAAGACTTAGCGAGACTCCCAAGCCAGGGGACCGATCTCGTGTGCAGGACATATCATGAGTTAGCGAGACTCCCAAGCCAGGGGACCGATCTCGTGTGCGGGACATATCATGAGTTAGCGAGACTCCCAAGTAACGGGACCGATCTCGGCGACAACCAGTCGTGTGGACTTCCTTTGTTCGTGGCAAGCTTTTCACTAAACCGATCGTAACTCGTGCCTTAGACATGCCTGGTTCTATAGGCGACGCTAACGCTCAAGTCATATACTTATACGACGAGCCTTGTTCTCAAGGGATTACGCGACTTGACAACCGCAGATAGAGCGGGACAGTGCTAGAAATGGCTTCGATAGCCCAGCACAACTCTTGTCTAACTTATTCGGACAATGACTCGACGAGCAAGGACTACACCGAGCTCCGCGTCGAGGGAACGTGCTATGCACGGGGTCGACTTGAACAACCAAGTTCGTGCCTAGACTTAGCCAACGAGCCGTGCAAGATGACTTAACTTGCGGGACGTGCGAAGGCTATGCCAAGCCTTACGAGATAGGACCGTACATGCTTTATTAAGCATTCATGCGGGCGACGCCTATGACTTAGGCTGATTTGAGTATCGGGACAACATGACGGGACCGTGCATGCTTTAGCAAGCATTCACGCAGGCGACGCCTATGACTTGGGCTATTTCAAGTGTCGGGACAATTTAGCAACTTAAGCCAACTTCCTTCTCCCAAGCCACGGGATCGAAGGATCGAGTGTCATTTGAAAGCACGCTGAGCCGACTTCTATACAGACCGTGGGACCATTTTCCATGTTCTAGGATATTCTGACCCGACGGGATTATTTCCTTAGCTATGTGCGTTCGTAGCTTTTAGATTAGCCTACTTGTGTAAGTTGAAAACATGCGAGTTATTAAGTGAAGGCTAAGATGAGGCAAGTTCACCGAAACTCCCCCACCTGTGCGAGGAGCCGCCTCGGACGAGCGAGCCTTCGAGCTGCCGTTGCGAGGCTAAGTTCCAACGCCGTCGGCGTTTTGATTTCTCCGATTGACTTTGCGGGACGGGGCACTACAACATACACCACTCAGAACAAGTCTCGTCCTCGAGACTTTCCTGGTGGCAAGCCATCCTACCATTTCTATGGCCAAGACTTAATCGTGCACACTCCGCCTATGCGTTTCCTCAATTCCAAGCCACGCTCTCATGACTATCATTCCTTCCGTTAACGTGATTTCAAGATCTCGATACACTCCCATTTTTCAAGTCTTGCTTGAACTCATTGTATCACTTGGCTGGATCGTGCACGCATTCCAGGCGTCCCCAAATACATACATTCAGCCAAGCCGTATGATAGAGAATTTGTCATTCTCACTCGAGTTGCATCGTGTACATACCCAGGTGTCCCTGAAATATATGCATGTCAGCCGAATCTCGTGAGTGGGGTTTTCCTATCCTTGATTCGTTCAATCCATCCATGTCAATCCTCAAGATCAATCCTTTGATTGATAACTTATGAAACTGGGCGTCTCGCCTAACCGCTAGGCCAATCTTTGCGAGGCTAAGTCAATGTCAGGATTGGAATCATAGTTTCCCAACAATAATGCCAACACTGACCCCAATCCTAGGGTCAAACCAAAGTCGGTAGTACGGGATTTTCTACCCAAGCTCGTATCACTCAGATTTCTAAACATCGAGCACTATCACCTATTTCGTGTCAAGGCGTTCGTTGCACAGCGTAACGAAATCGAATCCATTCAGATCACCAATTCTAACCAATTCATGTATTCGATCGCGAGGTCATCTAGCTCGACAATACGTTGTGCCCCAATCTCATGCGAGTCCGATTATCCACGGTGGTTCATGAATCACCATGCAACGCACCCGCAGAATAATCATTCTTATCGGGGCGTAACTCTTGTTTGAGTTTAGACTAACTCATTCTCGATACGCGGATTGGACCTACTCAATCCTCAAGTTCGATCATCAAGCACGCTAAGTCATTCCCGAGTCCACCTTCGCATCAAACCACAAGTCGGAACATACAACTTGCCACGCCATGCTAGTTCAATCACTCCCGCTGTATGAATCACCATACCAGCGCTCACGCGGAGTGATCGCCCTAATCGGCACGACGCATGTGCGAGGCTGGAGTTGCGTTCGCATAAGACAAGAATGTCGACATTGGGGTTATCATCGAAGTAAATCTAGATGTTTCATTTTTCTTCCAAGCCAAGATCTCAGTTCGATAGTCCGTTTGTCATCCGTTCAACTAGAGAAATCCTCGAGCCAAGTTTATCTCTTTCCTCGATACATTTCAATATCCCGAGTATAGCATCCATCGGAACAATGACATTTGCACGATCATCATTCGCTGAGTCAGAGTACCCCCGAGTTATCGCATATCGATCTTTGATATGCCTCAATACTATCGACGATATGCGTAACATGACGATCTTCCTTTGCAACCAATTTCGAGTCGTGCGACTGATGCTATTGTCCGAACTGGATATACCACCATTCCTCGATATTCAAGATCAAGTTCAGTCGCTCTTTCCCAAGCTCGTTTCAAGATCGTTGTTCAAAATTCAAGTCACATTTCATTTGAATCAATCCGAAATCGTACGTGCAATCCTCGAGCTTCCTCGATCAAGACATTCACTTTTATTCGTCGTTTCGAATCGTTTTCTAACTCGCGTTGCTCATTCACAAGTTGTCCGAACGATATCTCGTTCGAAACACACGAAGTCACGATTAACTAAGAGTGACGCGTTCTAAGGCTTTGCGCGATCGCATCGCCTCGCCGACGTACTCGTTATTATTTCTAATCCTCAATCTTCGCTCGAATGATTTCTAAGAAAATCCATACACCACTCGGATTCGAGCCATCCAATCTAGCCCACAATCACGTTCGCGTCATTCGCTAAGACATCCTTCGGATTCGTTCGACGAATCCCTAGCGTAATCGTTCGCGTCTTATCGACGCGCTAGGTTGTTCGCACTATTTCCTCGAAATCCAAGTCAATCTTCCGTGTACGCCTAAGCATTAACTCGATAGCGTTCCTATCGATGGACATTCTAAGTGTAGCTTCGTTCTCGACCGAGCGGTACTTGATATCTCTCGCAACTCGATTGTACCAAAAAGTCGAGGTACGCGACACGCGGACTAAGTTGTGCCGCATAACCATCCCTTATGGACTATATTTTGAGTTTGTACGCTCGGTAGGGTCAACGCATGACTAGTTAGGCACACACGCGACATGTTAACTTAGCATGTGTTCTCTATCGAGTCAAGTCGACATCGTTCGGCACAAAGGCCAACTGATGCATCCGACGATAGCCTACCGATGCATTCGAGTGAACGCTCGAACGAGCTTTTGAAAATGTTTAGACTTATTGTATGGACATGCCGAGGGACAATCGAGAGAGAGCGCACACTTATTTTCCAACGACGAGCTTTCAAAACTAAAAAATTCGATGTGAAGTCCAAGGACGTAAAGCCGTGCTCTGATACCATTATGTCACGCCCCGCTCCCGTAGGAGCAATCGTCCTCGCTAAGGCGTGATGCCGCACGAGCCTAGATTGCGCTCGCGCAAGGCAGGTTCCATAACGGCCGATTACAGCGACGGTGACGGGGTCGTCGCACAGAAGTCCCAAGCAGATACATTTAATATACAGCGGAAATTTGAAACAAGAACACATGAACACAAGTCATTCAAAAGAAACTCTTTTATTGATATTGCATACATGATTACATTTGTGGGCGCAAGGCCGAATTACAAGTCTCTCGTGCTCACTTTTCTCTCATTTATAATTCACTCTGCTCTCTCTTCTCTCTCAATACAATGTTTGATGTCAGCGGAAGCTTCGAAAGGTGATATCCATACATTATGTCCTGTATAAGTCTTCAATCCACGCGGCCGCACGCTTCGAGTCGCCAAGGAACTCCGTGCCTCGACGTATCCAAGCGAGCTCCACGCCACGAGCTTCTACCTGGGCCTGCACATGAACACTGTGTGGGTGTCAGTACTCAGCTGTACTGGTGGAGTGAGCTTCTCGCCCAACCATACATAACCGACACGTTCATTTACTTTGTGCAGCTTAAACCCTTTCGATTGTCTTTCTAGTCTTGTCTTAGGATCAGTTTTTAAGACTTAACGTCTAACCAACTCGACGTGCAACGACAGAGTCATGCTACAATACCGTGTATTTCGATCGAGGCAGTGCCTCATCGGGCAGGAACTTGACCAAACTTCAACTCGGGACGGCAGGGTCGTGCCATATTCTGTTCGTAACTTAACATATTCGGGACAGTGCTTCGCCGAGGAGCAATTTATGCGCACTCGGCCGTGCCAAAACTTTTACTTAAACTCAAGCCTACTAGACCAATTTTCGTGCTAGCGACGTCGAGGGGGAACGACTCATGCAGGTCGTGCCTCTAGACTTTGCTTAGACTTGTCCGTGCTTCGAGATTGAGGTCGCGCCTCGCAACATATCAAGACTTATCATGCTGCCGCCTTGTGGCCCTTCTATTCGACTCATGAACCAACTTAGACAAGACTTGCCAAACCTAGCATCGATCTCATGGACATCCCTACGCCAATCTATCGTGCCAAGCACGGTGCCTATGCTGCAGCCCAGTCTTAGGCCCAGACCTTGTGTTACCGACTAGACCTGCATTCAAGCTCTAGACCCAAATCCAAAGGCATACACGCGGTGTGCCGCTATTGCCGACACATCTACATGAGTGGTCACTAGCAATTTCAAGCTATCTTGGACATGCACTACCAAAATAACCAGCTTTAGCGACGGCCAGATCCGTCGCTAGACCGTCGGTAACATGACTTACCGACGGCTTAGCGACGGATATTTGATGAAAATAGCCGTCGGGAAAAGCGTCGTCGCTATAATCTTCCCGTCGCTAAGCCGTCGGACAAATGATTAACCGACGGACTAGCGACGGATTACCGACGGCTGACTTTCAACGGATTAGCGACGGATTAGCGACTTATTTTCGTCGGTTTACATGCCATATAATATTAAAATATTCGTCGCGAAGCCGTCGTAAATAGGTCGGTAAAAGCGTATCAGAAAGGTCATGATACGCAAAATCAGTCGCTAGTCCGTCGCCATACCGTCGTTAACCGCGACGTTTTAGCGACGGCTTAGCGACGGCAAGGGCGTCGGCCTGGTTCTGGAAAGCTTCCATATTTCCAGAACCATGTCGACGGATAATTGGTCGCTAATCCGTCGCTAGTCCGTCGTCATCCTCGACATATTAGCGACGGATTAGCGACCAACTATCCGTCGCTAAGTCTCTGGAAATCTACCATATTTCCAGAACCATGTCGACGGATTCGCCGTCGCTAGGTAGCCGCTAGGTCGTCGCTAACTGCAAAATATTTATATCACCCAGGTAGCGACGGATTTGCCGTCGCTAGGTAGCCGCTAGGTTGTCGCTAACATTCACACACCCAGTTAGCGACGGAAATCCCGTCGCTAGTCCATCGGTAACTGCAAATATCCGTCGCTAGTTAGTCGCTAGTCCGTCGCTAAATGCAACATTAAGAAAAAAAAATTACAGAAACATTCTATTTCACCAAATATCCAATATCCAATATCCAATATCCAATATCCAATATCAAACAGAAATATCCAATATCCAATATCAAACAGAAATATCCAATATCCAATATCCAATATCCAAACATCCATGTACGATCAACAAATATCCAAATTCATAATATCCAATATCAAACAGAAATATCCAAACACAAATACACAAATTCATAATATCCAAACAAATTCATAATATCCAAACAGTACAAATATCCAAAAACAATACAAATATCATTGAGATGGGGGGGGTCGTCGATCGGCCCGGCGGATGTACTCTTCCACCATGTACGCCGGCACCTGGGACAACACATGCTCTGGAAGGTTGCGGAGCTGCTCTGCCGACATCATGTCCATGAGCCCAATGAGCGCAGTATCCGGTACCAGGCGGACCTCGGCATTACGGTCAAATGAATAACGTCCAGGGTCGGAAGGACCGGCAACCGCAGTAGACGTACCGGGAGCAGACGGATCTGGACCGGGAGCAGAAGAAGGACGCGGAAGGCGCTCCAGCACATCCGACATTAGACTCCGCATTTCCGACATATCGGAGGTGAGAGTCGCAAGCTGCTGCCTCATATCGTCCGACGGGGGCGCGGGAGGAGGCGGGGGCGGTGGATATCTCGGAGTCGCGCCCTGCAACGACGCCGCCATGGAACCTACGCCGTAGACGCGCCCTTTATTAAAGCCGCCGACAGACTCTACGAACACGTCATCGTAGCGAGCCGCCATAGAAGAGGGCGTCTGGGTGGGCGTCGTCTCGCCGACAACCTCGGCAGGGGGCTCAATCTGACTAAGGGCCTCACGATATGCAGCCTATCCAATGAATGTGTTTATACTATAAGTTTTCCTAAGTTATAATCTAAATCCTATGTTTCCCTAAGTTATAATTTGAATCCTACGTTCACCTAATTAAGTTAACAATAATTATATTTCTAATATAAATCTCATAAACGTAATTACTTACATCAGTCGCCTGGGCCCTCGCGTCGACGAAGCTCCCGTCTGCCCGCCTCTTGTGTGTATGCAGGAATACATCGTAGGCGGTGACCGACTCCGGCTCTCTCCCCTCCTTTACCGCCTGTCGTGCCTGCATACGAAATATACGTCGAATTTAATTAACTACGTATATTAATAGTACCGAATTTAATAGTGAAATGAATTTGCGGTATCTCACCAAATCTGCACGCGTCGCTGCGTGGGGCTTTGAACCTCCTGTATGCAGAGCAGCGACCTGTCTGCTCGCCTTCGCTTTCTCTGATTTCTCCCTGTACTGAGCAGTATTCATCTTATCCAACATCTGCTCGTAGTACTCCTCCCGGAGCCACTTCTTCCTCGAATGCGCCGTACGAACGTCGTACACCGCATCCCGTATCTTCTTTCCGGCGGCGGCTTTGTAGGCCTTGCGAATCAACTCCTCGCGATGGGGGGGCCACCAGAACGTCGTCTGACATACAAATAAAATTATCACGTAATTAAAAAATTAGTGGATTAAAGAATAATTAATAATTAACCAAAAGATATATATATATACCTTCATCTCCTCGAGCCAGACGTACTGCATGTTATGAGGCACCTCAGAAAAATTGAGGTAAGGGCCATGGTAGTTTTCCCGGATAATTTGCCCGAGTATCCGGGCAGCATCAAACGGGAAAAACCTACAAAGAAGCAAAGACCGGATTATTAACTTGAATAAATGAAACAAATTTAATAAATTAACTTAAATTTACTTACGTATCACCCGCGGGCCATAGCTCGCGTCGGTTCTCGCCTATCGGCCTCTCTGGAGGCGTCGGAGGATCCGCGGCTCCGCGGATGTACTCACCGGTAGCAGGATGAAGCTGAATCCGGGGGTACTCCGGAGCCCACCCTGCAGTAACTGATGGTGTACCCGCTGGTGCATCCGGGGGCGGAACGGATCCGCTAGCGGATGGAGTCTCAGGCCTCGATGAAGATGAAGGATGGGTCGTAGAGATAGATCGACGGCGGGAAGAGTCTGTGGCCGGGCTCTCCAGGTCGGGATCGGAGGACTCTATATCCGGGGTATGTGGAAGGCGACCACGACCGCTACCACCACGACCGCTACCATCACGTCCACGGCCGCTACCATCACGTCCACGGCCACCGCTACCACCACGCCCACCACGGCCAGTACCGCCACCACCAGCACCACCACGGCTACCACCAGCACGAGTGGTAGTGACCATGACCTGTAAATAGAACACATAAATATAATTAACAATATAGAAGTATAAATGAATATTAAACTGAACTAAAATATATATACCAGCAGGGCGGCGAGTGCCGTCAAGACAATGAGAACTAAGAGTGCCATCTGTAAAAAGAAAATCATACAATAAGTAGATGATCGAACGACAAAACCATAAACTGAAATAAGAATGTGTCCGTCTAAACTGAATTCACTAAGTTAGTTGTAAGTGCTTCTAATATATACCGATATTTAATCTAATCATCGTTATCGTCCTCGTCCTCATCGTCATCGTCATCGTTCTCATCCTCATTCTCATCGCAAACGTGTCGGACCCTCTATACCTCCTGCGATGATTTATATCGACGAATCCAAATTGTTTATCGATTCTCCAACCGATATTTGGTCTCGTATCGAACCACTCACATTTGAACATCACAATATGCATATCATATGGGCCACTATATTGTAAATCTACAATCTCCCGAAGCACTCCATAATAGTCAAAGTCCGGCTCGTCGTCATAGATGGTGCCTCTTATGCAAATACCAGAATTCTTGGTATCGAAGCCGTCATTGAGAAATTCGGCATTTATAGCATGCTGAGTTGACTTAAACTTGAAGCCATTAACGACATAGCCTGACAAAGTCTTTGCATGCTTCTTCGGTCCCAATGCCAAATAACGAATGCTCTCATTTATGAGTGTTGTTTCAGGCAATAAAACCTGTAAACATGTATTGATAATTTAAATATTTTAGCTGTATATATTTTAATGGTAGCCGCATAACATATTATCTCAGTTACTTACGTATTTACGAAACCAGGACGGAAAGGTACAATCAACCTCTCTTTGAAGTCCCTCATCTGTAATATATGGTGTCCTCATTTTGACTTCACCTCTAAATACACTGTTAGAGAGAATAAAAATAAGTGTATGGCGCTATAGACTCATTCGGCCAACGGAACCCATACAGCAGAAGGCAACAACTCTCTCAAAGCAATGGGCAGTAATCTTTCCATAAACACGTGGCAGTCGTGACTCTTCATTCCCGTTAGCTTGCGTTCATTGAGATCAACGCATCTAGACAAATTCGAAACATAGCCGTCGGGAAATCTTAAATTAGATATCCACTTGCAGATTATTAATCTATCTTCCTTGCTCAATGTGTATGGCGCTATAGGCTTACTTAATTGTCCACCAGCACCCCTTTGTATCAAGTTCAGATGAGGACGCTTGCATATCTCGGCTATGTCTTGTCTTGCTTTTGGATTGTCCTTCGTCTTTCCTTTAATATCCATGACGGTATTGAAGACATTATCGAACACGTTCTTTTCGATATGCATGACATCAAGATTATGCCTTATAAGATTATCTTTCCAATAAGGCAAGTCCCAGAAGATACTCCGTTTGGTCCAGTTATGGCTTTGTCCGAACCCCTCGACACGATGGTTCGATGGATCTTCCATTGCGGTGGGCAATTCCTTTACAGCTTCCCAAATATCGTATCCCGAAAATCTGGCAGGAGGTTGAGAAAATTCTTGTTTTCCATATCTGAACGCGTCCTTATTCTTTCTCCAAGGATGGGTCGCGGGCAGAAATTGACGGTGACAGTCAAAGAAAGAAGTTTTTCCTCCATGCCTAAGGCGGAACGCCTTACTATTTTCCATGCATATCGGACAAGACATGTTGCCGTGCGTACTCCATCCCGACAGCATACCGTATGCTGGAAAATCATTGATTGTCCACATGAGTGAAGCTCTCATCTGAAAGTTCTGTTTCCTGGAAATATCATAAGTCGTGACGCCGATCTCCCACAGCTGTTTCAGCTCATCCACCAACGGCTGTAAATATATATCGATGTTCTTCGTCGGATTTTTAGGACCGGGTATGATAGCTGTCAGAAACATATAAGGAGTCTTCATACACATCCATGGTGGCAGATTGTAAGGGGTAAGAATGACCGGCCAGCATGAGTACTGAGATCCCGACTGTCCGAAAGGGGCGAAGCCATCAGCACATAGCGCCAGGCGTACATTTCTAGGCTCTGCAGCAAAATCTGGATGACACAAATCAAAATGTTTCCACGCCTCTCCATCCGAAGGATGTGACAATTCTCCTTCGTCCTTTATGCGTTCTTCGCTGTGCCACGTCATGTGTTCTGCTGTATTTAGAGACATATACATCCTCTGCAAGCGCTTCGTGATCGACAAGTAATGCATATACTTGTAAGGACGTCGTTTTCTAGTCGACTTTCCTTTTCCCTGTACTGGCTTGTAACGATCCGCATTACAGAAGCTGCAACTTTCTGATACGCAATTCTCTTTGTAGTACAACATGCACCCGTTGCGACAACAATCTATCTTCTCGTACCCCAGTCCCAGTTGTCGGACCATCATCTTTGACTTGTAGAAGTTTTTTGGTAGCTCTTTTGATTCCTTCGGTAACACCTCCTTGATTACTTCTGTGATCCGATTATAGCAAGCTTGTGGCAAGTTAAAATCAGACTTTATGTTCAACAACCGCATCGTCACTGACAGTGCGGAATGAGTCTCACAACCAGGATATAGAGAAGTATCTGCGTCCTGAAACATGTCATAGAACTCCTTCGCCTCGGGATTAGGATCCTCCGGATCAAAATTAGGCCCTGCCGCATCATACACCATATCTCGTGCAAGGTTCTGCAGATCTCCATAATCAACAGAGCATCCGTGGTCTTCGATGACATCCGTTGCAGCATTATCATCAAAAGCATAAGTAGCAGCTTCCGCAGCCTGTCTTTCCGAATATAGTTCACCTTGCGATGACCACAGGCCGTAATTACGTACGAAACCCTTACGGGTCAAATGATCTCTCACAGTCACCACTTCTTCGTAACGTCTATTGTGACATTTAACACATGGACACTTAATTTTGTTACCGTCCATGTACTGAGCTTTGCTCATTGCATAATTAAGAAATACTTCCACGCCTGCCTGAAAATCGTCACTCACACCAATTCTACTCTCGTGTTGCCGTTTGTACATCCATGTACGATCAACAAAATAACGACTCATCCTCAATTTGGATGTGAAAATCTGTATCGTAAGACAAACTAAACATAAGAATCTGTATCTTAAATTACATTCTCAGTTTGACCCAAGACAGTGATTAAGAATTTCTCAGGATTTAACAAACAGTAAACATTAAATAGGAAACTCAGATTTCAGGAACCAACTTACAGTGGGCATGTGTTCATGTGGGCTCAATCTTCAAATCAGTCTAAAAGGGATGAATCAATATCAAGTATTAAGGAAATGAAGTTAATTCTCAGTCCACATTTCACATACCATTCCTCATTCGAATCTCAGTCTAAATGATTTCTAGGCCAATCTAGGTCAAAGTCAACTCTAAGTCAAACCTGGTCAACTGTCTATGGCATACCACATATACCTATATACATATGTGAAATCCTCAATATATATATATATATATATATATATATACAAATATACATCCTCAACATCCAATCTAATATACTAACTCACCAAGAGCATTCACTCACACACAAAGGTTAAGGGCTGAAAACTGAGAACAGGATAAGGAGAAAATCTGGGAACAGTGGACATGTGTGTGTACCTATGGGTGTTGTGTGTGTAGAGGAAAATGTGTGTGATATGTGGTCAAGTGATGTGCAAGTGCAAGTGTCAAGCCAATGTGTCAAGGAGTGAGTGTGAGTAATTCCAACAATGTGTGTGGTGTCACATGTTTGTGAGTGTTCAAAATAGTAAGTACAATTATTGCGGTCAGAAGATAACTTTCTTTTGCTTACTTATTGCGGTCAGAAGATAACTTTCCAGTTGAAGCAAAAATTATATAATACAGTTACGACTATTCATATTTTATGGATTAGAGCGTTGGACAATTAACGTATGTACAATTTTATTTTATTTTCCTAAAACAAAGTTTTGGTAAGCAAATCGATGAAAAATTAAATAATTAGCGGGCCTAAGAGGGTTGATGTGTTAGTTGTTGTTGACATTGTTCATGTTGAGGGCTCTCTTAAAAGATAAGTGCAATTAATGCACATGATTTCTTTCTAATTAATACTTCAAACATATATAATGAGGAAAAGGAAACAAACATCTAACACACAAGAACACAAAAAAGCCTCCATGATCACGTCTCTCACTCGTTAGATCTCTCTGACTTGCATGTCGACAACGGTGAATTGGTCTTATTGAATCGATCCTTAATCTTCAAAAGTTGTTTATCTATAATTGCATAGAAATATTGAACATGATAATAAAATTTATTAGTAGTGTCTCATGCCATATAGAATACACAACACAAAACAAGACAATAGGGTTGGAGATGTTCTTACAAAATCACTTTCAAAGTGGTTTATTTTGAATAGATTTAATACGTGTCAATTTTTTGTTTGAGGACGAACAAATATTCTAGTTCTAGTAGATGAACAAAAATAGACTCAATATCATGCGGTTGTTCTCAGCAGTTGATTTTCAACACTATGGCGGGCGGGATCATAAATATCTGAACAAAGGAAAGAAACCCTAACCCTCACCCCCCTGCCCCTCCCCCCACCCCCCCTAACCCTAACCCTCACCCCCCAGCCACCCTCACCCCCCTGACCCTCCCCCCCACCACCCCTAACCCGAACCCGAACCCCCCCAGCCCCACATCACCCCCCAGCCCCCCACCACCCCTAACCCTAACCCGAACCCGAACCCCCCCAGCCACCCTCACCCCCCCTGACCCTGCCCCCCATTCACCACCCCCCCCCCCCGCCCTCTCCACCCCCCGCGAAGCCGACCCCCCCAAAACCAAAAATTAGTGAGAGAGAGAGAGAGAGAGAGAGAGAGAGAGAGAGATACCTGCGAGAGAGAGAGAGAGAGAGCCACGAGAGTGTCGGAGAGAGAGAGCCGCGAGAGAGAGAGAGAGAAAGCCGCGAGAGAGAGAGTGTTTTGGGGGGAATGAAAAATTCCCCCCCGTCGGTTCAGTTTAAGTTAGGGCACAGAGTCTAGCGACGGAATAGCGACGGAATAAATTAGTCGCTAAACCGTCGCCAAATAAAAGCAGTGTTCCGACGGATATATCTGTCGCTAGTTAGTCGCTAAAGTTCCCGCCAATGCTTTAAAGATTTTGCCGCCAACATTTGCGACGAACAAGCGACGACAACTGAATCCGTCGCTAACGTTCGTCGACTGAGCGACGGAAAACCGACAAATTGTTACATTTAAAATTAAAAAAAATTATGTTATGTTGTCTGTCGCTAATCCGTCGCTAAGAAGTCGGAAACTGGTCGCTATTAGCGACGGAATCCTTCCGTCGCTAAACTTCCGTCGGTAAAGTTGGGTATTTTAGTAGTGATGGCTCGTGGGATATCGGCCTGTACCTACACGGGTAGCTAGCCCGGTGGGGCCGAACTCTCCCATGCGATCATCCAGCATCCTACTTTGAGCCACACTCGCTTCCCCCGGGCCGAATGATCCTAGCGCCCTGGTGATCATTCGAGAAGACTACACCTTGTCGACAAGTTGCCCAATGACCGTGCATACTCGATCTATCCAGTCTATCCAGTCCTTTTACAACATGAACATGCATTCCTTCTTTCTATCGAGACTTAACGAGACTCCCAAGCTGCGGGACCGATCTCGTGTGCGGGACATATCAAGACTTAGCGAGACTCCCAAGCCCGGGGACCGATCTCGTGTGCGGGACATATCACGAGTTAGCGAGACTCCCAAGCCAGGGGACCGATCTCGTGTGCGGGACATATCATGAGTTAGCGAGACTCCCAAGTAGCGGGACCGATCTCGACGACAACCAGTCGCGTGGACTTCCTTTGTTCGTGGCAAGCTTTTCACTAAACCGATCGTAACTCATGCCTTAGACAGGCCTGGTTCTATAGGCGACGCTAACGCTCAAGTCATATACTTATACGACGAGCCTTGTTCTCAAGGGATTATGCGACTTAACAACCGCAGATAGAGCAGGACAGTGCTAGAAATGGCTTCGATAGCCCAGCACAACTCTTGTCTAACTTATTCGGGCAATGACTCGACGAGTAAGGACTACACCGAGCTCCGCGTCGAGGGAACGTGATATGCACGGGGTCGACTTGAACAACCAAGTTCGTGCCTAGACTTAGCCAACGAGCCGTGCAAGACGACTTAACTTGCGGGACGTGCGAAGGCTATGCCAAGCCTTGCCGGATAGGACCGTGCATGCTTTGTTAAGCATTCATGCGGGCGACGCCTATGACTTAGGCTGATTTGAGTGTCGGGGCAACAGGACGGGACCGTGCATGCTTTAGTAAGCATTCACGTCGGCGACGCCTATGACTTAGGCTATTTCAAGTATCCGGACAACTTAGCAACTTAAGCCAACTTTCATCTACCAAGCCACGGGATCGAAGGATCGAGTGTCATTTGAAAGCACGCTGAGCCGACTTCTATGCAGACCGTGGAACCATTTTCCATGTTCTAGGACATTCCGACCCGACGGGATTATTCCCTTAGCTATGTGCGTTCGTAGCTTTTAGATTAGCCTACTTGTGCAAGTAGAAAACATGCGAGTTATTAAGTGAAGGCTAAGATGAGGCAAGTTCACCGAAACTCCCCCACCTGTGCGAGGAGTCGCCTCGGACGAGCGAGCCTTCGAGCTGCCGTTGCAAGGCTAAGTTCCAACGCCGTCGGCGTTTCGATTTCTCCGATTGACTTTGTGGGTCGGGGCACTACAGAGATTATTGCAGAATGTAATATATAAATCCCAGTTTTCCTTTCCAAAACCTTGCTAGTAGATCACGACTATGATCTTCTGGTTGGAACTAGTCGTACCTGACTCCACTAAGATTTGATCATCTATCCTTCTTATACCCATGTCTTATTGTAATTTCGAGGACGAAATTCTATAAGGTGGGTAGGTTGTAAGCCCTCTGGATTTTAGGGATTATTTTAAATTTTATTAAAGTAATTAATTTCAATAGATATCTTAATAAATGATTATTTTATTATTAAATATACCTCTTCGTGACTTTGATTTTTGGAGCGTAAGAAATGTCAGTATCTCGAAACGTCCTTCATGGGTTTTGATTTAGACAAGTTTATCATCATGTTGATATATTATGTCCCACTCAAACTTGTTCCCTTGTGCTCTATTTTCATCGCAGAACTTTCGGGTCAATTTAGGCCATTGTATCATTTTATTAAATTTCCACTTTTATTTTTGATCGTCATGTGTACCTTATGTGACTTTTAATTTAGGAGCACAAGACTAGTTATTTTCTCCAAACCAATTAGTCATGCATGATCTACTCGAGACGCTCTACACCCATGACCTTCGTGTCCCACTCAGACATACTCTCTTGTGCTTCATTTTTATCGCACAACTTCCCAGACAATTGACACAATCCCGATTTATCACACCGAGTCACATTTAATTCCAACTTGTATTAGAGACACCATTTTGACCCAAACTGGTCGACCCAAGTTATGGACACAGACAATTTTGAGCCTACTGCACACGTGCCACTTGTGTCCCATACAGTTGAGTTCCCGTGTACTATTTATTTATCAATGATTATAATCGACTAATTTAATGTTATTTTAATTATCGGGACCCAATTAGATCTAATTGTGACCCGACCCGACTCAAGTAGACCCAACACCAAACACCATGACAACATCCATCATCCATACCCAAACACACACAACACCCTCTACTCCTACAAAACACCAAATACAAAAACCCTCACCATCACTCTCTCTCTTTTCCTTAAACTAATACCACACCCCATTTCACACACTCTCTCTCTTCCCTCACCCCCCATGACCTGACAGCCCACACACTCCACCCCCCTCTCTCTACAGCCATCACTTCTCAGTCTCTCTCTTCCTATATTTCCAACAAACACACATCACTCTCTCTCTTCCTATATTTAAAACACACCCAATACCACCACCATACTCTCTCTCTCCTAAGTACTCCCTACAGCCACCACCATACCCCCCTATCTTCTCAACTCTCTCTCCTCCCTCTCTATTCCTCTCGATTTTCTTCCCCCTTCAAAACCGAAAGCATCACCACCACCCTCTCCTTCATCTTCACTTTTTCATCATATCCATCCCCTCACCTACAGCCACCCTTCACCGCCCCGCACAGCCACTACCACCACTTCTTCATCATCAACACTCTTCTTCTTCCCCTCTCTTTTCAACTCTCTCTCCTCCCTCTCTATTCTTCTCGGTTTTCTTCCCCCTTTAAAACCGAGAGGAAGGGCAAGAAATGTCAGTATATAGAGAGCTATATACCGAGATTGTAATGGAGGAAGGAATGCGGCGATCCAACAGAAAATACGTACGAAGTCAACGTTCTGAAACGCGAGTTCTGGCTTGAACCCGTGCGCGTCACGATGGGATTTCGACGTAAATATTGAAATCGACTGTACAGTGTGCCGAAGAGGGCAGGGCTGTGCCGGAGTGGCACGCGGGTGGTCACCGAAGGGGCATCGGCCTAGGGGTGGCCGGCGGTGGACGGCCTCATGCGTGCGACGGCACGGAAAGCCCACGCAGCGGCGAGGAAAGTAGGCACGACAGCTAGTGCAGCAGCTGGCGGCCGATCCTGTGCAGCTTGGTCAAGGAGGGGGGCCGCCCTGGGTTTTCGGAGGAAGGGGCGGCGGCGGCCGACCGTGGGGCGGGCGACGGCCACGCGGCAGCACCAACAGCAGCGGTTGCAGCTGCAATGGCAGCGGTAGCAGCGGCCAGCGGTGGACGGCCTCGTGTGCGCGACGGCCACGCGGCCACGCGGCAACACCCCTCTCTTTTCAACTCAATCTCGGTATATAGCTCTGCCTCCCCCTAAAGTTTCAGCCGTTAATTCTTCCATTTGATATGTCAAAATCGGCCACCAAGTTGACCGTTTAAATTGTATAATTTTTGGACAGTTTGCGGAGCCAACTTTGTCGGCTTGTATCTTCGCCGTCGTAGCTCAGTTCGGTGCGCCACCAGTTCCTGTGCACAGCTAGTATAACCCTCTTTCTGTCCCTTAAGTTTCGTTTCATTGTTAGCTTGTTTGATTGGTTGAATTCGAGCCAAAGTTGGCCGTCCGAATTCATAATTTCCAACTTGTTAAATTCTAATTTTGAACCCGGGACTTCGGATTCCAATTCTGACACCACCAGTAGACTTGTGGCATCGTTCTGGCATGAATTCATATATATAATTTACTTGATTTAGAGGACGTGGACCCTGTCCCGCATTTCGGTGCAAGGCAGACCCCACAGTTCTGATCAACGGGTCATTTTGAGATCGGCTCATCGGAATCCACTTCTGGATATACCGTTGGGCTCGTATCGTCATTCTGGACTCGTTGACATATACTTTGCTAAATTTAGTGGACTTGGACTATGGCACGCATTTTCGTGCAAACTAGATTCCACTATCCGGGTCAACGGGTAATTTTGAGATCGGTTCATCGGAATCCACTTCCGGACATACCGTTGGGTTCGTATCGTCATTCTGGACTCATGGACATATATTTTGCCACATTTTGATGACCTTGATCTTGACACATTTTTTGGTGCAAGGTGGGTCCAACGGTGGACCGCATCTTGATCCGAATAACCATTTTGTCCCTGTGTCCATAATTGGACTTATGGATAGTCTATCCTAGCTATTTTACATATTTTGCGAACGTTGGTGATGTTTATTTCAGCATCTGACGACGTTCATGGAGACTCCTATGTTGCTACCTTTCTGGACTTGACGATTTGTCTGCAGGACATCATCGGCTCACTGCTTCACCCCAAACAAGATACCTTGCCATACTTGTACTGTTTATATTATTCATATTTATCCTTGTATTTTTAGCTGGTGGCACTAGTAGTGCGTATCCAAGGATGACTTGGATGTTACCGATGATGGCATCGATGTTATAGGTGCGTGCGTGTGTGACTTAGAGTTAGTAGACATACCCGACATGGTGAAGTTATCCCGGATAACCTCATGACTTGACACGGGACATTACACGGCACCTTAAGTGAGAGTCATTGTGTTGGCACGAACTTTTGCATTCGACTGATCATCGGTGCGAGCGGTTCGTGTGACGGTACATATAGAGTTAGATGGTGTCTAGATTAGAGACTCGCATTGAGATATGGATTGTCTGAGTCGTGGATACGACTTGTACATTTTCTGGGACGGAGAAGACAACAAGAAGGCATATGGGACAGACAGTTACATTATTTTATGTTAGCCTCATCGGGGACCCGGCTATGGGCGTGGGCCCTTACTAGTAGGAACATCTCCGGCAGCGGCCACTAGCTGCGCGCTAGGTTCGATTGAGAGGACGCTAGTATTGTGCTAATTGGCTCGTGATCCGACGCTCGGCCCGTGTTCCGACGCAAATCCTTCGGCTCGTGATCCGACGTCGGCCCGTGCTTCGATGAAATTATTATTCACCTACCCATACATTCCAAATTTGTCTTCAACATGCATCCACATAGACTGGTTAGTTCGTATACCCATGTCGGACCGTACTATGGGGCAATATCTTATCATGGACTGGTATACCATCCTTTGACCCGGAGTGGTCAGAGTTATGGTTGCAGATTGATGACTGGATATTGGACCACGTTGTGACTCAGGTTGATCATTATATTCAGTTCACATTATGGCATGTATTCCTGCATCTTGTTACGTCCCTCTGAGGACCTGGTGATCTCTCCAGGTATTCGCTGAGCGGTTAGTACAGAGTAGCTGGCGGGTGCTACATGATGCACCGAGGTCTCAGGTAAATATTTATATTGTGTTCGGGCATATTCCATTTATTCTTTCCAGCTTATATCCTCACATATATTTGCTTCATACTGCTATGTAGCCTACTATTACCAAGCTTATTCTTTCTTGAGTTTGTTCGAACATGTATATTACTCGGTGGCCAACTTTAGTATATTATGTTCATTATTGGTGTTCATTTCATTACTGTGGATTGAGATGTAGATGACCAATTACTCTTAGTTACCCCTTTATAGCGGAGTACGTCCAAGGTCAAGTCCATTATATTAGGAGCTTACCCTAGATCGTATTAGCAGGCATGGTCACGCTCAGGTTTCTATATATATTTTGGAATTGGGGCGTGACAACAATACTCCCGCAGTTTAGGGAAATTGTGTCGACTGTTTGGTGCGGTCCTGATGTTCTTGACCCTCTTGAACATGTGGCCGCCAAACTCAAAGCAACTAGGAAAGCTCTCACTATTTGGAGCAAGGAAGCCTACGACAATCTTTTCCAAGCTGTCCGCATCGCGGAGGATGATGTTTCTCGAGCTCAGATATTGTTCGCTCGTGGCGGCCCTCCCTCGACTCGCACCTTCCTCAACCTCACCAGAGCTCTCTTGAAATTCTGACTCAAAGTCGAGAAGAAATTCTGGAAGCAGAAAGCCAGGCTGACATGGGATATCGAGGGCGACAAGAACACGAGCTACTTCTACTCTTGCGTTAAGGGCGCAGACAACAACTCAACCTCCACCAGATCACAGACGAGAGTAGTCGCACTCTCAAAGACCAATAGGATATTCAGTCGACCGTGACAAATTTCTATACCTAGTTGTTCACCAAAGAAGTCATCCACGAGGATGAGGCATTTCTCGTGGCTATCCCTTGCTTGATAGATGACAGAGACAATGCCCAACTGCAGCTCCTGCCCTCTGAGCTAAAAGTCAAAGATGCTGTGTGGGAATTGAACGAGCACAGTGCCCCTGGACCGAACAGTTTCACTGGTGTCTTCTTCAGATCCTGCTGGGACATCATAAAGTTAGATATTCACGAGGCGGTGACTGCCTTCTTCCAAGGATCCAGGTACCCTAAATCGATATCCACTGCCAACCTGATCCTGATCCCCAAGAAGGACAACCCGGAGACCTTTAAATATTTCTACCCTCTTAGCCTGTGTACCTTCACTAACAAAATCATCTCTAAGATTATCGCTAATCGCATGACAGGGCTACTCCCCAAGATTATTTCTGAAGAGCAAAGTGGATTCGTTCATGATCGTAATATCTTAGACAACATCCTATTGGCTCAAGAGATGATCAGCTGCATGAAATTCCCTTCCAGGGGAGGGAACATAGCTATCAAGCTGGATATGAAAAAGGTGTATGATAGGCTCGATTGGCAATTCATGATCTGGGTGTTCAGGGCCTTCGGGTTTTTTGAGATTTGGATTGACATCGTATGGAGATCGATCAGTAACTCATGGTTCTATACTGTCGTCAACGGTCAAGCAGAAGGTTTTTTCAAATCGAGTCGTGGTGTCAGACAAGGCGACCCATTATCATCCACCATCTTCATCATAGCTGCTGAGGCTCTGAACGAAAATCTGAATCAAATGGTTGGCTCCCCCCACTTCCAGCATTTCTATACCACTAGCGGATGCTCGATCATCACCCATCTGGCCTAAGTAGACGACATTCTCATCTTCTCTTCTGGCGATGCTGGGTCCGTTGAGGTGGTTAACAACACGCTGTAAAGATACTCTAGATGCTTTGGTCAGCGTGTCAACCCTAACAATAGTGTTATTTACGTCCACCACATTGCAGATAGAGTCCACACCACTACGCTAACTAATATTACTTCCTTCTCAGTTGAATATCCCCCTCTCTCTTATTTAGGCTGCCTGCTGGTGTACGGCAGATCCAATGCAGTTCTGTTTGACAGGTTGGTGGGCAAAATCAGGAATAAGATTGCGGGATGGCACAACACAATCTTATCGCCCGGTGTAAAGATGATTCTGACCTAGCACGTGCTTTCTTCCATCCCAATTTATACCATGGCTACTTGATCTCCTCCTAAGAAGGTCCTCACCACCATAGAAAACTTATTCTCTAACTTCTTTTGGGGGCTTTGCGACGGTAAGGATAAGCATCATTGGGCCAGTTGGGACTCTATGGCTAGACCCACGGACGAGGGTCGACTTGGATTCTGTAGGCTGGCTCACGTTATTGATGCTTGCTCGATGAAGATGCGGTGGAAGCTCCGAGAGAACCACTCAATTTGGGCTCATTTCATGAAGGCCAGATAATTCAAGCACATTCATCCGACTGTCGCATTCTTCAATAGTAGATCCTCGGCTTCTTGGCGACACATTCTGAACGGTCGACGTCTCGCCGAGCTATTGATTCATCTACAGCTGGGCTCGGGCGAGTCGTCCATATTTAACGAAAGGTGGTCAGGGGACGTCCTTGTCCCCCTTAATCCAGGTGCCCCCACCAACAATGCGATTAGTGAGCTGTGGGCAAGTGCTGGGGAGTGGAATTGGGTGGGTTCGGGCTTGGTGTGGAGAGGAGGCTGCTGTAGCTTTAGCCGCCTCTGGGGTGGTTGGGTCGGACCCAGACGCCCTAAGGTGGTCCCTGACGACTAACAGATTATTCTCTCTAGATTCGGCTAGGTGAACAGTTAGTGGCACCGTTGCACCTTCCCCCATTATCGGGTCGTTCTGGCAGTCTTGCATCACCAATAAGTGGTCCGTCCCGATGTGGAGAGCATTTCGCAAGAAACTCCCTACCGACGATACCCTTTCCACTATTGGAATTAGTTTAGCTTCTGCGTGTCATTGCTGTTCGACGCGCCAACTTGAAAAAGTCGAACACATCCTCTCGTCAGGAGAACAGGCTACGAAGATGTGGAACAGGTTCTCTAATTATTGTCTCCAGGACCAGGATGTTGGGGGCTACAATGATCTTCTAGCCACCTGGGGTAGAGCCTCGTACGACCACCAGATCGTCGTAGCTACCATCACGTGGGTCATTTGGAAGAATCACAACAAATATAGATACGAAGGGCATCAATACACCTCTAACCAACTGATCCGTGAGGTTTTCAGACAGATTCACAAGGTTGGCAGACGCTGCAAGCACATCCAGGAGGGATTCTTGGACTCTCTATACAGCTGAATTTGCCATTTTGTTCGAGGTTTTGGTCCTCTAGCGGGAGCTTGCCTCCCCGCTCCTTTTTCTCTTCAGTTCATTTTAGTTTTTGAGCATACTTGTAAAGGCTACGACATGTTGCGCCTTTGTTATGAATATATAGAATGGGGGTTGTTGATTATATACATATATATATATATATATATATATATATATATATATATATATATATATATATATACATATATATAAATATATATATATATATATGAAGAAGAGAAATGCTATAAATCTGGTGAGTACCAACTCAAGAAGCACCGGAAGTAGGAAATGAAAACCTTCGATGCACAAAAGGTATACAAACAAAATGAAAAGTATACCGACAAAACCTGAACTATACCCAAGTAGGATTGCCGCTCCTATATCAAGATCGCCGCAATCGGTTGCAGGAGATCCAGACTACCACTGAAAGACACATATGAATCTGTACTGGCCTTGAACTTGGCCAAAGCTCGGGCTGCTCTATTCTCCCCTCTGCAGCACCACAGTGCCTTTTCCCTGCCAAACCTCTTCTGTATCTGAAAAGCAGCCTGGTGAAGGCTCCATCAAGAACCCCCCCGCCATAAGGCACTCCACCACAGGACCATCCATGTATTAAATAAATATATCGTCCAAGACCTGCAAGTGACAAAATCGGAGGCCCTTAACCACCAATATACCAAACATAATGCAATGATCTTGCAGTTATCCACACTCCTTCCCCAAACAGTAAAAGGCCGTTATGGTCTCTAACAACAAGACCCCCCCAACCAAGCCCTTGAGGTTCTTTCGCTCCTCACGGCCACCTTGCAAGTAATCGTACCTGACTCTGTTGGGCGCCAAATCCTGCTCCGAAGCATTCGAGTCCGTGTCATCTGCCTCCTTGGAGAAATATATGAAAAGTTGTCAGTTTCTTCTGAGTTAAGATTGCAGCTCTGTAAGGCCTTCATAACTTGCCACTCTACTTCCGCTATGAGTTGTTGAGTCGAGAAGCAAGACCTTTTATATCTAGCCTTGTTTATATTCTTCCATGAGACCCAAATCATTGCTCCAACTATTATCTTGTTCACGATGGAAGGGTCGCGTCCCCACTATAGTGTGCAGTGGTTCTACAGGCCTCCACCCCCCCACCAATGGAGCACACTTGTTGAAAGTGGTTCCATATGGCCTGTGCATGATTCCCCTCCTCGAATATGTGTTCCACCGACTCTGTGCTCACCTCAAAACAACAGTGACATTTTGAAACCATAGAGAAACACATATCGACCAAGTTGTCGTCCGTTGGTAGCTTTTTCAAGAACGTCCGCCATAGTAGAATGGACCACTTTAATGGAATGACACGACCCCAAATATTAGCAAGGTCCATAAGTCTAATGGACTTATGCCTAACATTCTCCCATGCCGATGCAAAAGAGAACAAACCATTAACATTTGGTTTCCAAATAAGTTTGTTTGGCTGACCTGTGAGAACCAAATTCGCAGATCGCAAACGCTCGCACCTAAGATCCCCGAGCATCTACTGAGCCCCACCCCAATTCCAGCGGCCTTCATTTGCGATAGCACGGATTTGAACATCCGATTTTAGCTCCCATCCCGGCAGCCTCCCTAGCAGAATCCTGTCTTCCTTGTGTAGATTGGATATCACGACCCGCACCCGGTGAAAGGGCACGAGACCGTGTGTACGTCCAACCTACGTCGCAGTTTCGACTATAGAACGCTGTCCTAGGTCACACAACCAACTATAACACAGTATAAATGTACCTGTCAATAATACTCTCCATACGAAGGACAATCACAGAAAGATACAATCTCAATCACAATAGATAAGGTGGAATAACAGCACAATATGGAAATAGATAGATGTCAAAGTGCAATACAAACCAAAATAGAAATAAGTCTAAGAGTCATCAAAACATCTCAAGAGTAGAAGTAATATATATATATATATATATATATATATATATATATATATATATATATATATATATATATTAACATCTCAGAAATGATCACTGGAAACAAATCCAGACAAATGTCCTAGCTATCTAACTAGGCACAACTGGTGTCTCCTCTAAGCTAGCAGGATCCTCCTGGTGATCCGGGTCACAATCGTCATCTACGCCCGCTCCATAATAGGTCGTGCAAAAGTCCTCAAGACCCTCTGAAAAATATATCCAGTCAGGATTGGAACATAGTACATATCTCTGAAAGCAGTTCCATTGCATGGTAGGAAATATATAACTCGCAATAGAATAATATGCATGATGTACTGGAACAGAAATACTGAGGAATAGCACCATAAAAATATAAGAAAACTGAGTATATGAATAAGATAGAGAACAAGTTAACTTAAAATGAACACAAGTGATCTATAACACAAGACAGTTATGTGATTGGTGTAGAAGCATAAAAAAGCGCAGCATCTATAAAAAGCACAGAAGGTACTAGTTGCTTCGCATACATCACAGAAGCGCAGGAGGCGTCAAGGTGCTACGCACACCAGAACTTAGGCCACCAAACTACAGTGCATAAAAGGAAATTCTTTCTTAAAAATTATGTTTACAAAGATCTATTATAGACTCTTCATGATTACATATAAAGACCAAAACCTAAAGCACACAACATAAAAGCCTACAAGTGCGCAGTCTTCAAAAGTGCGCAATCCACAAATGCGCAGCAACGTCAGAGCGAATCACTTCCTTGTCAGAAGCATAGCACTTCCCAGCTCCAATATGGCTAATAAAGTATTTATTGAACGGGGCAGAGCATAACTTGTAGCGCTTTGGATTAGCAATCAATCCAAACCCGGTATCTTGGGCCTCGAAGACCTCCAAAATGTTGGTCAGGTTCGAACCCCCTATCCTATACGCTCAAAGTGCATCTCAAAACTCTGAATTTGTTCTTCCATAAGACTATAGCTTCTTTGAGTGAAGATATTTACAACCAAAAGTCCACTTATGCAAAGCCTATGGCCGTTTGAAGCTAAGTCGGGGTCAAGCATGATAGAGAAATGTCAAGAAATTATGAGCAAAGTCTTACCCAAAAGCTTTGCTTTATATAGGCTGTGTGGTCCAGCCCTGTCACGATCCGCACACTGAGGAAGGGCACGAGAACGTGGGTACGTCCAGCCTACGCCACAGTGTCAGCGGTAGAACGCTGTATAGTTCGTCTATAACATCTAACATCTAACAACAATATGATATAAACATATCATCTCCGCACGGAGGTATAATATAACATCTCAACTATATCTCTCAATCACAAGTCTAAAGAATACAGAGCACGATATGGAATCAGATAAAAGGAAGAAAATAAATATAAATAGTAGATTTATCGCAACAAACAGTAGATGTCCAACACAAATAAATATAAATCCTGAATATAAATAAGTCTCTACTAACAATCGGAATAATCCGATACAATCATGAAAACTAATAGTTATAAACTATATCTAAGGAAATATCTACTGAGCATGATCCTCCTCAAACTCTTGCGTACCACCCTCGTATGCCTCGTATAAGGTAGGACAGTCATCTATATCATCTATAAAGTTTGTCAACATATCTAGTCCGGATGGAACGAGCACATTACCTCTAATAGTTCAAAATAATTGATAAACGCTATGAGTATGAAATAATAATATAATTCTTGATGATCAAGTTATAGAGGTAATGTATAATCAAAAGACAAGTGTATAAAGAACATATAAGAATATGCAGATATGTAATAATGGTAAACCTGTCATACAAGATATGTTGTAGACAACTCAGACAACTATGTTAAGACCAGTGATTTGAAATACCAAGTTTGACATGTAAACGGCTAAAAAGGGATATCCGGCAACCATACACGTACGTGTTTGGCCGCTATTATTCATGTAAGACCAATGGGATAGAA
The DNA here is from genome assembly GCA_029216955.1 of Iris pallida. Lineage (NCBI taxonomy): Eukaryota > Viridiplantae > Streptophyta > Magnoliopsida > Asparagales > Iridaceae > Iris > Iris pallida. Next base: position 3,776,407 of record JANAVB010003600.1, on the reverse strand, counting down.
TGGGTTTGTTCACATGTCTCCTAGGTATTCTCCCGCCCGACTAGTACATATGGAATCTAGGTTCTTCGACACGCATTTCATTATTCGTGATAGATGCATTAGTCATGATTTACATTATTCGTGATAGTCATAAAACTACGTATCTACAGTCAAGGAATCCATACAATACCAATCTGTGAGTCCATTGTGTCAGAATCAAGATAGAACACTAGTATAACATGTATCATAGGATATATCAACATAATGAAACTATCAGAGAATGTACTCGCAAGTCGTTCTGAACAGTAAACGTGATTCGAGGTCCAAGATGGAGTCACAAGAACCTAAATATGAGTTATTAGAGTTAATTGGTGTTTAAAAAGAGTTAAAATGAATATTTATGGTGAAACATGGTTTCTAGGTCAATTCTAGGTCACACTAGTCAACTGATAGTCAACCTAGTCAAACTGGTCAATCTAGTAAATGTCTAGTTGAAGCTGGTTAATTAGCTAATCTAGTTTATACTCTATATAATGTATCTTACATTAATATCTATAGTATCCTAGCCATATAGCTATATGACTCTATTAAGACAAAACTAAGATATCCTAAATTCTAACATACTTGAGCCTATACCCTTAGTGCTTCATGTATCCATATCCTACTCTAATAGGTTATACTTTACCTAGACTTAACTACTTAGATAGGTATCTAGTCACTTTACCTAAAATACATTCAAATAGGCTACCCTCTACCCATCTCTAACATAGTCTAAACTAATAGGTAATATCTTACCTTAGATTAGATAATCCATTACCTATAATAGATAGGTAATGTCATTTACCTATATGGGTTAGGTACTAACTTGATATATATACATATATGTATGTATTTACATAGCCCTCACATGCTGGAGGAAAAAGAACAATATATATATATATATATAGCCCACTTTAAAGTAGGTAGACCTCAATTCTTCCTAGCCCCTAACCTAACTCAAGATGTGAATCAAGAGTTTCACATCAAAGCTAATAGTGGCCTAAGACTAAACCAACCTACCAAGTGGCAGGATCCCCTGTTGCTGCCCTAAGCCAAGGGTCTGCAGGAGGATCCCATGCTGCCACAAGTTGTCATGCATTTGTTGATGCTGCCTGGGCCAGTGCTGCAACTACCAAGGCATGGCAAGGCCAAGCAAAGCTCTGAAATACAAGGCAAACCTGGCTGCTTGCATTTCCTGCTGTAATGCCTGTCCATGCTTGCATTTGCAAGACCAGTAAGGCTCTGCCAAAATTGTAAGGCAAATGCCCTGTCACCTAACAGTAGGTAATTCTCATTACCAATACACACCCAAATCTCCAACTCCCAGACTTCGAACACACATGAAATTGGCCAATAGCCCAAAGCTCGACTCTAACACACATTACCTACATAGACACACCTCTGATACTTAACCCAGGTGACCCCAAGCCTCTGATACCAAGCCACTGCCCTGCTATCATAGACCTGAACCAACCCAAGGTACCAACCTCTAGACACCAAGCACCCCACAACCTGAGACTAACATCTAACAACTACACACCCTTCGTAACCCTCTAACTTCTGATACCAACTAAACCCTCACCTCACTAGACACAGAGTCTAAGACACTACTCACGATCACACATATAAACTCTCCCATTAACCATGCCTATGGCCAAGATGGCCAATCCTGTGCAAGAGGGAGCAACCTCTCCACTGCTACTGCCATTTCCCTGCCCTCTCACTCCTACCCAAAATCCTAACTGAAACCTAAGATACATAGGCCTATGGCCAAGGCCAAGGCACTGGCCTATGGCCAAAGAACTCATGAAAAAGACCAAATTGGCCTACTGCACATGATCAGTCCTGACTTGACAACTCCTTCCAATCACACAGCGCTATGGCCAAGTGGCCTAACTGCTAATGGATCAGTGCAATGCTCTGCGTGACCTGCATTTCAGCCCCCAATGCCATACTTCACTCGATTCCTAAAGTCAAACACACTCCTAACCTTCACCCACTGACAAATAAGAACCCAATCTGATTCCATATATCAGTCCCATATTTTGCTGCTATTACACTGTCACACTCGACTGTCCACAAACACCCAAATGAATCCACCTACATACACATTATAGATATACACTCAAACATTCAATATACTCGCACCCATGTATATATATACATCTACCTAATCATCAATCTAACGGCTAATACTCTAAAATACGTGGCTGATACTAACCCAACTCTCACTATCCTTCACAAAGAGATGGCCAAGCCTCCAATCCAATTCCTAATCACAAACTCACTAAAAACCCCCATAACTCAACTGCTGCACATTCTAACTTATCACTCCTTGACTAATGGCCAAATAGCCATGGCTAACCGAGCTTGGCCCAAGTGCCCTGCTCCCTCACCCATGGATACTAACTGAGCACTAGATAGGACACTAAATACTAAGATTTAGCCACACACAAAATTTCACAAACTTTGAACACTGAATGAACCTCCCTACTCCACTGCCTTATGATACTCTCACTCCCACACATATCTAATACTAACTCTGACTACCCATATCCAACTCACTGAAACTGAGACACATATGACCCCTCATACACTCTCTCAGCCCACAGTGACTGAACAAGCAGTCTAACATTGCCTACTGCTCACCTAAAGCCTATGTTATACAACTGATACTGAAAACTCTCCCTAAACTCTCTCATATATACCAAAATAACATACAAACTCTCAAATCCCATGTGCCCGAGCAAGTGTAGCATTGCCAAGGGCAACTGCTACTGCCTCAACTCAGTATTCATACCCCACAGGCCAAGCCCTCACTGAATACTAAATACTCACGCACTGCTCTCCTCACTGTACTCACACAATGCATAGGCCAGGTGCTCTCCTAACTTCAATCTCTAGATATCTAAGCTTATGGCCAAAGTCAAGGTAAATGGCCTAAAGTTTAAAGCCAAGAGTGGCCAAGTCTACACCCAAACTGTGAGTTTAGCTAGTCTTCCTTGACTGATACTCATGGCAGGGATCTAATGGTCCTGCTGCCCGACCTAGGGAAAAGGTTTTATTCCAAACCCCAAGCTCATGCATTCAGTCAAGAGACTGATACATGCTCCTCAAATTCCTAATTGGTATCTCAAGTCAGTCCACTCCAAAAACCCAACACAGCCACATACATATATAACATCTAACACATAGTAACACATATATATAACTTATGTGTAGCTCATACACGCACACACACACACACACACAGATATATATATATATATATATATATATATATATATATATATATATATATATATAAATATATATATATATATAATAGGAAAATTCTATAATACATTACATCCACCCTTTTTGGATGTATCGATACATCCCAAATCTGGACCGTTGGATGTTCATCCAACGGTTCAGATTCAATTCAGATTAAATAATACATGAGACATCATTTAATGCTGTTTTTAACTTTTGACCTCTTGTTAACTTGCTATAGCAGGTCATTCTTCAATACAATTTTTTTAATGAACACTCTAAATTAACTCCTATTTACTTTCTCTTTCGTCCATGTAATTTAATATTTTGTGCAACTACGTATATATATAACAATAATTGTGTGATGGTCGGAAAGGAAGGACATAGTGTGTCCAGGTCTGTAGGCGATGTAGACGATGACACCACCGCTGCTGGCGATCTAGATAATGACACCGACGACGACATGGACGAAGTTCCTGTAGCTAATGTGGATAATAGTAAGGGGAGAATTTCGAGGAAGAAGAGTGGTAGGAAGCCGATAAAAGCTCGTTCTCTCAAATCTCTTCTTTGTGTAAATTAAATCCAAGGAGGACACAATCCCTAATTTTAGTTATTGCTTAGCAGAGTCTGCTTAGTTGTTGTAAAATTGTGGTGTTGCTTCTGTAACATTTTCATCTTTAATCTCAAGTTTTCTATGAATATATGTTCTATTTGATTTTGATTTAGTAATCTTTCCGTAATTTGTTTTTTGTTTCATCTAACAATTTAATATTTTTGTTATAAAGCTACAGGCTATGGTGGTGGTGGTGGAAGGAGAAACGGAGATGAAGAAGGAAAGAAGAAGAAGTTTCGGTTCACTGCGGACTTCGTCGAGCCCTCCTCGAACAACGAGGAGTACCAGCAGAATTAATCCTCCTACAGAGTTCCTCAAATTGTTAATCATGATAACCTTTGTACCTTTCAAACGGCTTGTAGAATGTTCCTTGAGCCCTCCTCAATGAAACGGCTAGTAGATTGTTTGCTAGTCTCGAAATTTATTTGTCTTTCAATCTACCTCATTTTTTGTACTTCTCTCTTGCTATATATACAATAGTTTTCTTGTTTTATAGTACTATTATTTATTCTGAAATACATAGAATAGTTTTCTGAAATACAATAGTTTTTTTGTTCTCAAGATGTCTACTCGTGTGGTAGGAAATGTAGAAGACGTAGAAGATTGGTTGCCAGCTCCAAATGAAACCTTCATTCCGCATATGTTGCGCAGGATTGTAGAACAACTATCGACGATTTCAGATGAAGGTGCATCGATTAATTCTAAGTTTGGTTCAATAGAAATTGAACAAATGAATTTATCTCGGCGGTTGGAGAAGATTGAAGAATCTCCAGCTTTGAAGAAGGCATCTTCATCTGGAGTATTTAATATTATGAAGGAGGTTTCCATTGAATCTTCCGATGAGGAGGACGTGATGCTACAGAATCATAATAAAGCAATGGACCGAATTCTCGTATTGTGTCCTACAGAAGAAACTGACTTTAGCAGTTCTTCGAAAAGAATGCGTGGAAATTTAGATCCGGTCACACCATCGAAAAGTTTAACAAGGGGTTCAACCTCGAAGCCTAGCAAGTGTACTAGTGGTTCTTCGAGTTGTTACGACTATATTTTTGCCGATGATAGACCTGAAGAGTAAGTAATATGAGTTTTGATTTAATTCCAACAGTTTTTTTCTCCTAATTTATTCGTTTCTTTTCTTAGAGAAATAAAATCATCTTGCAACAAAATCTATGTGTCTCGGTTTGATATGAAGTTCTTAGCTCCTTTAACAAAAATTAAAAATAGGGTAAGTATAGATAGTATATTTTTCTTCTTAGATGCCATCTATGTTTACTTCGATTCCATCGCTGACATTTTTAATGATTTATTCAGATTGTAGGCGTTGTCTCTGCTCTTCTCACCGCGGAGGAACAGAAAAGAACCTCCAATAAAGTTAATGTATGGTTTTTACCAATAAGGATAACGGTAACGGTGAGTGAGCATTTTATTCTTCAATGCATATGCATTAACAATTTTCTCGTTTGTTTGTCCTTCGTAATGTATTAATTGATGTGTATGTAGAAAGCAACGTTACCTACATCCGACAAAAAGCTTCATGAAATATGGAAGAAGTGCAAATACTTTCAGGATTACATGGTATCTTTAAGCTCTTGTAACGAGGTATTAATGTATTTCTGTTTAAATATTAATTCTAATTTTCTAAAATTTACTAATTTGTTTTACCTAATTAATCCTGATTCAGATATACATACATATTCTTTTGGACGGACACTATACTCTTGCAAGAGTTCTGGTTAAAACAAGGACTGTTGAAATTTGGGACTCACTTGCATCTAAAGATGATCTGATTCAAAATAAATCAGTCATAAAAGAAATAGTAAGCTCATATTCATCAATTTTTATGAATTGGGTACAAGATACGCGGTATACTAATACATATTGTATTCTGGTAATTATAGCTTTCAAATTTGGATCTCTTTCTCGAAGAAGAGATTTTGAAGTTGAGAGATGCTAGGTTCAGCTTTTCTACTTTTGCAATAAAACGTCGTTCTTATGTTTCCCGCTAAGGCAATTTAGTTGATTGTGGGATTTTTGTAATTGCATTCATGAAAGATCGATGTAGTCTAGACTACTGATCTCTCAATGTAAGTCTGAAAATATGTCGTCAAAAACTTACACTTTTTAGAGCAATATTTTTCATGTTATATTTGTTATATGCAGTTTGATGCAGGAATGGAAAGACGCAAAGCTGCTGAATGGATTACAACTTCAGAGCACAATGAAGTACTATCCAAGTTGCTTATATAATATAATTAAGCAGAAAGGAGTCCAAACTGAAATGATTGAATATGGAAGACGATAATTTTTTCTTCTTCTTTTATATCTAATGTATTATGTTCATTTGTTTTGTTGAGTTGTAATAACATTTTTGCCAAACGGTTTCGATTCTTTTTGATTAAGCAGAATCATTTTTGTCCTTCTAATTAATATAATTAAGAAGAAAGGAGTCCAAACTGTTTCGATTCTTTTTGCCCTTCCATCGAATGATATTTTTGCCCTTCTAATTAATTCAAAACACCCCCGAACCCTTTTATTACAAAAAAAATGGTTTCTATTGTTCCTCTTCTTCCATACTCTACTCTGTACTCAAACCTAGGTCATTCTCCTCCAAAATCTTTAAACCTTCCTCCCCATTTGCAATCTTCACACCATGTCGGCATCAACGGCAGAATCATCATCGGCAGTATCACCATTTAGAGAAGATGCACCAGTTGCAGAAAATCCAAAAGGGAAAGACGGAGAACAACCGAAACCCGATTCTAAAAAAGTTGCACAGAAGAAAAAGGGAAAAGATGCTAAACAAAAAGAAGTCCAAGAAGAAGTGCAAACAGAAGGTATAATTTTGAGTTTATGTTCGCAAATTCTGTATATATTACACGGAGAATGACATTCTCTGTCATAAAACACATTTGAATGTTCATTCTCCCTGTCAAATTACACTGAGAATGCCATTCGCCGTGTAAATTAAATCAATAATATCATTCTTCGTTTACTTTAACGGAGAATGGCATTCTCAGTGTTAAAACACATGAGAATGCTATTCTCCTTGTTAATTTAAACGGAGAATGCTATTCTCCATGTAATTTGAAACAGAGAATTCTACTCTCCATGTTAAATTAAACGTAGTATGGCATTATAAGAGTTAAAACGAAAGAGAATGCTATTCTCCGTATTTTTACAAATGGAGAAGAGCATTCTCCGTTTCGAATTACACGGAGAATAGCATTCCCAGTGTTAAAACGATTGAGGATTCTATTCGCCGTTTAATTTAAAACGGAGAATGGCATTCTCCGTGTAACTTGAAACGGAGAATAACATTCCCAGTGTTAAAACACATTAGAATGTTCATTCTCCGTTTTATTTTAAACGAAAAATGACATTCTCCGTGTCATTTGAAAAGGATAATGCTATTCTCCGTGTTGACTTACACGGAGAATGCCATTCCAGTATTAAAATGATTGAGAATGCTATTCTCCGTTCAGTTTGAAACGGAGAATGACATTCTCCGTTTTAATTTACATAGAGAACGTCATTTCCAGTGTTAAAACCCATAAGGATGGCCATTCTCCGACCTAATTTTTTGTTTTTTTTGTTTTGTAAAAAAAATCTTCCAGGAATAAGGAATCAAGACTTTTCCATTTTACCTTCAAGCCAATGCTAAATCTTATGGAGGTGGTCAATGAAGATGTTGGCCGTTTACTGAGCCAATTATTGATTCCTTGAAGAATACCGGTTTCTGGAATTTTATCAAGATTTTCTACCAAAAAAGAGTCCACGTATCCGAATTGGCCAAGGTAACGGAAGGGCTTGAGAATTTAATTGCAAGTTACACAGAAGAAGAAGATGGCGTCGGGTGCTTTGAATTGAGCACCACTGTTAAAATCGTGCCAAGCGTCGACGATATGGCAGTCATCTTCGATCTACCGCTGAATGAAGAAAGCGATAATGATGTTATTTACAGAAGATTGATAATAGAAAAACAACAGCAGCCCATACCACCAACATCATTGAGCCTGTATAGAGATCACTTCACAAGATTTCTAGCTAATTCTAAGGGCAAACACTCATAAGTCACGAATAAGGAAGTGAGAGAGAAGTTCTTTGAATTGTTACGATGACTTCGTGGCCGAGATAACGCTGTTAATCCAGATAATTTGGCCAAGCTAATAATCTTCCACTTGTGCCAAACAGTATTCTTCACAAAGTCTGGCGGTTCAAATTTGCCGTACAGATTCTTGGCCTTGGTAGACAATGTGGACGTCATCAACAGTATATGCTGGCCAAGGTTAATCCTGGCATATGTAATGGATAGCATAAAGAGGATTAGAAGCAAAACCAAACACTGGGATTACTCAATGGCTTACTCCAAATTGGAAGATTGCACAATATACTTCCTCTATTGGTTTGCAGAACATAGTACATTTGTGAAAAGGAAGTTCGACCCAATTCCTGATTACCCAAGATTTTTCACATGGAATGGGTACGAAATTTTAAACTTCCTCAAGGTCGAATATCACAATAAGTTAAGATCGAAGATGATATTCGAAGATCTAGTTATACCTGTGGAGAAGAAGAAGGACACAAAGAAGATGAGCCACCTATAGAAGAAGTTGAAAAAGAGGGAGAGGAAGAACACCAAGAAGCAGGTGGAGATAATTTTGATGAACAACAGATACCACAGCATGATGAAATGGGCGCTGTGATGGACGACTCAGCACAGGAATTGGAGGATTTGAGAAGACATAATTCTGATATTTTTGTGCAGAATGAAGAACTCAAAGAAAAGTTAAAAGAGATGGAGGCACAAGGAGCGCAGTTACGTGCTGCCAACCTTGAGAACGAGAAACTCAAAGAAAAGCTGAAAGAGCTCGAGGCACAAGAAGCACAACAACGTGCAGTCAACGTTGTGATGGAGGGCTCTGTGCATGAACTGGAGGATTTGAGAAAGCAGATTTCTATTCTTATTGCAGATAATGCACGGCTCATCGACAATATTACAGAGCTACATGCACAAGGTAAAATCTTTTCTATTTCAAATTTCTGATTTGTAATCTTCAGGAGAATGACCATTCTCCGTGTATTATAACACGGAGAATGGCATTCTCCGTGTTATTTGAAACGGATAATTGCTATTCTCTATCATTTCGATACTAGGAAGGTTATTCTCCGTGTAATTCCAAACGGAGAATGCTATTCTCCGTGTTATATTACACGAAGAATGTCATTCTCCGTGTTAGATTCACATCATATATTTCATTGTTGTTTATTTTATTTCAGTATAAGTAACTGAGCAACTCAGAGAAACAAATTATAGGCTCGTTAATGAGAAAAGAGAGCTTCAAAATAAAGTTGAATCGTTGAATATTGAAGCCATTGAAAAGGATGCAAAAATCGCTGATCTCCAAGCCATTGTTGTAGCATTGCAGCATGAGGAGACTCAAGCAGCTGCTGAACTTGCTGCTCTAAAAGAAGCAAAAAGAAGAGAAGGGTCGGGGGGAAAGAGGTACAGAAAACCATCAGCGCCATTAGCCGTTGAAGATGTTACTCCCTTGGAAAAGAATACAGTTAGAGAGGCTAATAAAGAGCGGAAGATTAATGTCGCTCTGAAATCCGGAGAAGACGCCAAAATGGCTGAATTAAAGAGGAACCGTGTCATACTAAGGGAATGCGATGAACTCTTACTTTGGAAAGGTGCGGATGAAGAGCTGAAGAAGCAATACATCGAAATCGTAATTCCCAAAAGAAGTGTCCAAAGTATATATTCTGAACCCTTTTTTTATTTTTTCTTGACTTTTTTCATAATTATGTAATGAGAATCTCTATTAATTTAATCTAAACTAAATTTATGTGCAGTAATATTGTATACTTATTTTTGCCGAAAGAGGGTGAAAATAAAGTTACAATCCAGCTGTCGGCAATAGACCTGCAAGACATACTCAACTATGAAGACATGGAGGATGGCATACTGAACCTAATAATAAGGAAGCTGAGAGAAATTCAAGGCATTAAAAGAAGGTATGCCCGTCAAGTTCAAAGGACGTGCCATTGAACCAGAAGCAAAAGCCGGCACCCCAAACATTGAAACATAAGTGGTCTGCATTATTGATGCCCCACATATTGGTAAGAATCTAAACAAAAAATTCATATTCATGTGTACACCGATGAAAAATGACATAAAAAATTACTCATGATATTGTGTTTTGTTTTTGGGAAACAGAACATCGTTGAACGTGCCATTGAACCAGAAGCAAAAGTCGGCGCCCTTGAAACTTACAAAACAGATGTAGAAGACTTCGTCATGGGTTTGGAGGACGACATAGAGTTGCTATTCATCCCACTCTTTAATGTATCCATCAAATACTATACTCTGCTCATATTCAACTTTATCTCCTACGACTAGACACACTACAGCTCCTTGAGGCAAACCACGTACGAAAAGGGCAAGGTGGATACAGAATTAATGAAGAAGACCTTAGAACCTATCGTCAGAAGAAAAGTTGATATAATAAGGGAGAGATGCCCGGCGAAGATGGAGTATGAGAGCACAGTGCTGAATTATTCTCCAAATTGCCCACAACAACAGGCACCCAACTGCCTTTTGTACACGGCGTATTATATGATGAGCTTGATGAGTACTCCCTTCGAAATATTGGGAGAAAATAATGATGACACTCACCAGAAGATTACAGATGAGGTTGGTATGGGCTAAGAAGTTGCTTTCAAGCGAATATGTAAGACGACCCTAGCAATGACATTGTAAAACAACAATATAATTATGTAATTGGGCAATGAACTTCTGTCTTTTATAAGCTCTATCTTTTATAATAAAATTATTTTTGAATTACATTTACATTGTCAAAACCACGAAAAGTTTGACTTTTATTTACATATGAAAGTCTGAACTACTACATAAAATTCTACTACCAAGAAAAAGTTGAATGTGAGCAGCGTGCGTGCATCGTCAGAGCAATGGAACTCCTTGAGGCAAAGGAATTCCTTGAGGCAAATCACTTCATCATGCATCGTCAGAGCAAAGGAACCGTTGGATGAATCCTTGAGGCAAATTACTTCATTGTGCATCGTCAAAACAAGAGCAAGTATAAGAGCAAGAGCGATCCCGGACCCAGTAACCAACAACATGGCACACATTCGATGGAGTACACGAACACGGAATTCCTTGAGGCACAGGACCTTACAAAGGAATTCCTTGAGAGCAAAGGAATTCCTTGAGGCAAAGGAATTCCTTGAGGCACAGGACCAAAAGCAAAGGAATTCACTTCATCGTGCATCCCCGGAGCAATGGAACTCCTTGAGGCAAAGGAATTTCTTAAGGCAAATCACTTCATCGTGCATCGTTAGAGCAATAGAACTCCTTGAACAAAGGAACTCCTTGAGGCAAAGAAATACCGTGCATAGTCAGAGAGAATCAAAGTGCGAGCGCTTCGACAAAATGTGGATTGTCAATCAACCCAAACCCTGCGGCTCTTCCAGTAACCAACATCATGACACACAGTCGATGAAGTGCATGAACACGGACAATCCACTAGGCACATCTCAGTCTTCTGAAGGACTTCACCACCAAAGCTTCTTCGAATGAGGAGATCGACAACCAACAGGAAGGCGTCTTGCTAAGGCGGGGAACGACAGAGTCCATCTCCACAAGAAAAGCTAAGTGAGACGAGAACAAACTCTCCCTACACTACTGTCATTTATAGGCAAGGACAACTCGAACTAATGTGCCAAGTGGCAGTCACTTCGAATTCAATTCAATTAATTTGCATTAATACTAATACATCTGGCCCTTCTCAAGTAAAGCTAAGTAAGACTTGAACAAACTCTCCCAACTACTGCCATTTATATGCCATTAATACCAACGAATCTGCCCCTTCGAATTCTGCCAAGTCAACACCATTCTCCGTGTACTGATGCGCCCAATTGACGGAGAATTGTAAAAAAAGTTAATTATTAGAGCATCTCCAACCCTATTGTGAGCATCTGCCCCTTCAAAATGACTTTTATAAATATTGGAACTAGAAGAAATGAAAAAGTTGTATTGGAAGTTGAAAATGAAAGAGAATGCTATTCTCTGTGTTTATATAAACGGAGAATAGCATTCTCCGTTTTGAAATAGACGGAGAATAGCATTTCCAGTGTTAAAATGATTGCGGATTCTATTCTCCGTTTAATATGGAACGGAGAATGGCATTCTCCGTATAATTTAAAACGGAGAATAATATTCCCGTTTAAATTAAAAAGATTAAGGATTCTATTCTCCGTTTAATTTGGAACAGAGAATGGCATTCTCCGTGTAACTTGAAATAGAGAATGACATTCCCAGTGTTAAAATACATTAGAATGTTTATTCTGTGTTTTAATTTAAACGGAGAATGACATTCTTCGTGTCATTTGTAACGGAGAATGCTATTCTCTGTGTTGAATTAGACGGAGAATACCATTCCCAGTATTAAAATGATTGAGAAATGCTATTCTCCGTTTAATTTGAAACAGAGAATGACATTCTCTATGTTAAATTACACGGAGAATGTCGTTCCCAGTGTTAAAACCCATAAGAATGGCCATTCTTCGTTTTAATTAACTCGGAGAATGATCATTCTCCGTTTCAAATTAAACGGAGAATGACTATTCTCTGTTTTATATCGACGAAGGACAGTTGACAGAAACCTTTTCCGTTTGGTATGCTCTGTCTTTTCTAATAAAATCATTTTTGGGCAAGGAACTTTTGTCTTTTATAACATCTGGTCTGCTTTGTCTTTTATAATAAAATTATTTTTGAGTTATATTTACATTGTCAAAACCACGAAAAGTTTGACTTTTATTTACATATGAAAGTCTGAAGTACAACATAAAATCCTACTACCAAGAAAAAGTTGAATGTGAGCTACGTGCGGGCATCGTCAGAGCAAATCATTTCATCGTAAATCGTCAGAGCAAAGGAACTCCTTGAGGCAAAGGAATTCCTTGAGGCAAATTACATCATCGTGCATCGTCAGAGCAAAGGAGTTCCATGAGGCAAAGGAATTACTTGCAAAGGAATTCCTCGAGAGCAAAGGAATTCCTTGAGGCAAAGGACCTTGCAAAGGAATTCTTTGAGAGCAAAGGAATTCCTTGAGGCAAAGGAATTCCTTGAGGCACAGGACCAGAAGCAAAAGAATTCCTTGAGAGCAAAGGACCTTGCAAAGAAATTCCTTGAGGCAGAGGACCTTGCAAAGGAATTACTTCATAGTGCATCGTCAGAGCAATGGAACTCATTGAGGCAAATGAATTCCTTGAGGCAAATCACTTCATCGTGCATCGTCAGAGCATAGGAACCGTTGGATGACTCCTTGAGGCAAATCCCTTCATCGTGCATCGTCGGAGCATAGGAACTGTTGGATGACTCCTTGAGGCAAATTACTTCATCATGCATCATCGGAGAAAAGGAACTCACTGAGACAAAGGAGTTCCTGTGGCTCTTCCAGCATAACAAAAATTGGGCCACAACGATCCCGGACCCAGTAACCAATATTATGGCACACTGTCGATGAAGTGCATGAACACGAAAACTCGGCACATCTCAGTCTTCTGATGAAGTGCATGAACACGGAACGCCGTGCATCGTCAGAGCAAATCACTTCATCGTCAACGTGCCAAGGAGGAGCTTGAGACAAAGGAACTCCTTGAGGCAAAGGAACTCCTTGAGGTAAAGGAACATCATGCATAGTCAGAGCGAATCAACGTGCGGGTGCTTCGATAGAGTGTGGGTTGGCAATCAATCAAAACCCTGGGGCTCTTCCAGAAACCAACATCATGGCATACAGTCGATGAAGTGCACGAATACGGACAGTCCACTAGGCACATCTCAGTCTTCTGAAGGACTTCACCACCAAAGCTTCTTCGAACGAGGGGATCGACAACCAAGAGGAAAGTGACTTACCAAGGCGGAGAATCGGTAGAGTCCATCTCCGCAAAAAAAAGCTAAGTGAGATGAGAACAAACTCTCCCTACACTACTGCCATTTATAGGCAAGGAATAACTCGAACTCATGCGCCAAGTGGCATTCACTTCAAATTCAATTCAATTAATTTGCATTAATACCAATGCATCTGCCCCTTCTCAAGTAAAGCTAAGTAAGACTAGAACAAACTCTCCCAACTAATGCCATTTATATGCCATTAATACCAATGAATCTTCTCCTTCGAATTCTGCCAAGTCAAAAGAAAAAAAATCTGCCAAGTCAAAACCATTCTCCGTGTACTGATGCGCCCAATTGACGGAGAATTATAAAAAAAAAGTTGATTATTAGATCATCTCCAACCCTATTGTGAGCATCTCCCCTTCAAAATGACTTTTATATATATTAGAACTAGAAAAAGTGAAAAAGTTGTCTTGGAAGTTGAAAACAAAGTAATTGTATTGTCTTCTCAAACTTTTGCATTGGAGAACATATTTTTATCTCATTGTTTTGTGTGAATGACATCTTGCCACATAGGAAAGACATTGTCTTAAGTCAACAACGTTTCATTTGATTCCACAAGCTCTTTGTCGATATTTCGCTTCCGTACTTTACAATTACGAAAATCATGACCCAATTTTTTACAAACTCTAAAAATTCTAGGCTTCGGGATAGTCTGACTTACTTTAGGCTGGCTAGATTTCCCTTGAGAAGGCCTTCCTTTTGTTGCTACCGGATTTGGCTCTTTAAAAGATTCATGCACTCCATGAACTACATCAGCTACCATTTGTTCTTCTTCACCAATATCGGTCACCATTTTTTTCAACTCCATCAGAACAGACGACATCAACTCTGTTCCCTTCTCTTGAATTTTGCTTGATTTTTTACAATAATACGTAAACAGATTAACTTGTTCATTGATACCAGCATACCTTCTGCTCTCAATACTGTCTGGGTGGATGAATCTTCTTTCTGTGCCAGGTCCGAAGAGATAACTCTCTTTGCAATCCTTGAGCCAACGAGTTTTAATCATGTTCTTTGGAATATCTCCAAATCTCTTCATTGCTGAAAAAATATGCCTACAAGGAAATCCCTTGGTCTCCAATCATAAGCAGTCACATTTTATGATGTTGTCGGCCCGATCAAATGTAACCTTCCGGTTGATACTGTTTGGCGACATATACTTTTGGATAGTGCAAACTTATGCCTCTCTTACGATGTGAAGGTGGAGAACAGTATATTTATCAGAACGTGTGATTTCCTTCCTTACCTCTATAAACACCATTTTAGTGTAAATTATGGCAAATTTATCTTCTATTTCGGCCATGCTAGTTTGTTTCACAGCTGGTGTTGAGAGTTTATCAGTGACATGCTTACTTATCTGGCCGTAACGTAAGGCCGCCAAACCGTGGTCGCAATTTTGAAGGGCCTTCCATAGTGGCAGCTTCTCATTCAAAAATCTTTTCAGAAATACGTTCATAGATTTACATATATTTGTTGCAGTAGAACCACCAAAATAATTCCCACGTAGGAATGTATCCGCCCATCGCTCACTCGTTCTGTACAATACAGTGGTCCACTCATTGTTCTCTACATTATAATCCCTTAGCATCTGCTGCCAACGGTTTTTAAATTCTTCGACTGAATAGTACCTTTTTAGAAAACATGGACAATAACTAAAGTTTTAATATTATAACAACAACATACTTCAAAGTAAAGTAGCAAGTATGCGATGTACCTTTTAATCATCAGACTCAATTCATTTGAAAAACCCTCTCAGTGTACATGTTTGCTGCATTATTTAGGATATGCCATGAGCACATTTGATGAACTACTCTGGGCATTAAATCCTCAATTGCTTTATTCATGGATCTGAAACCATCCGTGAGAACTGTCACTGGTAATTTGTCATTCATACACTCTTGAAATTTTTCTCAAACCCAAGAATATGTCTCTGGAGTCTCATTATGGATCATTGTAAACCCAAACACACAAGTCATTGTATGATTGTTTGTACCCACTAGAACCTCCAACAGTATTTTACTTCTATTTATTTTATATATAGAATCAAATGCTAGTGAATCTCCAATTAATTCGTAATCGAATCGACATGCACCGTCAGCCCAAAAGAGATGGGTCAATCTGGAATCTTCGTCTACCTTGTACGCGTAGAAGAAATCTGGGTCAATGCCCTCCTTAGATTGAAGAAATGTAAGTGTTGTCGTAGCATCAACATCGTCTAGTGCTCTACTATCTTAAGCTAGAGCGTTGTATAAATTCTTTTTCGTCCATCCAACCTTATCCCAGCCACCTTTCTGATGGACAATTAAATTCCATATATCTCCAGTCCCCATCCCTGATTGCTTCATAAGATTAGCTTATTCCAATTCTGCGGGTGATATCTTACGATAGGATCTCAAAAAACTGTTTCATAATCATTCGACAGGCTATGGTTGTGATGTACGTGAAATTTTTTGACGACCCACAGCTTTGTAGAATTGGTGTACCCAATACGAAAAATTGCTTTACAACCATTTCTGCTTTCACTTCTTGGCTCACGAACCCTGTTAGGAGCGTCATTGTATTTCTTCTGTCTGAATCCCACATTCAAACAACACCAACTATGGACCATCACCATCCCGGATTTGTTTTTCTTTACTTCGTTCTTTCTAATACTGAAACCAAATGCTTTTGAATATATCCGGTAGAATGTCTCTGCTTCTTCAATAGAGTTGAATTGTAATGCAACAATATCTTCTTGTAAGAGTTGTGTTGGAGCTTTGTTAATGTTGGCAGACTGTAATATTTTTTTCATCGTCGCTACATCGAAATCCAATGGAGATTCACCATCGTCCCTAAGAACAGAATAAAACAAAATAAGTATGAGAAATAAATGTAAAAATATAATGCATTTCTTAAATCCATTAGAAAGGGTGATGCGAAATAATATTTCGTTATTTGCGTTGATGTCGTCGTCATCGTTATGATGCATTCTTCCGTTGTTTTCTTCATCTTGTTCTTTACTGTCTCCTAAGTTAACAGCTTTCGAACTTTGCTCATCATCCAAATCATCTGACACTGCTCTTGAAATGAAGCTTTCTTCATCGACTAAATCTTCCACACGATGATCAGTTTCTCCATGTGACGTCGCCATTGAAGAAAATAGAGTGTGTTAGAAACCAACAGAAGAAACGAAGGACAAGAAACAATACAAGAAGAAAGACTAATGCTATTCGTACCTCCAAATTGTCTCTCTAATATACAACCCTCCTTATGTGGCATCTGATATGGCATGTTAAATAATATTATGTGTCATCTGACATGACTGATGACATGGCAAATTTTAACCCAAAAAGTTAACTACCTTCGACCGTGCATCAAAGACTTTCTTTGCGACTCCACATTTGAAGGCTCTCGACAGTCCAAGGAAGATGGCTCAGCGTCCCTCCCATCCAGGTCACTGGAGTACTTAGTTATATTTTGAGGGATGTGTGTAATGTATGGAACGACTATCTCATCGGCAAACTTTTGTAATTGAGTTATGTTGTAGCCCGCGCGGCACGAGTCCTGTACTGGAGTCTATAATTGATGTTCATTATCAATAAAGATCAAAGTTTCTTTTACTTAACGTTAATATCAATGTTAATTTAATGTTAATATTTATTTATGTTAATATTAATATTAATAATAATGTTAATGTTAATGTTAATATTAATATTATTGTTAACGTTAACGATAATACTAATTTTAATGTTAATGTTAATGTTAATGTTAATGTTAACATTAATTTTAATGTTAATTTTTATTTTTATTTTTATTTTTTAAAAAATTTGCCACGTCAGCTGCCAGATCAACATATCACGTCAGCTGCCACGTAAGGAGAGACAATTTAAAAGTACAATTTGGAGGTACAAATAGCATTATTCAGAAAGAAACAACTTCCAGCAAGGCAACAACACAACCTTTTCGTCTTTCTTGTACCTCCGCCACGTGGCCCTCTTTTGATGGCTCATGAAAATCTTGAGTGATTCTAGAAGCAAGCATAATTTTAAGGAAACAACTTCCAACAACACAACTTTCTCATCTTCTGGGTACATGTATTATTAAATTGTGTAGCTAATAACGCATGAGGAAGCATACAACAGCATTCTCCACGTGGCCCTCTTCTGTAGGATAACGCATGCAGTAGCATTTATTGCTACGCAACCCTATTGTCTTGTTATGTGTTGTGTATTTGGGGTGAGCAAATAACGGTTTTTGAACCGAAAACCGACCCGACCCGACGCGAAATGGCGGTTCGGGTCGGATTCAAGAAAAACGGGTCGGAATTCGGTTCCCAGCATATAAAATATCGGTTTTACGGTTCGGGTTGCGGATTTAGGATTCGATTTCCGACCCGAACCGAAAACGGATATATACAATTACGTTTTTACCCTTTAATCCATATATATACCAAAAAAAAACCTAAACCTAAAATCTCTCTCTCCTCCCATTTGCGCCGCTCTCCACTCCAGAATACTCCCCAGTCTCCAGAACACTCCTCTCCCTTTCTTTTTTCTCTCTCCACTCTCCCCCTCAGTTTCTCTCTCCCCCTCAGTTCCTCTCTCCCCCTCAGTTCCTCTCCACTCTCATGGCTCTCCGGAGAACTCTCTCTCTCTCTCTCGATCTCTCGATCTTTTCCTTTAGCCTCGTCAATGTCCTGATTTTAGGAGGAGGCCGAGATCGGTGATGTTCTGAACCCAAATGACTATGGGAGGCCGAGGGCCGGAGGGCATGCTCAAAAGTCTAGATCCGGTAGATCGGGTCCATCGGGATGCGTTCGGTACATTCTAGATAATATTGGTTGTCTTTCAACTTGATATGCTCTCTTTGATTTTATAGTTTAATTTGTTTTATTTATAATCTCTCATTTGTTGGAGCGTCCTTGCTAAGTCCTTTTTTATGTGAAATCACATATTCATATGACAATGGCTATTGCAATGATGAAGGATGAAGATGAAGACGACAATTGCTACTCTCTTATTTGCAATTACATGATGGGTTTTGAAATTTTGTTTCTTTTGGTTATGTAATTTTAGACCATGGCTATTCTGTTGTAATGATGAAGATCGAAGACTTGCAATGACTACTCTGTGTAATTTGAATATTTGATAACAGTGGCATTACTTTGTTTTTTTAATGTATTATCTTTTTAAACATGAGGCCATGTTGGTGTAATATGATAATTTGGATGGTGCTGTAGTAGCTGCAGCATTTTGAAAATGATACAAATTAAAAAAAATTATTATTTTTTTATTACATTTGGTTTTGGAAGACCAAGTTGGTTCGGTTCGGATGTTGCTGCAGCATTTTTTTATATTTAGTTTTGGGTCTATTGAACCGAACCAACTGAAAACCGAACCGACCAAAATTTGTTCGGTTCGGATCGGTTTTTCCTACTACGGTTCGGTTTTCGGTTTTGTGAATTTCGGTTCTCGATTTATTCGCTTTTTATATGAACGGTTCAGTTTGAACCGAACCGAACCGTTGCTCACCCCTATTGTGTATCCTATGTGGCATGAGGCATAAGACAATATCTTGTATAGGTGGCAAGATTATATTCACAAATGAAAATAAGTTTAAAAAGTCATCTCCAATGCAAAAGTATTGAGAAGACAATACAAAGTATTTTTTTACAACTTCCAAGACAACTTTTACTCTTCTAATGATATGGTATTAGTGTTTATTATTAAATTGTGTAGGATAACGCATGCAACATCATTTAATGCTACGGGACATGTTGTGTAATTATTTCTAATGATATGGTATTAGTGAACATAACCTGTGAGAGAGAACCCGAGAGAGAGAGAGAGAGAGAGAGAGAGAGAGGGAGATGGGA
Source organism: Iris pallida (assembly GCA_029216955.1). NCBI lineage: Eukaryota > Viridiplantae > Streptophyta > Magnoliopsida > Asparagales > Iridaceae > Iris > Iris pallida. The sequence goes on along the minus strand of JANAVB010003600.1, from coordinate 3,756,691 downwards.
TAAAGAGAAAGGATCGAGCTCGACTAGATTTTAAACTCAAAATTCAATTTTTGATTTTTATTACTAATAACTAGTTCGCACGTATGAGTTTAGACGAACACTAACCAAGCCCGAGCAACGTGACATCAGCTAGGTTTCTAATCCCGTGGCATTCCTATTAATTTAAAATTTACAATATTATTGAAACTAATATTAATACTAAAATTTAAAATAATTTTTGATTTAATATTTACTTCAAACTAGTTAAAGTTAAAATTGTATTCTTTTTAATTTAAAATGTACAATATTATTGGAACTACAATTAATATTAACATTCGCTTGTCCCATAGTTTAAGTCGTATTTTACTGCTTGTTTCTTAAGTCTATGCACCCAAAGAACTTAATTGTTCAAGTCGAACGCGTGCACAGCACGTTCCCTCGGTGCAAGGCTTGACGTAGCCCTTGCTTGTCAAGTCGTTGCACGAACACGTCAGAAAAGAGTTTTGTTGGGCTATCGAAGTTATAGCAAGCACCGTCCCTAGTTGTCTGCGAACCTAATTTGCGATCGCACAAGGCATAGTCATAAGGTAATCCGAGATAACCGTTCCATACATTGCACACATTAAGTAAAGAAAACTTTAAGATAGCCGTTCCATACATTGCACACATCCTTCAATATATAATAGTACTCCATTGACTTGGAATGGAGGGAAGCTGATCCATCTTCCTTGGACAATTGAGAGTCTTCAAAAGTGGAGTTACGGGACAAGTCTTCGATACACGGCCGAAGCTTCAAAATCACGAGCGTCGTCGAGCTAGTTAGCTATCTATTATGTGATCTTTCTAACCATCCTGATCCATTAGTATGTCAATATGTTTCGAGGTAAGCATATGAATTTGTAAGCATTAAGCAGCTATCATATTCATCCCGTGTCACGTGCATTTATTGAGCAGTAAAAGGGTGTGAAGGCCATTGGCAATGACAAGCCATTACGGACTATAGCTGGGTTAGACGGCGACCCTTTTGCGGTGGGTAGCGAGCCCTGTGCGAAAGTTCTCGAATAACCCATGCAGATGTAAGGCTGGCGCTTGCTATACTCGTTCCTTCCGGGCCGAATTGGTCCCTTGGCCTAGGAATGGATTGGTTGAAGGAGCAATACGCAAGAATAGACTGCCATATTGGCAGGATTATTTTTGGTATTCCCGGTGCGGCAGAGTTTTCACCATCTACTTGATTCTAGGGACGACACCAGTATCGGAGAGAGTCTACAGGATGGCACCTTCAGAGTTGGAATTCTTATACAAGATGATTGAAGAACTCAGAACCAAGGGATTCATTCGTGCTAGTGGATCGCCTTGGGGAGCACCGATGCTTCTTGTGAAAAAGAAGAATGGTACGTCAAGATTATGTGTTGATTTTCGTACGTTGAACTCTGTAACAATCAAGAACATGTATCCTCTACCAAGGATACATGACTTATTTGGTCAGCTCAAGGGAGCGACTGTATTCTCGAAGATTGACTTGCGGTCAGGGTACCATCTGATCAGAGTCAGAGAGCAAGACATCCCGAAGACAGCATTCAGATCGAGGTATGGACATTGGAAGATCCTTATTGTGCCATTTGGAGCGACCAATGTGCCAGCCGTATTCATGGACCTCATGAATCGTATCTTCATGCCCTATTTGGATCAGTTCATGATAGTAATCATAGACGACATCCTAGTCTATAGCAAGAGTGAGGCAGAGCATGAGCAGCATCTTCGTGTAGTTCTTTAGATACTCAGGCAACACTAGTTGTATGCGAAGTTCAGTAAATGCGAGTTTTGGCAGGATTGTATCTCGTACTTAGGTCACATCATCACCAGAGATAGAGTGGAAGTGGACCCCCAGAAGATAGTGGCCATAGAGACATGGCCAGTACCTAGCACCGTCGCAGAAGTTCGGAGTTTCCTTTGATTCTACACTATTATGACAAGCATTCATTTACTTCACATATTGATTTTAAAGTAGAGGGACGAGGCAAAGGAGGTCAGCCACTCGCCTTAGACTTGCTTCAAGCGAGCGACTGGTTGGCTGCACTGACGTCGCCTACGCGATCACCTGCAACCACATAAGTAACTGATTAGAACGCAGTGTAATTCAAAGAATTTTGTTATGAATGCGAAGCTTGAACACGCAAGTCACGAAAACCCATTGGAAACATTCACGAAAACCAAAGCCAAATCCAAATCAAGTGCGACATGAATATCAGAGCAACGGAAGGTCTCTCCTAAATTAGCCGCAGAGCCAATCCTTGAGGCGCAACCCGCTGAATATGGGACTTGGTTCCAAAGAAGCCGTTCCATAACGTGGAATGGATCTTAATTCAACCGTTCTCGTTCGATCGACTTGGCTGATTCCAACCTATCGGTCCCGATCGAATCGGTAGCGACATTGTTCCTTTCTCGTGCACCCCGTGGACGAAAACGAGGGACGATGTAGGGACGGGGCACTACAACAATCTCAAAGCTCGTCATATAAAGTATGACTTGGGTGATGAAAACACTGTAAACATGTCGGGACTGTAGGTCAGCAGCAGGTTTGGACGTGTGAAGATGGACGATGGAAACACTGCGCCATGCACCGAATTTATGCTACAACTTGGTTTCGGTAGGGAGGCTGGCAGATGATGGATGTCGTAGTCTGTTTGGGGACAAAGATTCGATGCTTGCGAAGGGTTCCCAACAGTTGACTCATCCAAATCAATGGGTACTCCTTTGGCAACAACGATAAAACTTGATAATGGTGAAGACGGTATCTCGGTCGACATTCGTAAGTATCGAGGTATGATCAGGAGCTTACTCTATTTAACTGCTAGCCGATCCGATATTATGTTTAGTGTTTGTATTTGTGCACGATACCAAGCAAATCCGATATTATGTTTAGTGTTTGTACTTGCACTTCCATTAAATGTGATAATACTAGCTCTATAAATCTCACGATAAATCCGATTTGTCACTCACGCACGAAACACATTGAGATTAGATACCATTTTCTTCGTGACCATCAACATTGATAATACTAGCTCTATAAATCTCACTTCCATTATTGAAACTAATATTATACTAAAATTTAAATTAGTTTTTGATTTAACATTTAAACTTAGATTTAAAAGTGGTTAAAGTAAAATTCCATTCTTTTTATTTACAATCTACAATATTATTAGAACTAGCATTAATATTAAATCTACAGTGGCATTTCTGTTAATTTAAAATTTATAATATAATTGAAACTAATATTAATACAGTGGCATTACCGTTATTTTCCAATAGATTCGTGCCTTGTTCGGTCACACCCCTCCACGAGCGGGTTATACCCCCGAAACGAACGGGTTAAATAGCCTTTTCCAAAGAAAAGAACCCATCCGACTAGAGAGAAACAAAGGAGAGAAGAAGAAGAACAGTCGCAATGGGGAAAAGAAAGAGCAAGATCAACTGCAGCGGATGGGCCGTCATCCCTACGAGGATTCTCTCGATGATACTGGTACTATCGGGGATGCCGGCGGACGAGGTAATGTGCAACGTGGCCCCAGTTTGCCGTTCGTGGTGGTAGGCGCTCAACGGTCCCTTAGACTATTGGTCCAACGTCGACTTGGCACAGTGGTGCCAGAGGACCCAGCAAACCGCTAAGATTAGTTTGAACGTAAAGAAGCTTGTGGCTCGCAGTGGGGAATATCTACAGTCCTTCTCCGCGTACAAGCTCGACGAAGCAGCCTTCCCTTTTGCATGTTTAAGGCCTGTGTAAAATTTTATTTGGTCTTATTCTAATACTTTAATTTTTCTATTATAAAATTTTACGTATACTTTTGTCAATTTATATTGATGTTTTCTATTTTTATAATACAGTGGAAAATTTCTAAGGGTGCTGCGCATTCCGAAGTACGACGTGAGTGATAAAACTTTCGTGAGATACTTGGAGTTTCTCCCGATGCTGGAAGAACTCGACATTAGCTACTGCCTCTCTATCACGTCGACTGGAATATTTTCTGCCGGAAAGTATTGCCACCGTCTGGTCAAGCTGAGGAGGAATATGCCCCCTCCAGATTTCATGCTTAGGAACAGATTCGTGCTGAACATGGAAAATGAGACGGAGGGAAAGGCCGTGACTGATTCGATGTCGCATCTCGAGCACCTAGAGATGGGATTCTTATGTTCAATGGAGACATGCTGCGATCTATCATATGTAACTGCAAGGGTCTTCGCGTGCTCGACATACGTGGGTGCTTCAACGTGCACTTCGACGACGAACTGAGGAAAATTTATGATTTAATACAGATGTTTAAACGACCATTTGATGATGTAATTCTAGGGGAACCTGGATACGAGATGTATAGTGATTTAGATATCATCAATCATTCCTGGAATGAATGGTTCTTCTGACATTAGCATGCATGCATGCATTTCTTTCTATTTTTTACTAGTCTACATATACGTACTTTCTACGTATTTTAATTAGAATATTATAAAGCCAGTTATCATCTTTTTGTCTTTTTCAGGTAACTATTTATATGTCAAGAGATTTGAAGTACAATTATTTTATTTTATTTTATTTTCTATTGAGACTAATAACCTTTAGAAAACGGTAATGACATAAAAATTTACTACATTGGAACATAATGTTATATGGAAAAATGAAACTTGCATGCAAACTTTATTCCTTTGACTCTTAAACATAAATGACATGCAAGTTGACATAATAACATCATGTTTATAAATACTCAAGGGTATTTTAGGAATTCAAAAGTTTCACCACCAAGTTTTCTTATTATATAGTAGAATAGCTATAAAAACGTATAATATGAATTTTATCCAATTATAGTTAAATACACTTCTAACTCATTTGGTTAATGTGCAAGGTGTAAGGTATTTTTTTGAGTTCGATTCTCCATTTTGACAAAATTTTACTTTTGTCAACAATTTTTTACATGATTAATTTTTTTAAAATAAAATGGACTGTGATATAATGACGCCTAAGACGGCTCACTTTTTAGCCGTTTTGAAACCTCATTATATAGTAAAAGATATGATATCAGTATCTTAACATTAATACAACATCTCAGTGTAATCATATCCAAGAGATTTCGACATTTTCCAACACAGATTTTACCTTCTTTAAGATAAATTTTGGCGGTGCAAATTCTACTCATATTAGTGGTATCAGTGCCATTCACCATAATTAATGGTGATCGATACGAAATCATTGGTTTCTTTTTTACAACCCTTTAAAATCTATTTATACAGCCAAACAACCAAACTATTCATTTTCACCAGCCTTCAAAACCAATTTATATAGATTCAAAACAAAACTAAACAGCCAAACTATTTAAAATTCACAACCCTACAGAACAGTCTCAAATGTACCATTTTCCATCCTAAATGTACCATTCTCCGTCCTAAATGTACCATTCTCCGTACTAAACGTACCATTCTCCGTGTTAGAGGAACGGAGAATAGCCATTACCCGTCCCAAATTGTTCTATACTAAGTTAAAAGCATATAATAGCACCCAAAAATGTTAAAAATAGAAAAATTATACAGAACCCACACACCAGACTCGAACCTAGGCCTTCCATGTAAAAGCCAAACAGCACAGCCAACTAAGCTTAGAATAAGAAGAGTCACTGGAGGTCATTGAATATCCCCAACTTCCAATAAGGAATAAGAAATTGAATATTCCCAACTTCCAATAAGGAATAAGAAGAGTCAGTTAGGAACGTGTACATATATATACATAGGGGTCCCCATTCATTTGAGTATGTTGCACATTTAACATGGGTCCAAAAAGATCATCTGGTTGGGAACCATGGCCAGAGTCTTCTTTCAGTCGTCGTCGAGCCTCTCCGCATGGAGCACCCGGCCCATAACTGGCTGGCAGCGGCTGCGGACTTCCTAACCTCCTGCGGGTTGTCACTGGAGGTCATCGCTCGACCTCTTCATCCGGCGCCCAACTTTGACATGTTACCGATCACTTCGGAGGAACGGGATTCTCTGGAGAAGAGGGAAGGATTTCACCGCCTGTGCCATAGGGCGGGTGTGCGTACCCTGCAGGACTTTACGGAGATCCTCCGCGAGGCTAGTGATGGGTAGACCTCATTATTTTTTTTAGTTTTTTACAGTTTTTTCTCCTCTTGTATCATTTGCTGGAGAATGTTCCGGCGACAAAGCTGGGATTTAATGTAATATAATATTTTGTTAACTCAATTTGGTTTCGGCTACAAGCGACTAACTATTTTATCTATTTTTCAATTAACAAATCTTGTTACGTCAAATCCATATATCAGCAACGATGTCCCCATCAATGACTTGTTACGTCATAGAATTGATTATGCTGCCAGCGTCAATCTTGCCGTCAAATCCAATCATAAATATGATTACAAAGTAAACTAGAGGACAACTTTGAGTGTTTCAATTTTACTCTTTTCAAGTACATAGTCTGGTTATCAAGTCGTCAAACGTGAAAAATTCGGGATGGCAAAAATACGAGTATAGAACGGCTCAATGCAAAAAAAATACGTTCAAAAATTTAATCAAATATTAGATAAATAGAAATATTGAAATTAGAAAATTCATATTCTTAAATATGTTGTCAAATTTTGTTAATTAAACATGTTTCCACTACGTTTTTTGTGCCAAATTTTTTAATAATTTATACAGAACACGTGGATATATACTAGTAATAATAGTAATAAATTTAATTTTGGAAAGTAGTTTTTAAAATTAGGGTCTCAAAATCCCAAAGGTTTATGTAGTGATTTCACATGGATATATACTAGTAATAATAGTAATAAATTTAATTTTGGAAAGTAGTTTTTAAAATTTAATAGTAATAAATTCGACCGTCTTATACTAGTAATAATAGTAATAAATTTAATTTAAGACTCAAAACTATTCTAATTTTTTCCACTTTCCAAAGGTCATATAAGACGGTCGAATTTTCCCTCTTCGTCTCTCAAATCCTCTTCCTTCTCCCAAACCCTCTTTTTATCAAAATGCCGCCGAAGAAACAACGACCGTCTCTGAAGAAGAAGAATCCACAAAGGGATGCGATACAGGCCCGAAGGACAGAACTTGCAAGGGCGGCGAAAGCCAAGAATATGGTCGCTAGGGCAGAGGCCGAAAGGACAGAGACGGAAGCAGCGACAGCGACAGCGATGATGAAAGCGGAGTTGGCAGCCAAGCCACCTACAAAAAAGGCTAAAAAACTCATTGCTCGACAAAGACCAAAAAATCTATCTTCGATACAGAGTCGTCGAAAGACTCAACTTATGAAGATTTGAAGGCGTACTCAAGCGAAGGCTAAGGTGGCAACAGATACAGAGTCATCAGCGTACTCTGAGGATTTTGAATCCTCATCAGAAGAGGAAAATGAAGAGGAAGTGCAATCATCAAATAAGTCCGAGGATGGAGAGAAGGTAAAATTTTTTAAAGACTCTAAATCTAAGAAGATTTACAATAAATATTTCAAGAAAAAGGCTGTTATGCCTGAAAGATCAATTAAGATCGATGATGTCGAAGACGAAGCTTTTCTGGATATATTAAAATTCTATCAATTGGAGAAACTAAACAAATCTTGTCTTGAGAAAATCTCCCAAACAATAGTAAAAGAATTTTACTCAAATCTTTCGGCTGAATTTAAATAAAAAGAAGAGGATCAACAACTGGTGTTTCTGAGAGGAAAACTGATTAGGGTAAATGCTGCTGTCATCAATGAATTTTATGGATTTGATCCAGTTCCTGAGTTTGATATGAAAGATATTGATAAGGTTTCCACGAGGGATGCAATTCATGAGATTATAGGTGTATCAGTGGGTGCCAAGACCCCACAAATTATATACAAAGATCAATTAAAAACTTTGTATAAATTGTTGCATGCCTACGTATCTCAAACACTCAATCCTACTGGACATGAGTTTTCCATCCATCATGAGAGAGTAAAATTTCTTTATTATATGGGGAAGAAAAAAAAGGCTGGATATAGGTTCCTACATATTCAGTAGAATGATGCATCTCGTGGGAAAACCAACTACAAGGACAGCTCTCCCTTTCGGAGGATTTGTATGCTCGATGGCTAGTAAACATTCTGTCCCAAGCTTATCAGGGGATGTTTATATTAAAAACAAAGGCCCCATGAGAAAATTAACCTTCACTCGAATGTTTGGAAAACGGGCAGCAGCTGCAAGCAAACCATCAACATTTGGAAAATAATCAACTTATAGAATCAAAAATACTAAGGATAGGGTTGATGATCTATACAATTTTGTTGTTGCAAACTTTGAGAATGTCTTCAAAGAGATGAAGACTATATCCGACAACCAAAAATTGATTCTGGATAAGATTAACCAGATAGAGGTTGAATTTGTTGACCAAGAATAAGATTTTCCTTCCCTCGTGAAGAAGGGAAATGGGGCTAGCCTAAACTCTTATGTAAAAATACACATTATTGACACTTTAATGCTAGCCATCACTTTGATACTTCTATTTATGTTTCTGGATGTCATTTCTACATATACAGTGAGTCCATACTAACTATAATTTTTCTTATTCCGTCCCTCAAGGTGTAGGTGAAGGATATTTTGAGGAAGAAGAAGAAGGAAAAAAAGAAGGAAAAAAAAGAAGAAGAAAAAGATGGAGATGGCTATGAATATTCATCTTTTGAGTTTTGAAGCTTTTATTTCAATTTGGAAGTAATATTTGAATTGTAATATGGTTCTGAATATTTGTTGGTCTTGGCGGTCAAACTAAATTTTGTGTTTAAAATATTGTAAGACTAAACTTTTCGCTTGTACTAAGTGCATAGTTCGTAATTTGTTTGGAAAATATAATACGGTCTTGAATTTAGAGTAGGTCTGATATTTATTTGGATTATTGTATTATGAATTATGCAGGTTCTATATTGAAGTACTAACGTGGATTGGACAGATTACTGTAACATGGATTATGCAGTTTATTGGACTTGGAATGAAGTATACTTAATTTGATTATGATTTTTTGGTTGAAGCATTTATTTGATTGGCAGTTGGCCTTCACAGATGATATTGATATTTTGGTGTATTCCTTTGATTTGCAGATGCCCTTCACAGATTTATGAGTCCTGGGTGCATTCCTAGGGTTTACAGATGGCGTCATTACGGAAGCATTCCTAGGATTACTAAAACTTTATTTGATCGTAATGTGTTTTGCTTTCTGTAAAAAATTATTACATCGATGCCATCAGTATGAATTCGATGCCAGCGCAATACATAATGTAATCCTGCCTGTTCATCCCTTGTTATTGCCGAAGCAAAATTGTAATCCTGCCTGTTCATCCCTTGTTATTGCTGAAGCAAAATTATAATTCTGCCTGTTCATCCTTTGTTATTGCCATCAGTACATCGATGCCATCAGTATGAATTCGATGCCAGTGTAATGCGTACTGTAATGTAAGAAAAATTCTCTTGGATAGTAGGTTAATTATATTCAAACACTCGTAAAAAATTTTGTACAGCCATACAGTGGAAGCCTGATAAAATAATATTCAGATTTTCTTGAACATGATTTAATATTAAATGAATATACTTTAGGAAATGATATTAAAAATACAGTAAATATTTGGTAAAAAAAATATGAGATACTTGAACATTTCCAGTCCTAAATGTACCATACTTTGTTAAAAGCACAGAGAGTGTCCATTCTCCGTTTTAAAAGAACGGAGAATGACCATTCTCCGTTTTAAAAGAACGGAGAATGGTCATTCTCCGTTTTAAAAGCAAGGAGAATGGCCATTCTCCATGTTAAAGGAACGAAGAATGGCCATTCTACTTAAGAATGGCCATTCTTCGTGTTAAAAGCAAAGAGAATGGCCATTCTCCGTCCAAAAAAAATATTCTCTTCGAAAATATTATCATTAGAAAAGTAAAAAATATTTCGTCCGATCAATACAGAATTTTTTTTAAAAATATGTGAGCCGATGATCCGCCCGACCTCAGAAGCAGGTTTCCTCAGTTCACCACCACCACCATGACATACAGCTTTATTAACAAAATATTAATTTGTTAGATAAAAAATAAAATTTCTGACAATGGCATGGACAGTAAAGTTAGAGCGGTGTCGCTGGTACTTCTCCTTGTTCGAGGAGGTCTCGACGACGTCCGACGCGAACCGGACCGATTCTTCTCGGCGCAGCTGGTACTCCTCGTTGTTTTAGGAGGGCTCGACGACGTTCGACGCGATCCGGACTAATTCTTATTTCCTTCTTCATCCCCGTTTCTCTTTCCACCACCACCACCACCACCACCACGGCCTGTAACCAAAAAAAATTACGGAATTTATATGTTGATGCACAAAATATTAAATTGGATGGACGAAAGAGAGTAAATATGAGTTAATTTAGGGTGTTCGTTGAAAAAATTAAAGTGAAGAATGACCTGCTAAAGCAAGTTACCAACAGGTTAAAAGTCTAAATCAGCATTAAATGATGTTTCTACTCTATTATTCAATCCGAACCATTGGATCAACATCCAACGGTCCAGATTTCGGATGTATCGATACATCCTTTTCCAGGGGATGTATTGTAGAATGACCCATATATATATATATATATATATATATATATATATATTTATATATATATATATATAAAAAAAAAATATATATATATATATATATATAAAATATATATATATATATATATGTATATATATATATATATATATATGAAATCATTAAGAAATCAATTAGAATGCCTAGTGAGTGATCTACCTATCCTAACACATGGTTAAAACTGAAATACAAAGCCAACATAGCCTACTAGGCATTCTAACAAACACTTGGGGGTCACATTTCATAACCTCTCCAAAATGGACACAAAACTCCATGAAACTACCCCAATTGGATTCATTAGGACCTCAATCTACTACTTATGAGTCATAGGGTGGATCTCCTATTTGAATACATAAAATTTGGCCATAGAAATGCAGGTTTAGAGGGTTATACCTATGTAGAATGAGGCCTCTACCAAGCCCCACGAATTTGGGGAAGAATGGATGGAGAAAGAGCTTCCAACACCTTACTAGAGTCTTCTCCTAGCCTCCGTGAGCTCCCCCAAGCTTTTGCCCAACCAATGGAGGAAAGAGGAGGAAATTTAGGGAAGTTTGGAATGGAGGAAAGGATGGAAACCCTAAATTAATGGTGGCTTCCATTTGGGGTTAAATGGGGGTTAAATAGGCCCTAGACTAGCCCTAATCCTTTCATTACACTTAGTATTAAGTGGGTCCCTAAGTAGGCTAAGTGGTTTGGCCATAATCAAGACTTGTGTTCAACCTAACCATGAATAGAGTCTAATTTATCAACTAGTTGGTCAAGTCAAACTAAATGGGGTCCACCATGACTAATGATTAGTTAGACTACTAATAATTATAACCATTATATTAAAAGAAAAAAATAGACTAAATTTGTGAAATGACAGAAATACCCTTGTCCTAGAAAAGTGGTAGTGACAAATCTTCCCCCTTAGAAAATTTTGTCCTCAAAATTAAGATGGTCATACTTCTTCTAGGTTAAACCCCCAACGATCAAGGTCAAGATGATTACATCTAAAACATACAAATTGTGGTCCTACTGGTCGTGATATTGCAGTCTTGATCAGGGTCACTATACTACCTAGCACATCACAAAGTATCCTGAAATATACTAATGGAATATCATACAACAAGATGGAAAGAAGAACAGGAAAGACAGACCTGCTAACCCATCGCCCGTAGCGTCGGTCTACTCGACTGTCAGCGCAAAAGCCCTGCGGCTCTGGGGTATAACCCTCTGATGGTGCAGGGCACGGTGCTGTGCTACAGGTGGCCTAGCTCCTACTATCTAATCTATGATACTCAAGTAACATCCACCCTGATATTCTATTCCATCGTACTAGGGTACCGTCTATATGGTATCTTTTTTGAAATCTGATAATCATACCCGTCTATCCAGAATCATGTTACCAGAATTCTCGTTACGCCAGTAAATACAACAGCGATAATCCATATAGTTTGTAAAAGGTACATACCTCTAGAATCATGGTATGTAAAATTTTTGTATTACCGCTAGCTTGGCTGCGAAAACTTTAAATTCCCACACCCGAAAAATACATCCAAAATTAGAGTCTATCTCATCGCCAAACCAGCTAATATGGCTGTAAAAGACTCTAGATTCTATGACTGAGGCAACCTTGCCCATAATGTTATCTTGGTAGAAAATCAAGTCAATAATGAATACCAAGAATCAAATTCAACGATGAACAAGGAAGTAGACAAAAACTGTCGGAATCGAATTTCAAGATAGTTTATAATAAGATTCTCATGGGTCATCCCAGGAATCTTCTCAAGTAGTCCTAACTGTGATTGAGTAACCCTCAATATAGCCTATAACCTATATCCTAACAACAGGCTCGTAGCAGCACTCTAAGTCGAGCATCACTACGAAATCGTACTAGTTGCGATTCTGACCTGCATGGGCCACCACAAAAACATGTCACGACCCACACCCTGAGGAAAGGCCCTAGAACGTGGGTACGTCCAGCCTACGCCGCAGTGTCGGCGGTAGAACGCTGTATAGTTCGTCTATAACATCTAACAACAATATGATATAAATATATCATCTCCGTATGGAGGTATAATATGACATCTCAACTATATCATCTCAATCACATGTCTAAGGAAGATAGAGCACGATATGGAATCAGATAAAAGAAAGAAACTAAATATAAATAGTAGAGTTATCGCAACACAAAGTCGATGTCTAATACAAATAAATACAAATCCTGAATATAAATAAGTCTCTACTAACAATCGGAACAATCCGATACAACCATGAAAACTAATAGTTCTAAACTATATCTAGGGCAATATCTACTGAGCATGATCCTCCTCAAACTCCTGTGTGCCACCCTCGTATGCCTCATAGAAGGTAGGACAGTCTTCTATATCATCTGTAAAGTTTGTCAACATATCTAGTCATGATGGAACGAGCACATCACCTCTAACAGTTCAAAATAATTGACAAACGCTATGAGTATGAAATAATAATATAATTCTTGATGATCAAGTTATAGAGGTAATGTATAATGAAAAGACAAGTGTATAAAGAACATATGAGAACATGCAGATATGTAATAATGGTAAACCTGTCATGCAAGATATGTTGTAGACAATTCAGACAACTGTGTTAAGACCAGTGATTTGAAATACCAAGTTTGACATGTGAACGGCAAAAAAGGGATATCCAGCAACCATACATGTACGTGTGTGGCCGCTATTATTCACGTAAGACCAATGGGAAAGAATGGGTATTGTCACGACCCGCACCCAATATTTGGGCATGAACCGTGTACATGCCCAGCCTACCCCGCAGAGTCGACGGTAGAACGCTGTACCAATATGATGAACAACCACGCAATAAAATATTCCACAAGGACAATCAGCAATTCCATATTCCAACTCAGCGTCTAATAGATAAAATAAATAAAATCATCTCACAAAGTATGAAATCTAGAATAAAAATAATCTCAACCACATGTCTCAAAGTCAACTCAAATATCCAATACAAGGTCTCAGCACTAACTAAAATATCTAAGATAGTGCAGCGGAATCAGCTGCTGCATACTCCTCCTGATAAGCAAAGTCTGTCTCTAACACATCTCCTAAGTACGGGCCATAATGCTCAGGACACACGATCTCATCGCCATCACCTAAAATTTGTTTGGTTACCCAGTCAGGATGAAACGAGTACAATTCACTGAGTGCAGTTCCAATATATGAAAATGACTATATAACAGGGGTTAGCTTTTAGACATGATTCATAAAATAAAATAAAGAAAGACAATAAAACTGAATAATAAGAATAGAAAATAAAATATAATAAAATACTCACCAACTGACCGACTGAAGTACCTTTGATATGTGATCGGTCTCGGGACAATTATGCGACACGGTCTACACAGTCTAAAGTTACACGGTCTACAGTTACACGGTCTACAAGAAATAAATGTAATAATAAATACGGTCTACAAGGTCTAAAGTTACACGGTCTACAAGAAAGAAATACAATAATAAACACGTCTACACGGTCTAAGGTCAGATCCCACATCGTTGGTACTTCACTTCCCCCGACACCACAAAGAGATAAATCAACATAAAAACTGAAATCACATATCTATCGACTAAACACTGATGTATAGTAAAGATCAATACTGAAAACAAACAATAAACTGTACTCGCCTGGCGTCCCGGGCTGCTGGCACTGATCAGAGTCCAAATCGAGATCCAAGGAACCTATTTAATGAATTACCGAGTCAAGACACAATTTGATATAAAAGACTTGTATTTAATCTACAAAATCACTTTAATGGTTTTTCTATCCTTAATCCCTATCCTAATAGTCTACCTGTTGATGCTTTATACCCCTGGTGTGGACTTACTTGCCTACAGGCTCATCTACTAGGTATGTGATCTATGTGAAGTATTTAGCATGAGCTTCTCCCTATGGAACATGTGTGTCTAATACTCTTACTAACTGGTCAAGGAAACAGAGTGTTTCCATGGATGTACCCATGTGGTAACAGGACTTTGAATGACAGAAATCAAAGGGTGAAAGAGGTTACAACCATTCCAGGCTTCATCTATATACTGACACCCTAGTTATCAAGTCAATTTACATTTTAACCCTTCATTTACTGAAGCTACCCCTGTTCAGATTTTCTGTCCTAACAGTACATTTGATTCCTGTCTTTCCATCCTCAAGTTCCTGTACATGGGGTAAATACTCATACTCTATTGTTACCCATATACCTCCACATGGCTTTGATACCTGTACCTGTAGTTCAAGTTTATAGGGCTTCATTAGAAGTACCCTGATACAGGGGAGGCTTGGTTTTCTGTCAATATTCTGATGAATACAAGACCCTCTCTTAGAGTTCCTGAACGGATGCAGGTCCTGGTTTATCAAATCATCCCAGGTAAATATGGAGAGAAGACCCCCGACAGTCCCTACCTGTGTGTGAAGTTGACTAATTTCAGAGTATGAAATCAGTCTCAGTTTGGTTTCAACTCAATGTCTCAGGTCTGTTCTTCCTAAACCACATCAAGGATCTCAATGCAGCAAGAGGTAATTTAAACACCAAGTTTGTATTGTTTCTAAGCCCTAGAATATGTACGCCCATGTAAATTCCATTCCTCTAGCCCTTATCCAGAGAGGTACAAGGCTGGCTTGGGCTATTGTTCTAATGTTTCCTGTCCCAGTATTGACACAGGACACCAGTATAGGAAATCCCCATGCCCAGGCTACTCAAGTTTGATTGGGGTAGCCCTATAACCCAAATGGACATGTCTTTTACATCATTGTCTTATTTGTCATGTGGTATACCACCTCTTGAGGTCCTAGGTATACAACATGGGTATCCATGTGACTGTATTACCTGGGTATTTCATACTGGCTAACCTGTCTCATATTGGGGAAAGGATATGGGAGCAGGGCACAATGCAGGATGGAGTCCTACACTCGAGTGTAGGTTTTAAGCCAGTAACAACCCAGGTACCCCACTGGTTACCTCTTGCTACCCAGGTATTAAGAACCTGTAAATACCTAGCCTCTATAGGTTTCCTGGGTTTACATTTGCTGTCAGTGTCTAAGATATCACTTAAGTGGTTATATGGGTGGGGTGTTAGTCCCAATGTGATGGGGTAGGCTGTCTTGTCAGGATGGGTAGTGTACCTGTCTATTTCAGTGTTTGTCTAAGGTAAGGTCCTGGCACATCTCCTTACTCCTAAGTTTTATTTACTACAGTGATGTTAACATTTACCAATTTTCTGAGTCAACAAGAAGGCTGTTGTTTCCTTATGTCAGGGATCTGGTTGTCAAGGTCGACCTATGAATGTTTATGGTCAGATGACTCGAACTATTGGTTAATCCAAGATCAATTATATATGTATTTGCCTAAAGGGTAATACCACAACAAAATATATTAAATGTTAGGATTTACCCATACATGATTTCCTCTCTACGCAAAGATCCCCTGTTCCTGCTAGTAGGCCATATGTATGTTCCCCCATGTCTCCTTCATAGGCACATAGCTTCCTAGGTCAAGCCCTATAATCCGGCTGACAGATGGTAGGGGTCAAGTTGTGGTTTCAGAGTTTATATGATGGACTGTTCTGAAACTAGTTGGTACTCAAGTGATGGTAACCCCCTGCTGTGACAGAGTTCACATAGCCTAGTTGAGGCACCTAGGCCACTCTAACCTATAGCATTCTACTCCTTCCCACAGCCGGGCTAGGGTGTCCTATAGGTGTGGTTACAGGATCAGTGGTTTTGATCCTACATGATACGGTCACCGTGCTACCTATATCCTCCTTGATGGCTTGACAGGGACTGAACTATAGGGGTGTTCCTATGTGCTATTCAGGCTAATAATCAAACGCCTACCTTGCTTTTCCCCTGTTCCCTAGTTTATGCTCAGGATAGTAAATCGACTGAATTTCTGAAAAGAGGAAGACTCACCTGTCTGCGATTGTAGAAGTTTCAAACTACTCTTTCCTTTGGCAGTCGATGCAATATTACTAGGGTTTGTAAGGGGGAGAGGAGATTCATCAGGTATTTATACACAGATGATATAGATGGGATCGAAGGAAACAAAAAGGAATTCAAATTATTTAAATGGGATCCTGAGCTTATCTTTTGATTCCTAAGAGCAAATCCTTATATATTCGACTAATACTAGGAGTGTTTGGTATAACCTGAATTCAAATTCAGCAATATTTCACTAAGGTCCCTGTCCCATCTTCCTTTGCAAGGAGATCCCTTCACAATTCCTATATTACATATCTATGTGTTTAAGAAAAATGTCCAGTGTAATATGGTAATTAAATAGATAATAATTAAATAAAAAAATTTAACATAATGGAAATTGATCAAGGGGTTTACAAGTCTACCCCCATAGATTAATTTTGTCCTCGAAATTCAGCTGAAATGCGGTGTGGAAAAGTACCTAAGTCCTCAAAGAGCTATGGGTAGCGCTCGCGCATCTTGTTTTCCCTCTCCCATGTGGACTCGCCCGGGAGTGGGGTCTCCACGCGATGCAAACCAAAGGAATCACTTGATTCCTCAGCACCTTCTTCCTGCGGTCCAAGATCTCCACTGGCTCCTCCTGGTAGCTGAGACTCGGTTCCACCTCGATCTCTGAATGATCCAAGACATGACTGGGGTCTGCCACGTATCGTCGCAGCTGGGATACATGGAACAAATTGTGCGCTCCTTCCAATGCAGGCGGCAAGGCTAATCGATATACTACAATACCGATTTTCTCGAGGATCTCAAATGGCCCAATGAAACGTGGGCTGAGTTTACCGCCTTTACCGAAACGGATAGTGCCACGTGTCGGAGAAATTTTCAAAAACACAAAGTCACCGACCTAGATGCGCAAAATGTTAACACGAATATCATAACTACACATGCAATTAAATCTTAAGTAAATTTTACCTCAAACTCTAACGGTCTACGGTGACTGACGGTCCAGTGCTTCTGCCTGTCCTGAGCCACGAGAAGCTACTCTCTAATCATCTTGACTTTCTCTGCAGCATCTACTACCATCTCTGGTCCCAACAGTGCACGCTCTCCCGCATCGTCCTAAGACAGCGGGGTACGACATCTCCGACCATACAACGCTTCGAAAGGGGACATCTCGATACTAGCTTGGTAGCTATTGTTTTAGGAGAACTCCACGAGGTGAAGGTGGTCCTCCCATGAGCCGCCAAAATCTAGCACGCATGTCCGCAGCATATCCTCGAGCGTCTGAATGGTCTGCTCTGACTGTCCATCTATCTGCGGATGATAAGCAGTGCTGAACTTGAGCGCTGTGCCCAATTTAGCCTATAAGCACCTCCAAAAATGAGATGTGAACCTGCTGTTACGGTCCGACACGATACTTACTGGAACCCCGTGCAACCGGACTATCTGCTTCACATAAAGCTCCGCCAACTTCTCTGTAGATAACCCTACTTTAAATATAATAAAGTGGGCCGATTTGGTCAACCTGTCAACGATGACCCAAATCGCATCCTTCCAGCCCGATGACCGTGGAAGACCGAAAACGAAATCCATAGTGATGTGTTCCCACTTCCACTCGGGTATCGGTAGCGGCTGCAACAATCCTTCTGGTCTCTGCCTCTCGGCCTTGACCTGCTGACATACGAGGCACCTAGAAACGAAGCGAGCCACTTCGTGTTTCATGCCATACCACCACACGTGGTTGCACATATCCTTATACATCTTATTGGCTCCCGGATGTAGAAAATACTGGAAACAGTGTGCCTCCTGCATAACTTCTTCTCTAAGCTCTCCACTAGGTACACAAAGCCTCGTCCCGTACCTCAACGAACCATCCTCTGCAATAGTGAAATCATCAAGCAAGCTGGCTCGTTCTTTTGCTATGATGCTCTTCAGCTACTCATCCTGACACTGTACCTCCCGAATCCTGTCTATCAATCTTAACTGCATCTGCATGCCCATCATCTGCATCTCGGCTCCCGGAATGACGATCTCGATGACCAAACTCTCCAAATCTGCTAATAAGTGACGATCTTGGGTCAAGCACATTGCTACAGGATACCTGTTCAAAGCATCCACAACAACGTTAGCTTTTTCTGGATGATACGGTAGAGAAATATCATAGTCACTCATCAGCTCAAGCCATCTACGCTGCCTCATGTTCAATTCCTTTTGTGTGAAGACGTACTTCAAGCTTTTGTGGTCAGTAAAGATTTCCACTCGCTCTCCGTACAAATAATGTCTCCACAGCTTCAAGGCGAAGATCATAGCTGCCAACTCTAGGTCATGAGTGGGATAGTTCTTCTCATGCGGTCTCAACTGTCGAGATGCATAGGCTATCACTCTCTTGTTCTGCTCTAGGATGCAACCCAGTCCTTTGCCCGAGGCATCACTATAAATGTTGAAACCTCCCGATCCCGAAGGCAAAGCCAAGATAGGAGCTGTCGTCAGCCTCTTCTTCAACTCATCAAATGCAGCCTGGCAGTCCTCCGTCCACACGAACTCTACATCCTTTCGAGTGACCCTAGTGAGTGGCTCTGCAATCCGAGCAAAATCCTGCACGAACTTCCGATAATACCCTGCTAACCCCAAGAAACTTCGTATCTCTGCTACCGTAGTTGGAGTAGACCATGCTTCCACAGCTGTAACCTTCTTCGGATCGACGGATATACCATCGCCAGTCACCACATGACCAAGGAACTCCACCTTATCCAAGAAGAACTCACATTTCGAGAGTTTTCTATAGAGCTTCTCCTTCCTGAGGGTCTCTAGCACGATCCTCAGATGTTCCTCGTGCTCCTTCGGTGTTTTCGAATAAATAAGTATGTCATCGATAAACACCACTACGAACTTGTTAAGGTATGGATTGAATACCTTGTTCATCAAGTTCATGAAGACTGCCGGGGCATTAGTTAACCCGAACGGCATCACCATAAACTCGTATTGCCCGTACTTTATCCGGAAGGCAGTCTTCGGTATATCTTCTTTTTTCACCTTCAGCTGATGGTACCCCGACCTCAAATCTATCTTTGAGAACACCCGTGCGCCACTCAACTGATCGAAGAGATCGTCTATCCTCGGCAGCGGATACTTGTTCTTGATAGTATGGTTATTCAAGGTTCGGTAGTCGATGCACATTCGTACCGTACCATCTTTTTTCGGCACAAAGAGGACAGGAGATCCCCAAGGTGATGGACGCTCTCTGATGAACCCTTTCTCTAGCAACTCGTCTATCTGCTTCTTCAATTCTTCAGCCTCTTTGTTGTTGATCCGATACACCGGTTGCACCGTTGGTTCTGCGTCGGGCACCAGATCAATGGCAAACTCGATGTCTCTGTCTGGCGACAATCCCGGCAAGTCCTCTGGAAAAACATCTATGAACTCCGCGATAATGAGATGCGGTGCCTGTCCCTCCTGAATCAAAGCTCCACAAAAACCTTCACTCTTCTGCTCTATCGCCCCTCTGGCGAACTAGAATGCAGACTCTCTGGAAGGGCTAAATATGACACAGCCTCGGTGGCAGTCTATACTGGCAAAATTCTTACTCAACCAATCCATACAGAGGACGATATCGAAACTCGGTAGTGGCATTACGAGTAAGTTGGCGTGCAACTCCCTACCTCCCAAGGTGATGCGTCGCCTCATGCAAATGTCCTTGACTAGGATAACGCCTCCGCCTGTCATAATTTTGCAACTACCGCCCAAGGATACAGATGCTATACTATGCTTGAATACAAAAGCTATAGAGATAAAACTATAGGATGTACCGGAATCAAACAAAGCTATAGCGAAGATAGAATCGAGGAGTATGGAACCTGCTATCACGTCTGGGGTAGGCTCCGGCTCCTCAATAGCCATAGTAAAAGCTCGGCCCTGCTGGGGTACTCCTCTCTGCTGTTGCTAAGCGAACCGCTGCTGCTGAGTGGGCAGCGGTGGACGTCGCGGCTGTGTGTCGGCTGGTCCTCTCTGCGCTGGAGCTGCCTTTCTCCCCGTTCGGTTGGGAGCCACTGCACAATCCTTCAGCTGATGTGAAGGTGATCCGCAGTATAAATACGATCCAAGTCTTGCTCTGCAATCGTCCCAAATGTGTACGTTCTTTCCGTAAAATATACAATACGGGGCCTGCTGGAACTGCCTCTGTGTCTGGGCTTTGGCCGGGCCTCGGCGCTGCTGATGTGCGGGGGCTCTACCAGTGGACTGGAATTATTGCTGGTGCTGGAAGGTCCTTGGCTGCACCTGAGGATGCTTTGCCTGTGTTGGTTGATGGCTGCCTCCGCCAAAAGTGTCTCGACTCCTCTTCGGCCTGTAGTTCAATTCTTCTTCTACAGCCTGGGCGACCTTCAGAATCTTCTCGTAGGTAGTGGCTCGGCTGGTGGCGATAGCTAAACGAATCTCGTACGATAATCCCTTTCTAAACCGCCGTGCCTTGTCTTCCGGGGTGCTGACTAAATTCTCTGCAAAGCGACTGAGGCAAAAAAACTCTGATGTGTACTCGTCAACAGTGAGATTGCCTTGCTCTAGATGCTCGAACTGGCTCACTAGCGCCTCTCGTGCCATATATGGATAGAACTTCTTCTTGAACAACCACTTGAACTCCTTCCAAGTTACATCTGGAGCAAAAAATTGGGGCTCGCCTTGGTACCATGTCCGTGCGATGTCGAAAAGTTGTCCACTGGCTGACTCGATCTTCAGATCTTCTGGGACTCGGGCCATCTTCAGGTATCGCTCCACGTTCTCCAGCCATTCATCAGCGTAGATAATCTCCTATGTCCTATGAAACTCTCTGGGCCTAAGGTCCATGAAGTGCTTGGACATCCCAGGGTGCTGTCGGGGAGCCTCCCTCTGCTGGAGAGCCTCTCGCAAGGTATCGCGAAAGATGTTGGCCTGTTATTAGAAAATTCCCAGGAGGGTAATATTGTCCAGTGTCGGTGGCGAGGACAAAGCAGGTGCCGGGTACATCGCTGGTACGGAATGCATAGTAGGTGCTGGGTACATATAGGGAGCCTGCTGCATCATAGGTGCGGAATATATGGCTGGTGCTGGATGCATCATAGGTGGTGGATAAACTGCTGATGCCGGTGGAGGAATGGATGCTGGTGCTAGCATCTATGGAGGGAACTATGGTAGAGGTGGAATGTCATCCCTGCGGAACCTCGAGTACTGTGGCTGAGCCGGTCCGCCCTGGTGAGTAAGCTGGCCTCCCTGAGTCGGAGGAGTCTCATAGGTGAAAAATCCGCCAACAACCGGTGGAGTGTTCAATGTAGCGTTGTTCCTGTCTTGTGAATCCATTAGCTGAAAACAAAGGGAAAACATTAGACGAATAGAATGATTCAAACAGGATGCATAAGAGTAATTGAAGTCGAGTATAGAAGTCAATAACGCAATTTCAACTCACGGAGATGGTCCTTAGGTTCCTATTCCTAGTCCTAGTCACAGGCCCACAGTAGTACGACTAACTTAAGTACTACCACGGTTCTGCTGGCCTTGCGAAACGTCGATCTGCATGGGTCACCATAAAAATGTGTCACAACCCGTACCCAATATTTGGGCATGAACCGTGTACACGCCCAGCCTACGCCGCAGAGTCGGCTATAGAATACTGTAACAATATGATGAACAACCACGCAATAAAATATTCCACAAGGACAATCAGTAATTCCATATTCCAACTCAGCGTCTAATAGATAAAATGAATAAAATCATCCCACAAAGTATGAAATTTAGAATAAAAATAATCTCAACTACATGTCTCAAAGTCAACTCAAATATCCAATACAAGGTCTCAGCACTAACTAAAATATCTAAGATAGTGCAGCGGAATCAGCTGCTGCATAATCCTCCTAATAAGCAAATTCTGTCTCTAACACATCTCCTAAGTACGGGCCATAATGCTCAGGACACACGATCTTATCTCCATCACCTAAAATTTGTTTAGTTACCCAGTCAGGATGGAACGAGTATAATTCACTGAGTGCAGTTCCAATATATGAAAATGACTATATAACAGGGGTTAGCCTTTAGACATGATTCATAAAATAAAATAAAGAAAGATAATAAAACTGAATAATAAGAGCAGAAAATGAAATACAATAAAATACTCACCAACTGACCGACTGAAGTACCTTTGATATGTGATCGGTCTCGGGACAATTATGCGACACGGTCTATACGGTCTAAAGTTACATGGTCTACAGTTACACGGTCTATAAGAAATAAATGCAATAATAAACACGGTCTACACGGTCTAAAGTTACTCGGTCTACAAGAAATAAATGCAATAATAAACACGGTCTACACGATCTAAGGTCAGATCACACATCGTTGGTACTTCACTTCCCCCGACACCACAAAGAAATAAATCAACATAAAAACTGAAATCACATATCTATCGACTAAACAATGATGTATAGTAAAGATCAATACTATAAACAACAATAAACTGTATTCGCCTGGCGTCCCGAGCTGCTGGCACTGATCAGAGTCCAAATCGAGATCCAAGGAACCTATTTAATGAATTACCGAATCAAGACACAATTTGATATAAAAGACTTGCGTTTAATCTATAAAATCACCTTATTGGTTTTTGTATCCTTAATCCCTATCCTAATAGTCTACCTGTTGATGGTTTATACCCCTGGTGTGGGCTTACTTTCCTACAGGCTCATCTACTAGGTATGTGATCTATGTAAAGTATTTAGCATGAGCTTCTCCCCATGGAACATGTGTGTCTAACACTCTTACTAACTGGTGAAGGAAACAGAGTGTTTCCATGGTTGTACCCATGTGGTAACAGGACTTTGAGTGACAGAAATCAAAGGGTAAAAGAGGTTACAACCATTCCAGGCTTCATCTATATACTGACACCCTAGTTATCAAGTCAATTTACAATTTAACCCTTCATTTACTGAAGCTACCCATGTTCAGATTTTTTGTCCTAACAATACATTTGATTCCTGTCTTTCCATCCTCAAGTTCCTGTACATGGGGTAAATACTCATACTCTATTGTTACCCATATACCTCCACATGGCTTCGATACCTGTACCTGTAGTTCAAGTTTGTAGGGCTTCATTAGAAGTACTCTGATACAGGGGAGGCTTGGTTTCCTGTCAATATTCTGATGAATACAAGACCCTCTTTTACAGTTCCTGAACAGATGCAGGTCCTGGTTCAACAAATCATCCGAGGTAAATGTGGAGAGAAGACCCCCTACAGTCCCTACCTGTGTGTGAAGTTGACTGATTTCAGAGTATGAAATCAGTCTCAGTTTGGTTTCAACTCAGTGTCTCAGGTCTCTTCTTCCTAAACCATATCAAGGATCTCAATGCAGCAAGAGGTAATTTAAACACCAAGTTTGCATTGTTTCTAAGCCTTGGAATATGTACTCCTATGTAAATTCTATTCCTCTAGCCCTTATCCAGAGAGGTGGTGTAGGTCCTAAAATATCAAGTTGCACACATCAACAAAGTCATGAAGATCAATAAATGAATCTTTCAAATGAACTGCGCAGACATTAGATTGCGCAGCATATAGATTGCGCATACTAGATTGCACACACTATCAAGTGCGCAGTCTGACGTGGCAAATCTTCATCATTACCTGACACAAATCAAATCTTCTGATAGCTGACAGCGCGGAGAACGAGGCGACTATTTATTTAATCGTACAGCACGACGCTCGAGAACAGCTGGCCGTGCAATCCATGTTGGCGCAATCCATTCCTGCGCAGTCCAAGCCTGCGCAATCCAATGCCAGCGCAATTCAGGTTGCGCGTTTCATCAACACAACTGACAAAGTACGTGTGGCGTTCATGCCATCAATTGCTCATTACGTGGCAACTGTCTATGCACGATCATGCGTATTTCAATCAAATGATGCCATGTGTCCCAGACAGTTGGACCATGATCCAACAACTGCCTGTGCAGTTCACTGTTGCGCAATCCAATTGCTGCGCAATCCATCATGCGCAGTCCAGAATAACTAAAAGTTAGTTATTTTTTAGAACTCTATAAATAGAGTTTCAAGTCTCCATTCAAGGGGATCAGAGATCAGATCATAGAGAGATCAGACTTTAAAGTTCAGAGAGTCCAGGAGTTCTTGCCCAAGTGCTGCTGCATTCTTTCGAGGCTTTCGCCTTCAATTTTCGAGGCTTTTTGCCTTCAATTCCAGAGTTGTCTTCAACTTCAGAGGCTCCGTCTTCAGAGTTCACATCGTCCAAGGGATAAAGCAATCGTCTTCTAGATTGGATTCCTAAAGTTGTACCATTTCCAGAATTCAAATTGTAATCTTTTACAAAGTTTGTATCAATAAAGTTTCATACTTTTGTTTTTGCAAACAAAATGGCGACTCTGCTGGGGACGACTTTCTCCTCCGACGAGGAAGTGACAACTCAATGTGACGTAGCGTCTATCGGAAAGACGTAGAAGACGCTGGTTGTAAAGGTCAACCAGACAGCCTATGAAGCCATGATCAATTCCAAGACCACTCCTCGTACTGCAACCACTTCTGCCACGAGCAAAGTGTGCCCAGTGTGGGTCTCCAAGACTGCTGCGCAGTCCATCAACTCTGTCAGCAAGACTGCTGCGCAGTCTGCCAAGAAGCCTACTGCACAATCTGTTACACAGTCTACAGTTGCTGCCACTAAGACTATTGCACAATCTATCTCTGGCAAGAATGCTACGTAATCTGCTGATGCCAGTATACAGAAGATTTCTTATGCTGCCTTGTCAAAGCATAAGACCCCTCTACCCCTGGCGCAGTTGGCTACCCATCTTCCTGCGCAAACTAACACTCCAGCAACCAGAGTCCACCATAGGCACTCTGTGACAAGAACTCCTGATGCGCAAACCACAGTCTCTGTGGCCAGAACCAGTGCGCCATCCACCTATGTGCAAACCATGTTTGTGCAATCCAAGAAAGATAGCCTTTTGGCTAATCTTTCTTCTCCTTACAACAAAGAGAAGAATGCTACTCCTCTCCAACACCCTGCTGCTCCTGTACAGTCCACTGGGGGTAGTCTTTTGGCTATTCTTCCTCCTATCCAGAACAAAGGAAAAGGCCCTTTGGTCTTTTCTCAAACTTCCTCGTCCCATGAATTGGAAGACAACAGAGGGAAACGCTCTTTACCTAACCCTTCTTTCCAAAACAAAGGAAAAGGCCCTCTGGTCTTTTCTCAATCTTCTTCAGTTTTTACTGTAGAAGATCAATCAGAACGTGCCTCGGCACCAATCAGTACTAGAACTCTTTCAAATAAGGATTCTTCTTTCCTTCATGACAAGAAAACTTGTACTGATCAAAGAGGTATTCTGCCTACTCCGGTAGCAGAGTTCCAAGACCTCCCAACTCTCAAGATATCTCACTCAAGACAAGGAAAATTGATGGTTTCTCAAACAGAAACCCCTGGGGGTGAGTTTTCAGATCTAAGGACTTATCTTAACAGGCCTACTTCGGCGAAACGCAAACAGCCAATGCCGAAGATCAAATATCAAAGACAGACTCCCAGGGTCAAAAATCCTGACACTTATGCCAATGAAGTGAGCACCTCCCTGTACACTCAAGGGACTAAACAGTTGAAGAATCGGAATCATGTTCCAAACATTATCAAAGAACAGATCCCTCAGAGTTTTTCTCGTCCTGCTGTTGTTCCCGATCTCCGAGAATATCTCAGGCAAAAGCGGGACAACGTCTCAACACCTCCAGTTCAATCATCTGATCATCATTGCAACCACAAAGTCATCATCTAATGTTGTTGTCAAACAACAAAATGATCTGTCGTCGATCGTTTGACTTTTGCAAACTCTGAAGTAGTGTCAGAGGAAGAAGAAGTCTTGTACGCTTCTGTCAATATGACCTCCCGAGACACTGGGGGTAGAAAGTGCTCCAAGCACGGCAAACCTCGCCGTCCTAGTCAACGGTATCTAGATTTACTTCAAGAATCTTCTGAAGGAGTATTTCGATATATCCGATCCCGAAGCCGAGATACAATCGGTCAAAGGAATCTTCCTCAAGATCCTTCGGGTTATTTTCCTACTTCTTAGTTAGGAGATGACTCTTTCTCCGACTATGATGCATACAGCAAAAGCTCTGAACAGACAGTGTCTTCCACTGTACCAAGAGAAGTCACGGCTTACGTTGTCAATGAGATCCAGATGCTTCAACTTCAGCAAATCAAGAACAGCGAATTGCTGCACTTAAAGACAAGCTTAAAACTATGGCTGAAATGGTTGCTAGTATGCATTCTATCATAGTAGCACAACATTCCACACCACCGACTATACCTGCTGCGAGTCCGAAGATTATAGCATCTTCGGTACCTGTCAATGTTGGGCTGGGGGTAGTGTCTCCTCAAATGCCTCCTGTACAAGTACAAGTTCAAACTACACCCAGTCAGTCAGGGGCTGGGGGTAGTGCTTACAACGCTGTTCCTCCTCCTACTCCTCTGACTCAACCTGCTCATTCTTCATCATCTGAAGACGCCAATGAAGCTGTCAAACTCTTGCGAACTCAGTTCGAAGCCTTCAAAGAGAAAGGCAACTTGCAAAGATTGGGGATCAAGCAGCCTTATCCAGTTGAATGGAAGGAAGTCCCGTTTCCTCCGAAATACAAGATCCCAACTATCTCGCTGTTTGATGGCAGTACTTCTCCTAGCCAGTTCATCAATCATTTTGAGGTAATGACCGTTCAACTCCAGCCAAATGATGCTCTTCTTACCAGAGTGTTCGTCGGTTGTTTAGCCGGCGTGGCATACGACTGGTATAAAAGTTTGCCCGATGGTTGTATTACTTCCTTCTCAGGTCTTAAGCAAATTTTTTTGGAACGGTTCTATGAAGGATTCAACGACATGACTATGTCGGCTCTCAATAAAATCAAACAGAAACACAATGAAACTGCTGAGAGTTTCATCGAACGGTTCCGCCGTGAAGCCTTGAAGATGCCTTCCGGAACTCCAACTGCTGTCACTATTGATACTTGTAAGGCAAATCTTTTGCCTATCATCAGTATGTGGACAGGATCTACCCAGTTCCAAGACTGGCCCTCTTTCATTGTCAATACAAAAGCTGCTGAAGTTAGTACCGACAAATTCAAGCAGCTAGGGGTACAAATGTCTAACCCCGACCGGGATGAACATCAAATATCAGGAGGTGGCAACCGCCAGAACAACCGCAAAGCAAAAGAAACTTTGAATATCAACTTGAACAAGAATAAAGAATCTTTGGCGGTCAACGTAGCTCCTCCTACGTCCACTTCTACTCCTTCAGCACCTCCACCGAGAGAACCTCGTCCTAAAGTAGAATATTCCTTTGACGAGAATGACACTGCTAGTATCTTTGATTGCTTACTCAAAAGCAATAAGATTCAACTCCCAGACCCAAAGAAACCCGATGAAGTTGGTAAGACTGATCATCCTAAGTACTGTGTCTATCACAGGTTCATCGGACATCCCACTCGAGCATGTTATGTGCTCAAAGGCAAAATCCAGGAACTGGTCAACGCTGGTGTCGTCACTCTACAACAAGACGAGAAGACTGTTACTGCAAATATGTAACAGTTCAGTTCGGTGATTTCCCACCTCAGATGGTGCAATATGGTGTCGTTCCTATCCCCAAGGCTACTCTTGAGATTGAGAATCCCCCTCCTCCACAAAGTGAAGGTCTTGTCCCCTTGTCTCTTGACATTGGCGAGATTATGTGGATTCATCCGGATCTTGCTTCAGAGTTTGAAGTTCTGTCTTCCTCCAAGAAGAAAGGTCGCTCCAAGGGCAAGACAAAGATTTACAATATGGTGTCTTTTGACCCCATAGTTGATGAAGAAATCTTGCTAGGCACCAGATCAAGGAAAGCCTATCTGAAGGATTACCCCAAAACTCAAGAGAATCATGTTTCTTCTTCTTATGAGCCTGCTCCAGTACAGCCTGCTTCTATTGAGGATGTTCCTACTGCTTCCTCACCGGTTGTGATACCCATTCCTTCCAAGCCAACGGTCGCTGACAAAGGCAAACAACAAGTCCGCTTCGACAGACCTTTGAAGAAGACTTCTCCTTCCGGACTTGAAAAGCCTTACAATTTTGACATATTAGCTCAATTGGCTAATACACCGGCCCGGTTGTCAATCTTCGAGCTCTTGCGCCTCTCCAAAGAGACTCGGAAAACTCTGAGCGAGGCTCTTATGCAAGCTGAAACCTGCTTAGCTCTTCTGAAGAAGCCAAAAGCAGAACCAGTCTCTTGTCTTCATTGTCACAGTGTATTGGAGCTAATTTCGAACATCACTTTTACTCAAGATGACATGTTGATGGAAGATAACAGGCACGACCGTCCACTCTACTATACAGGATATGTCGATTCGACGAAAGTCGATCGTATCTTGATAGATCCAGGGTCTGCTCTCAGTATTATGCCAAAGACAATGTTGGATGCACTGAAAATTCCAGTGCATAGCCTCTCCAGTACAATCACCACCATCCTTGGGTTCAATCAGGGAAGGAGTGAACCTTTGGGCAAGATTCGTCTAGAACTCCAAATAGGCAATCTTCGCACAAAGGTTACTTTCTACATCATTGATAATCACGGTTGTTCCTACAATGCGTTGCTGGGAAGACCATTTCTACATGAGCATAACATTGTTCCATCAACCCTTCATCAATATTTCAAATATGTTAATGACAATGGAGAAGTTCAAAAGGAAGTTGCTGATCTCTATCCTTTCAAAGGCATCGAGGCATACTGCAATGATGCACGTATGTACAAAGACGAATTCATGAAGGTTGTCCTATCTCTAGACACTGAAGAAGAGCAAGAAATAGTGCCTAAAGATACCCTTATTATTCCTGTCAAAGGGCGTGTTTCTCGTCCTCAATCCTCCAAGCCACTGGCTATTCACTTGCCAGTCCGGAAGCAATCTATTGAAGATGATCATGATCAAAGGGAGCTCACCTCCTCTGAGCCGCTTGTTATTGACTTACGTCATAACAAAGATAAAAAGCATCTCGCTTCTTCTGAGCCACTTGTTATAGATCTGTCTCATAACAAGGAGAAAAGGGAGCTCACCTCCTCTGAGCCGCTTGTTATCGACCTCCGTCGTAACAAGGCTAATCCTCCTCCACGTTCTTCTTCTCCTCCTCTTGTAATCAATTTGACTAAGCCTGCTAAGGCTAAAAGTCCTGCTGTAAATACCAATGTACAAATTAATGAAAAACCACCTACTTTCCAGTATACTGATGTCATTTATCATGCTAAATACTATTTGGATATGTTAGATAGCTATCAGTCATTTACAATGGGAGTTGTGCAATCTCTTCAAATAGAAGTTTCATATGAATACCCAAAGGATTCATATCGTATTGTTCCTGCTCGTAAGAAAGGCGAACGTCCAATACTTTTTAGTAAAGGACCGGAACAAAAATTCAGCTATACGGATGATAGTAAAGTTAATGACACGGGTCATCTTCAATTCCGTCGTTACAGTCAACAATCAAAAGATATCGTCCGAAAGATGGGTTATGACTTCAAGAGTGGTCTCAACTACGGTAAGGGTAGAAAAACTCCTCTTCGTACGGCTGTTCCAAAAGGAAAGTCAGATATGTACTACAGCAGGACCAAAAGAGGTCTCGGATATGCTTTCCCTCCAATGTTATCCCCAGCAGGCTCCGACTCTGATAGCGAGGAGCATTCTAATTCTTCTGATTCCAGATCATGGGATTCTGACACCAACATCGGACAAATTCATCGGCTGACTGTATCTTCTAACATGGTCTCCGTCGAACTTCCAGAAGGCTATGACGAGGATATTGAAGAAAGTCCCGAAATAGATCCTTGGGCTCAGCGAATGGATACCCAGTGGAACTCTGATTCGAACAAAGAGAACCTCCTACCGAAGATCAATTAGTTCAAATTGATGTAGGAGAGAGCGGATCACCTCGTCCAATATTCATTAGCAAGAACCTTCCAGAAGAGGATAAACAAGAATTAATTCTTCTGATTAAAGAATACATTGATGTCTTTGCCTGGAGTTATGAAGACATGCCAGGACTAGATTCCGAAATCGCTACTCACAAATTGAACATCTTACCGAATGCAAAACCGGTCAAACAACAACAACGGCGCTTCAAACCAGAAATGATGGACGCAATCGACGATGAAGTCAAGAAGCTCATCGCTTGTGGCTTTATCCGAGAAGAACAACATCCTGATTGGGTAGCCAATGTCGTCCCAGTTCTGAAAAAAAGGGCAAAGTTCGAGTTTGCATCGATTTTCGGGATCTTAATGAAGCATGTCCAAAAGATGAATTTCCTTTCTCTATCACGGATGTCATGATTGACAATACTTGTGGGTTCGAAAGAATATCTTTTATGGATGGGTTCTCTAGATACAATTAGATCAAGATGAATCCCGAAGATGAAAACACACATCTTTTCGCACTCTTCGGGGAGTCTATTGCTACACAGTGATGCCATTTGGTCTCAAGAATGCTGGTGCAACTTACCAACGGGCTATGAGTACCATTTTCAGAGAACATCTTCGTAAAATAGTCGAATGTTATATTGACGATATCGCTGACTTGAGAACTATCTTCAATCTCATGCGCCAACATCAACTCAAAATAAATCCCACCAAGTCATTCTTGGGTGTCTCTAGTGGCAAATTTCTCGGCTTCGTCATTACCTCTAAGGGTATACACGTGGATCCCGAGAAGATCAAAGCCATTCAAGAGATGCGTCCTCCACGCAACCTAAAAGAGCTACGAGGATTCAAAGGTCGACTTGCGTACATCAGGAGATTTATTTCAAATCTGTCTGGACGCTGCAGACAATTCACTCAACTCATGAAGAAGGGTGTATCTTTCATTTGGACCGAAGAATATCAACAAGCATTTGACGACATCAAGCGGTATCTCATGAACCCACCGGTCTTGGTACCATCAATCTCTGGTATACCATTCTTAATGTATGTCCGTGCTATGGATCATTCATTGGGTACTCTACTTGCCCAAAAGAACAAAGAAGGCCATGAACAGGCTATCTACTATCTCAATCGTACTATGATTGGTGCCGAATACCGTTATAGTCCGGTCGAAAAAGAATGCCTAGTTCTTATGTTCGCTGTTCAAAAGACAAGGCATTACATCATTGGCCAAACTGTTCATGTCATTTCCCGAGTTAATCTTCTTCGGGTATTGATGAAAAAGCCTAGTACACTCAATTCTCGGCTTGCTACATGGGCCATTTTGCTAGCCCAGTATGACATGATATATGTTCCACAAAAGACTGTCAAAGGTCAAGCACTGGCAGATTTCTTGGCAGCTCATCCCGTGCCAGAAACATCCAAGCTTTACGATAAAATTCCAGACGAGACGTTGGAAGTCAACATGATCTCTGAAGAATTTCCAACCTGGCGTCTATTCTTCGATGGTGCATCCAGGATCGGACCCGATGGTGCCATTGTCGCGGGAGTTGGAGTTGTCCTTGTCTCTCTAGACGGGTCAGTTATTCAAAGAGCCTGCTCCCTAGATGAGCCTTGCTCCAACAATGTGGCAGAGTACAATGCTCTACTCATTGGCCTCCATCTAGCCAAACAACTTGACGTCGAATATCTCGAAGTCTTCGGTGACTCTAAGTTGGTTGTTAATCAAGTTAGAGGAACCTATGAAGTTCGCCATCAAGATCTAGTGCCTTATCATGAAGCAGCAATCAGCATGGCTACATCATTCAAAGCCTTCTTCATTGAATATGTACGCCGAGCTTGCAATACTGAAGCAGATGCTTTGGCCAATCTTACAGCAGTTTTAGCCATCCCCATCAGAAGATAACAAGTGGTGGTTATCTCTAATCGAGAACTATTCTGTGTCAAAAATAATCGTAATATTGAGTTCAGTAATTTTACTGAAGTTAATGTTATCAATGAAGATTGGAGAACTCCCTTCATCGACTTTGTGGTTCACGACATACTCCCTGAAGATCCCAAAGAAGCTACGAGTGTTCGTCGGCGGTCTCTCCGATTCTATTACAATCAGACCACCAAAACTCTCTACCGGCGAACTTATGACGGCTTACTCTTGTGCTGTCTTGCTGGTGAAGAAGCAAAACAAGTGCTACGTGAGGCTCACGACGGCGTTTGTGGAGCACATCAACCCGGTCCTAAGCTACAGGATCGCATACGACGCATGGGTTATTACTGGCCCTCTATTGTTTTTGACGCCATCGAATATGCGAGGAAATGTCGAGCTTGTCAAATCCACGCAGATTTTATCCATCAACTGTCACTCTCCGTTCCCAAAATACGTATTTTTAATACATGTACTGCTTTAATATATTTATTTAAATATTTATCATGTATTGTTTTGTATTTAAATCTCCTTAAATTTATGTTAATTAATTTCCTGCAATTAATTTTCTGTATTTTACTTTCTGCTTTTATTCTCTGCTTTAGCTTACTTTAGGTTTGGCCTAGGTTGGTTTATTTTCGGACCCACCATCACCCGAAAATAAACCAACCTAGGCCAAACCTAAAGTAAGCTAAAGCAGAGAATAAAAGCAGAAAGTAAAATACAGAAAATTAATTGCAGAAAATTAATTAACATGAATTTAAAGAGATTTAAATACAAAACAATACATGATAAATATTTAAATAAATATATTAAAGCAGTACATGTATTAAAAATACGTATTCTGGGAACGGGGAGTGACATCAACCCTCTGAATTTCTACATCCGACGGTTGCTTCATGGCCTTTTGAAGCTTGGGATATGGACATCATCGGTCCTATCAATCCTCCTTCTTCTAGAGGATATCGGTTCATACTGGCAATAACTGATTATTTCTCTAAATGGGCTGAAGCTATACCTCTGGCTGAAGTCAAGACCAGCAGTGTCATCAACTTCGTCAAGCATCATGTCATTTATCGATTTGGTGTACCTCGACGAATCATCCATGACAACGGACCACAATTCATCAGCCAGAAGTTTACAAGATTCTGTGATGATTACCGAATTAACAATGTTGCTTCAATAGCTTACAATCCTGCTGCTAATGGATTAGCTAAAGCTTTTAACAAAACCATCATTAAGCTCCTCAAGAAGTTTGTATCCACTAACAAACGGAATTGGAGTGAAAAGCTTGGCGAATGTCTATAGGCCTACCGAACTACGGTCCGCAGCCCTACAGGCTTTACACCTTTCTCTTTGGTGTATGGCTGTGAAGCTATTCTTCCTCTGGAACTTCAAATTCCTTCTTTAAGGATTGCTATTGCTAACGAGCTCACTACAGAGAATAATGATCTTCTTCGACTTCAGGAATTAGAAGCACTCGACGAGAAGCGATTAATGGCTCAGCAACATATTGAGTTATACCAAGCCCGCATTTCGAAGACTTTCAACCGCAAAGTTAAAGTTAGAGCCTTTCAACAAGGAGAACTTGTTCTAACAGTCAGACGTCCTATGACTATGACTCATATGAGCAAAGGCAAATTCGACGCGAAGTGGGAAGGTCCCTATGTTGTAAGCAAAGTCTTCTCAAATGGAGCCTATCAACTCTCAAAGCTCGATGGTCGAATTGCAATGATGCCTATCAATGGCAAGTTTCTTAAAAAGTACTATGTGTAAATATAAATGCTTGTAAATTATCAGACAAGTTCAAGTTCATAAATAAAATTTTATTTCATCATGAATGATAGTACATGATATTAAGGGAGATCACTATCATCTTTCTCGACATTGGGACGGGGACTACTGCCGTCCTTATCAAAGACACGGTCAGCAAAAGAGTCGAGAACTTCCTTGCTGGAACCCACGAGGAACTTGCAAGCAGCCAGCCTCATGGCCTCTTTTTCTTCAGTCTTTCCTGGTTCAAGCAGGAAGTCCAGAATATCTCGCGGTGGTTTGGGTGCAGACGAACCTTCGCCTGCCTCTGCTTGCTTTGGCTGAACCTGTTCAGCCGGACGTTCCTCAACGCCCTCTTCAACCTTTGGAGCGAGTTCAGCCTTCTTAGATGTATCTCCAGACAACATTTTTATGTTAGAAAGGTGGAAGTGCTCCTTTCTGCTAAATTTCTGTTCTATTTATAGGCAGAGATTCTCTAAATAACGAAGCGACACATTCATCGGACGGTTCATCCGTTCATTCGATTCATCCAACGGTTCGCCCGTCCATTTATTATTATTACCTGACGGTTCACCCGTTCATTAAATCATCATTTGATGGTTCATCCGTTCATTCATTTTCATCTGACGGTTTATCCGTTCATTCCACCATTCGACGGTTTACCCGTTCTTTTTGACGATTTATTTCGTTCACACCTTTTTGACGATTCGTTATTGTTCATCATCCATATCAGCAACTTATCGTTCTTGATTAAGTTGTCAATTGAAATAATAATATTTGATATATTCTGCCACGTCCATATTACCTCTGAACAGATATAATGAATATAATTATTTTCCTACAAAATCATCAAGAAATATATCATGTCTTGCACCTCTGAATATATTTTCTATCTCTATTATTTATATCTGAACAAGATATGCAATAAATAATGGAGCCACAACAAAATATCTTTTATTAATCAAAATATGTGACATTACAAAAACACATAAAGATACAAAATGTTCTGCTAAGACGGAGGTATTATCAGATTAGCAATCTGTTGCTTCAGAGTTTGTAGCCGCTCTTCACGAGTAGACATCACCCTCTTTCTGGCCTCTTCCATCCCATTTTTTTTATTAAAAATGGGCATGGTCACCATTCGGCGAGTAATCTCGGCATCATGAGCTGCCACGTACTCATCCCTTTCTTGAATCAGAGCATTGAATTGCTGGATTGCAAGTTGATGATCAGTAACTTTATTTTCTAATTCCTTCTGGAGACGAGTAATCTCTGCTCTTAGCTCAGCAGCTCTTTGCTCTTTCCTCTCAGCCACCAAGGTCACTGATTCTAGCTTGGACTGATACTCAGCAGATTTTGCAGAATAAGCCTCCAAGAGGTTCTGAAGATTCACCCTTTCAATGTCAGCTGCTTGAGCCATTCGTTCAAACTCTGCCTGTACTAGAGGTTCCAATTCCCCTTTATTGAATTCCTTGTAGTCCTTTATGGAGATTTCTAGCTCATTCAATATATGATCAAGGAGAGTGGCCTGAGCCTCATCATCCTGTTCCCGGATGGCCTTCACCAGGAAAGAAGTCGGACCTCTAACCATAAAAAAATCCGCATCTTCTTTATCCATCATTCTATTAACTAGAGGTCCCAAAGACTCGAAGAAACATCTGGTGAATGATTGGATTACGAGCTGATTAGTCGCCAGAGCACCAGGGGTTGCAGCTACTCCTGTTGATGACGAGGCCGCAGGATGTTCAATCTCTCGCATTTGGACAGCGGGCTCTTTGAATAAAAGAGCCAAAGTGGAGATAGTTGCCCCTCCTGGTTGTTCCTCTGCAAAGGAATAGACTCTAGCTGAACAGAGGTAGCTTCATCCATAACAGCTTGACTACTGCCCGCTTCAGAACCACAGGATAAATGATGACTGCTACTAGCAATCATCGTCGTTACAGGCACTATGTCCGTGCATGTCGGAGGTGCTGGAGGAGTCTTAAGATCTGCAGGAAATACAAATAAAGATGTTAGCTATCAATCTATTTAAAAGGAGATTGCTAATTTCATTCTATACCTTGAGGATCAGTAGCGGGAGTTTCCTCCGGAGCTTCTTCATCTGCTGCTTTTTCTGGAGATGCCTCTATCTCAACATCCTCTTCAGGATTCAAGGTATCAGCGACAGTTTCTGGAGATGCTTCTACCTCAACTTTCTTGTTAGGAGCTAAGGTATCATCGGCAGCATTAGGAGATATATGCACTTCATCATCCCTTTCGGGATCTTGCATATCTTTATCAATATTCTCGGACGAAGAGCTCTCCTCATCTTCACTTTCTTCTGGTGCATTCCCGCTGGTAGTTGCAGCTTGGTCAATATAGTCCTCCAGCGGGCTGTAGTTGCAATCTTCTAGAGCTGCAATCACTTCATGATCTTCCTTTTCGCGGAGGGTCCTAGGATTAGGTGGAAGTTGAGTCGTCTCTGCGACAGGTGAAAGAGGTCGTACAACATCTTGCACTTCCTCCATGATATTTTCTCTGGGCTCTTCGGCCTCAGTTCTCTGCTCAATCTCTTTCCTATGCTCTGGACTGGAAGTTTTATTCCCAGATTCAGAAACAGGAGTGGGAGAAGACATGGTGATTCCTGCTGTAGCATCTGCCACGATCGAAGACAAAACTTGACTTCTACGGACCAACCTTTTCTTTCTGTGTAGAGGTCTTTCAGGACTCTCTACATTTATTGTCTCGACTTGTCTTTGAACAGAGGTCGGTGTGGTAGCTTCTTCTTGCTGAATTGTCTCGGCTAGCTGCCGAGATTGAGATCTAGTGGTAATCTTTTTAGAGGAATGACCTAAGACCAGTTTCTTCTTTGCTACCGGAGCGGGAGGCTCCTCTCTTCTCCTCTTCTTGGCTGGAGATCTACCTACCTTCAAAGAAATATGCAGTGCTGTGTTTACCTCTTCAGAGAACATAATGTCCCTTGAAGCATCTAAAGGTGCATCTACTGGTTCATGCACCTCATCATTTCCTAGGAGCGACATGACGACTCCTTCCTTCTTCAATCTTGTTGAAGACGTAAAGCTATCCGCGAGATTGAAATTCTCAGCAAAGGTGTTCGAAGATGTATAGAATACTGAGTATGTAAATAGCATCCGAGGGCCGTGATTGCTATTTACCGGCATCAAGAACGTTCCTTTCGTATCTCGAGCATTATAATAAGCCCAAGCTCGAGCCCCATCTATCAAGAAACCCTTTCCTTGAAGGCACATGATGGCATTTCCTACGTGGAATTGGTTGTACCCGAACTGCCGAGCAAATCGACTGCAGAGATATGGCTCTAAATAACATTCTTCTTCAAACCGATACACCAAATGGGACGGTCGAATTGTCTTCAACCACTCAAAAGCTGCACGGCTCAAAGGTTGCATCTTCGAGTCAATCATATTTGTCGGCATTTGTTCATATCCGGCAGGAGGAGCAGTGCAACAAAAGTTCCATCCTTTGCTCAGGTTCAGAGCATATCTACAATCTCTCAAAGAAGTGTATTTCCACTTACTATGAGAGTATCTCCGCAAAAAGTTGCCGTCGACTGGTCCCATGCCGGGGTCCATCAAAGTAGGATGGTCAAGAAGCAACCACCCGAACAGATATATATACCACAATTCTAGCCGAGGAAATTCTTTTTCTCCTTTAGCTTTCAACATCAGATCAACGTACAGACGAAGATAGGCATTCAACCTACAAGTCATCGCTGACAAAAGATCCATCTTGTAGCCGAAGACTAATCTAACGGCGGCAAAAAGAACACCGCGATGGAAGCGGTCTACGGCACTGGATCCCGGGACTACAAACCGGCGGAGCCAATACGTCAGAAACCCTGCTAATTGGGCTTCTTTTGACATAAATCTATACCCTACTCTCAAATAACTCTCGAGAGTATCTCCTTTCTTCAGAGGAGGACATTGATGATCATTCTTCATCTCTTCATCCAAATCCCCACTTTCTTCCATCAGTTTCACCACTTCTGTACTGCTCAGTGGCTTAAAGAAGTCAGGATGGCATTTATCATGTTCCTTGGTCTTCTTTTCTTTGATATGGTTGAGGAACAAATAAGGCAACCATTTTGATGAATAACAAGTATTGGATGTACCACTTTTGTAATACAAAGAGCAGATTTTATAATGACATAGCAGTTCTTCAAAGACTGCTACCATGGTTGCATTCTCCTTTCTAAGTTTGTCCAACTCATCATTAGTTGGAACAAATTCCTCATATGGGATATTCCCCATCGGCAAGTAAGAGATGAACTACATCTCATGAAGTGCAAACCCGATCTCTCCGCCGGGAGTCATGAAAGTCCCTGTTTTGTAATTGTATCTTTCTGCTAGAGCCAAGAACAGTTGCGAGTTAGGGGCAAAACCATAAACAGTGGCATGCACTGCTTGGTACAAATTGATTTGCTGAAGTTTATTTTCAAACTTGGTCAAAATCCAGTTTGCTATGCAGTTCCCTCTCTTAAAATCTGGATTCACTAGTCCAGTTAATCTGAGGTCCTGATCTGGGTACCTCCCTTCGACCTTCGCAAACTCATTGGCGAATATTGGAGTTCTGACAGGTAATAACAAGGAAGAATTCTCCGGCGGAATACAACCGGGTTTCAAACCTCTTAACAAGACACTGTATCGTTCTGAGGAACTGTAGAACATGTCCTTCTTGTTCGGCCCCTTCTTCACAAAAATCCTTCCTGGATGGGCATCTTGGAAAGGTGTAAGGTTCCATTCTATCTTCCTCGGATAGCTCGCATGAGCATACCGAAATAAGGAAAGACAGCGGGAAACATCTGGTATCGAGAATGTCCTATCCTTCTGATGGACAATCCTTTTTTCCATCCTTGGCCTCGGTTGAGAACTTTTCTCAAAAGCATCGCCGAACAGGAATAATGGCTTATTGTGAATGACAGCGTCTGCTGATTCCAGGGGTTGTCCATTCATCAAACATAGCAGAGTCTCATTATCTTGGGCTATCAGAATAGTCTGACGGGAAGTTGGCAGATCATATTGAGGATAGTGCACATGGGATAGGTCCTCTTTGTATTCTGACTCTGAAAGAGTTCCTACAAAGTCCTCATATCCAGGATCTTCTCTGGTATTAACTGCATCAGACAGAGAAAACAAAAATTCAGTACAAGTCAAGTCAAAGATTCTGTCATCAGTTTGCGCAAACATCAGATTACGCAATATCAGATTACGCGATATCAGATTGCACAATAATCAGACTGCGTAAACAAACAGTCATCAGTTTGCGCTGGCAGTCTCGCGCAAATCAGTGAATTGCGCTGACTTTTGCCAGCACAGTTCAACCGATTGTACA
The DNA here is from genome assembly GCA_029216955.1 of Iris pallida. Taxonomy (NCBI): domain Eukaryota; kingdom Viridiplantae; phylum Streptophyta; class Magnoliopsida; order Asparagales; family Iridaceae; genus Iris; species Iris pallida. The sequence goes on along the minus strand of JANAVB010003600.1, from coordinate 3,717,173 downwards.
GAATGTCGTCCTTCATAAAAATGAAGAACGAACTGATTTGTGCAACCAGAACCCTAAAAAGGGTGGTGCAGTATGATCACATCTCTAAAAAGAGATGGATTCTGAAAGAATAAGTGAGATCAAAACCCTAAAAAGAGTTTTGATTAGGTCATCTACCTAGCAGAGCTAGATGAGCAATTTCGTGACGAGAAGCACGTCGCGCAACCCTGGCCGAAGGCTCGGCGGGGGCTTTGCCCTTGGCAGCGGCGGAGGAACGCTTGGGAGCCATCGAGATCGTCGGAGAAGAAAGGAAGAAAAGAGCTCAGAATTTCTCTCTCAAGGGCACAAAGAAGGCAAAGTAAAGAATGAAATGAGAATCGAAGAGATATTTATAGTTTTCGAAAACGAAAATGGCCGCCTCAGATTGTGCCTGAAAATGGGGCTAATCCCTCAGATTGTGCAGACAGCTCATTTCATGCGCAAATGGATTGTAATTTCAAAATTCAAAGTATTTCGAAATTTTGAATAAGTTCAACTTTCGAAAACTTTGAAGGGGGTCTTGTAGGTCCTAAAATATCAAGTTGCACACATCAACAAAGTCATGAAGATCAAGAAATGAATCTTTCAAATGAACTGCGCAGACATCAGATTGTACAGCATATAGATTGTGCATACTAGATTGCGCACACTATCAAGTGCGCAGTCTGACGTAGCAAATCGTCATCATTACCTGACATAAATCAAATCTTCTGACAGCTGACAGCACTGAGAACGAGGCGACTATTTATTTAATCCTACAGCACGGCACTCAAGGACAGCTGGCCACGCAATCTATGTTGGCGCAATCCATTCCTGCGCCGTCCAAGCCTGTGCAATCCAATGCCAGCACAATTCAGGTTGCGTGTTTCATCAACACAACTGACAAAGTACGTGTGGCATTCATGCCATCAATTGCTCATTACGTGGCAACTGTCTATGTACGATCATGCGTATTTCAATCAAATGATGCTATGTGTCCCAGACAGTTGGACCATGATCCAACAACTGCCTGCGCAGTTAACTTTTGCGCAATCCAATTGCTGCACAATCCATCATGCACAGTCCAGAATAACTAAAAGTTAGTTATTTTTCAGAACTCTATAAATAGAGTTTCAAGTCTCCATTCAAGGGGATCAGAGATCAGATCATAGAGAGATCAGACTTTAAAGTTCAGAGAGTCCAGGAGTTCTTGCCCAAGTGCTGCTGCATTTTTTCGAGGCTTTCGCCTTCAATTTCCGAGGCTTTTTGCCTTCAATTCCAGAGTTGTCTTCAACTTCAGAGGCTCCGTCTTCAGAGTTCACATCGTCCAAGGGATAAAGCAATCATCTTCTAGATTGGATTCCTAAAGTTGTACCATTCCCAGAATTCAAATTGTAATCTTTTACAAAGTTTGTATCAATAATGTTTCATACTTTTGTTTTTGCAAACAGGTGCAAGGCTGGCTTGGGCTATTGTTCTGATGTTCCCTATCCCAGTATTGACACAGGACACCAGTGTAGGAAATCCCCGTGCCCAGGCTACTCAAGTTTGATTGGGGTAGCCCTATAACCCAAATGGACATATCTTTTATATTATTGTCTTATTTGTCATGTGGTATACCACCTCTTGAGGTCATAGGTATACAACATGGGTATCCATGTGACTGTATTACCTGGGTATTTCATACTGGCTAACCTGTCTCATATTGGGGAAAGGATATGGGAGCAGGGCACAATGAAGGATGGAGTCCTGCACTCGAGTTTAGGCTTTAAGCCAGGAACAACCCAGGCACCCCAGTGGTTACCTCTTGCTATCCAGGTATTAAGAACCTGTAAATACCTAGCCTCTATAGGTTTTCTGGGTTTACATTTGCTGTCAGTATCTAAGATGTCACTTAAGTGGTTATATGGGTGGGGTGTTAGTCCCAATGTGATGGGGTAGGCTGCCTTGTCAGGATGGGTAGTGTACCTGTCTATTTTAGTTCTTGTCTAAGGTAAGGTCCTGGCACATCACCTCACTCCTAAGTTTTATTTACTACAGTGATGTTAACATTTACCAATTTCCTGAGCCAACAAGAAGGCTGTTGTTTTCTTTTGTCAGGGATCTGGTTGTCAAGGTCGACCTATGAATGTTTATGGTCAGATGACTCGAACTATTGGTTAATCCAAGCTCACTTATATATGTATTTGCCTAAAGGGTAATACCACAACAAAATATATTAAATGTTAGGATTTACCCATACATGATTTCCTCTCTACGCAAAGATCCCCTGTTCCTGCCAGTAGGCCATCTGTATGTTCCCCCATGTCTCCTTCATAGGCACATAGCTTCCTAGGTCAAGCCCTATATCGATCCAGCTGTCAGATGGTAGGGGTCAAGTTGTGGTTTCAGAGTTTACAAGATGGACTATTCCGAAACTAGCTGGTACTCAAGTGATGGTAACCCCCTGCTGTGACAGAGTTCACATAGCCTAGGTGAGGCACCTAGGCCACTCTAACCTATAGCATTCTACTCCTTCCTACAGCCGGGCTAGGGTGCCATATAGGTGTGGTTACAGGATCAGTTGTTTTGATCCTACATGATACGGTCACCGTTGTACCTATATCCTCCTTGATGGCTTGACAGGGATTGAACTATAGGGGTGTTTCTATGTGCTATTCAGGCTAATAATCAAACGCCTACCTTGCTTTTCCCCTGTTCCCTAGTGTATGCTCAGGATAGTAAATTGACTGAATTTCTGAAAAGAGGAAGACTCACCTGTCTGCGGTTGTAGAAGTCTCGAACTTCTCTTTCCTTTGGCAGTCGATGCAATGTTACTAGGGTTTGTAGGGGGGAGAGGAGAATCATCAGGTATTTATACAGATATGATATAGATGGGATCGAAGGAAACAAAAAGGAATTCAAATTATTTAAATGGGATCTTGAGCTTATCTCTTGATTCCTAAGAGCAAATCCTTATATATTCGACTAATACTAGGAGTGTTTGGTATAACCTGAATTCAAATTCAGCAATATTTTACTAAGGTCCCTATCCCATCTTCCTTTGCAAGGAGACCCCTTCTCAATTCCTATATTACATATCTATGTGTTTAAGAAAAATGTCCAGTGTACCATGGTAATTAAATAGATAATAATTAAATAAATTTTTTTTAACATGATGGAAATTGATCAAGGGGTTTACAGTTATGTTCACATGTCTCCTAGGCATTCCCTCGCCCGACTAGTACACATGGAATCCAGGTTCTTCGACACGCATTTCATTATTCGTGATAGATGTATTAGTCATGATTTATATTATTCATGATAGTCATGAAAACACGTATCTCCAGTCAAGAAATCCATACAATTCCAATCTGTGAGTCCATCGTGTCAGAATCAAGATAGAATACTAGTATAACATGCATCACAGGATATATCAACATAATAAAACTATCAGAGAATGTACTCGCCTGTCGTTCTGAGCAATAAACGTGATTCGAGGTCCAAGATGGAGTCACAAGAACCTAGATATGAGTTATCAAAGTTAATTGGTGTTTAAAAAGAGTTAAATATGAATATTCATGGTAAAACATGGTTTCTAGGTCAATTCTAGGTCACACTAGTCAACTGATAGTCAACCTAGTCAAACTGGTCAATCTAGTCAATGTATAGTTAAAGCTGGTTAATTAGCTAATCTAGTTTATACTCTATATAATGTATCTTACATTAATATCTATAGTATCCTAGCCATATAGCTATATGACTCTATTAAGACAAAACTTAGATATCCTAAATTCTAACATACTTGAGCCTATACCCTCCGTGCTTCATGTATCCATATCCTACTCTAATAGGTTACACTTTACCTAGCCTTAACTACTTAGATAGGTATCTAGTCACTTTACCTAAAATACATTCAAATGTACTATCCTCTACCCATCTCTAACATAGTCTAAACTTATAGGTAAGATCTTACCTTAGATTAGATCCATTACCTATACAAGATAGGTAATGTCATTTACCTACTTGGGTTAGGTACTAACTTGATATAAATACATATATATATGTATTTACATAGCCCTCACGTGCTGGAGGAAAAAGAACAATATATATATATATATATAGCCCACTCTAAAGTAGGTAGACCTCAATTCTTCCTAGCCCCTAACCGAACTCAAGATGTGAATCAAGAATTTCACATCAAAGCTAATAGTGGCCTAAGGCCAAACCAACCTACCAAGTGGCAGGATCCCCTACTGCTGCCCTAAGCCAAGGGTCTGCAGGAGGATCCCATGCTGCCACAATTTGTCATGCATTTGTTGCTGCTGCCTGGGCCAGTGCTGCAACTACCAAGGCCTGACAAGGCCAAGCAAAGCTCTGAAATACAAGGCCAAACCTGGCTGCTTGCATTTCCTGCTGCAATGCCTGCTGATGCTTGCATTTGTAAGACCAATAAGGCTCTGCCACAATTGCAAGGCAAGTGCCCTGTCACCTAACAATAGGTAATTCTCATTACCAACACACACCCAAATCTCTAACCCTCAGACTTCGAACACACAAAAAATTGGCCAATAGCCCAAAGCTCGACTCTAACATATATTACCTACATAGACACACCTCTGAAACTTAACCCAGGTGACCCCAAGCCTCTGATACCAAGCCACTGCCCTGCCATCACAGACCTGAACCAACCCAAGGTACCAACCTCTAGACACCAAGCACCCCACAAACTGAGACTAACATCTAACAACTACACACCCTTCGTAACCCTCTGACTTCTGATACCAACTAAACCCTACCTCACTAGACACAGAGTCTAAGACACTACTCACGATCACACATATAAACTCTCCCATTAACCATGCCTATGGCCAAGATGGCCAATCCTGCGCAAGAGGGAGCAACCTCTCCACTGCTACTGCCGTTGCCATGCCCTCTCACTCTTACCCAAAATCCTAACTGAAACCTGAGATACATAGGCCTATGGCCAAGGCCAAGGCACTATCCTATGGCCAAAGAACTCATAAAACAGACCAAATTGGCCTACTGCACATGATCAGTCCTGACTTGACAACTCCTCCCAATCACACAGGGCTATGGCCAAGTGGCCTAACTGCCAATGGATCAGTGCAATGCTCTGCGTAACTTGCACTTCAGCACCCAATGCCATACTTCACTCGATTCCTAAAGTAAAACACACTCCCAACCTTCACCCACTGAGAAATAGGAACGCAATCTAATTCTAAGTATCAGTCCCATATTTTGCTGCTATTACACTGTCACACTCGACTATCCACAAACACCCAAATGAATCTACCTACATACACATTATAGATATACACTCAAACATTCAATATACTCACACCCATGTATATATATCTACCTAATCATCAATCTAACGGCTAACACTCTCAAATACGTGGCAGATAGTTCTCTCACTATCCTTCATAAAGAGATGGCCAAGCCTCCAATCCAATTCCTAATCACAAACTCACTAAAAACCCCCATAACTCAACTGCTACACATTCTAACCTATCACTTCTTGGCTAATGGCCAAATAGCCATGGCTAACCGAGCTTGGCCCAAGTGCCCTGCTCCCTCACCCATGGATACTAACTGAGCACTAGATAGGATACTAAACACTAAGATTTAGCCACATACATAATTTTACAAACTCTGAACACTGAATGAACCTCCCTACTCCACTGCCTCATGATACTCTCACTCCCACACATATCTGATACTAACTATGACTACCCATATCAAACTCACTGCAACTGAGACACACATGACCCCTCACACACTCTCTCAGCCCACAGTGACTGAACAAGCAGTCTAACATTGCCTACTGCTCACCTAAAGCCTATGCTATACAACTGTTAATGAAAACTCTCCCTAAACTCTTTCACACATACCAAAATAACACACAAACTCTCAAATCCCCTGTGCCCGAGCCAGTATAGCATTGCCAAGGGCAACTGCCACTGCCTCAACTCAGTATTCACACCCCACAAGCCAAGCCCTCACTGAATACTAAAAACTCACTCACTGCTCTCCTCACTGTACTCACACAATGCATAGGCCAGGTGCTCTCCTAACTTTAATATCTAGATATCTAGGCTTATGGCCGAAGTCAAGGTAAATGGCCTAAATTTTAAAGCCAAGAGTGGCCAAGTCTACACCCAAATTGTGAGTTTAGCCAGTCTTCCTTGACTGATACTTATGGCAGGGATCTAATGGTCCTGCTGCCCGACCTAGGGAAAAGGTTTTCTTCTAAACCCCAAGCTCATGCATTCAGTCAAGAGACTGATATATGCTCCTCAAATTCCCAATTGGTATCTCAAGTCAGTCCACTCCAAAAACCCAATACAGCCACATACATATATAACATCTAACACATAGTAACTCATATATATAACTTATGTGTAGCTTATATATATATATATATATATATATATATATATATATATATATATATATATATAGGAAATCATTAAAAAATTAATTAGAATGCCTAATGAATGATCTACCCATCCTAACACATGCTCAAAACTGAAATACAAAGCCAACATAGCCTACTAGGCATTCTAACAAACACTTGGGGGTCACATTTCGTAACCTCTCTAAAATGGACACAAAACTCCATGAAACTACCCCAATAGGATTCATTAGGACCTGAATCTACTCTGTATGAGTCATGGGGTGGGGCTCCTATATGAATACATGAAATTTGGCCATATAAATGCAAGTTTAGAGGGTTATACCTATGTAGAATGAGACCTCTACCAAGCTCCACGAATTTAGGGAAGAATGGATGGAGAATGAGCTTCCAACACCTTGTTAGAGTCTTCTCCTATCCTCCTTGAGCTGCCCCAAGCTTTTGTCCAACCAATGGAGGAAAGAGGAGAAAATTTGGAGAAGTTTGGAATGGAGAAAAGGATGGAAACCCTAAATGAATGGTGACTGTCATTTGGGGTTAAATGGGTTAAGTAGGCTCTAGACTAGCCCTAATCCTTTCATTACACTTAGTATTAAGTGGGTCCCTAAGTAGGCTAAGTGGTTTGGCCCTAATCAAGACTTGTGTTCGACCTAACCATGAATAGAGTCTAATTTATCAACTAGTTGGTCAAGTCAAACAAATGGGGTCCACCATGACTAATGATTAGTTAGACTACTAATAATTACAACCACTATATTTTTTTTAAAAAGAAAAAATAGACTACATTTATGAAATGACAGAAATACCCTTGTCCTAGAAAAGTGGTAATGACAAACCCACACACCCCGTGGCAGGCGGTCAAAAGAATCCGGGTTAATAGGATGAACCTAGGACTCAGCACAATGAGTCTCATTTAACTGATTCATTTGACTAAGATTTTAGCCACCGCTCCTCGAGCCCCCTAAAGGGGCAGCAATTAAAGAGACTTTTGACTCAGCTAATGAGGAGACTTTTGACTCAGCAATTAAGGAGACCTTTTCTCCCCAGAGGCGCAGCTCCTTCATGGTTACCCAGAATTGCAGCTCCTTTATAGTAGTTTATAATCACAGTGACTTCGACTCCTTTGAAAGTAGTTACTAGACTCCAAAGAAGCGCAGCTCCTTCATGGTTACCCAGAAGTACGACTCCTTCATTGATCTTTCAGAGCTTTCAAAGAAGCGCAGATCCTTCATAGTTACACAGCAGCATGGCTCCTTTATTGATCTCTCAGAGCTTCCCAAGAAGTGTAGCCCTTTCACGGCTCCTTCACTGATATCTCAGAAGTGTAACCCCTTCACGGCTCCTTCACTGATCTCTCAGAGCTTTTTAGAAATGCAGCTCCTTCATGGTTCCCCAGAAGCATATCACAGTGACTTCGACTCCTCCATAGTGGTCATCTGTCGCCCAAAAGTGCAGTGACTTCATCGCCTTAGAAGCACCATTACCTCGTCGCCTAAAAGTGCAGTCTTTCTGCCGCTCCCCAAAAGTGTAGCTCGTATAGCGTTCAGCTCTACCACAATATGGCATCATGCCACATGGCCAATATGGCAGCCATATCCCTTCAGATAAAATTACATCAAGTTTGTTCAAACAGTCGTATCTCCTCAAGATACAATCGGATTCAGTTTGTTTAAACAACCGTATCTTCTCCGATACAATCGAATTCAATTTATTCAAACTGCCGCTTCAAGATAAGATCGGGATCTAGTTTGTTTAAACTACCGTTCATTCGATAGGAGCAAAATCTATTCAGTTTTATCCGAGCAAGATCGTCGAGCAATGTTCACACGCCATGTGTCAGTTACTTGGTCATATTGATGAAGGATGCTAACTGTCTAAAATCTCGATAACAGAGAATTCCAATGACTGCCACATGTCAGCTCAACAGCAGCCTCTATAGTGCAGTTACAACATATTCTCCTAAAATTTTGTGTGCACTGCGCTCCTACGCACCAAAAACCCCTTCGCACATCGTATATATGCTCGCCTATAAATAGAAGAAGTCTTCCTTCATTCAAGGGGCTGGACATCTTCTTGATTGGCAACCCAGATTACCATTCACAGGTATCAGAAAGTCAGAGCAAGTTCGTTTCGTCGTCAGATCGTCAACGGAGTAAAGAAGCCACTACAGTGCTCGATCTCCACCGTCACACTTTCCCAGAAATTTTTGTACCTAGATCTCCTGTTTAGGAGTCTTCCTACTCTTTTTTACCGTTTGAAATACAAAATTTCTTCAACTTTTTGTTCATGACAAACAAAATGGCAACTCTGCTTGGGACATCCTTCTCCTCAAACGAGAAGGTGGTGATGCAATCCGACGATAACTTGCTGGGGTCTTCTCAAAATATGCTGGTCGTACGCTTTGACCAACAAGCTTTTGAAGATCTCCTCTCTAAAGAGAAGTTGAGCCCTTCGAAGCGATTCCTAAAGCCGAAGAAGACTCGGCGTACTTGGGTGCCCAAGGCTGCTTCGACGAGTAGCAAGACGGAGGGGGATGCACTCTAAAACCCCCTGAACGACGAAGCATCGAAGGCGCCATCATCCACTGCTACTGTATTGCCTCAGTCAACTTCAGTTACTGAGAAGCATAGTGAAGAGCGCAACTCCCTTACTGCACGCTAGCCGAAAGTGCATTGCAGGAAGAAAGGCACAACTTCTTACCCACATACAAAGGTGCCTGCGTAGGCTAAAACTTCTATTTTTGACAGAATTACCTACCCTGTGGGTAAGGCTATGTTGGATTATGAATGCTACACACCTTCTAGGGGTAGCACGAAGAAATCCAAGGCAGTACGCGTCTTGCGCGACCAACGTGCTATATCGACCACCATGTTGGACTTTGAATACTATGCACCTTCCAAGGGTAGTAGGAAAAAGTCCAAGGCTGCATGCGCTTCGGGCGACCAATGTGCTACGCCCAAAGCTGACCGAAGGCATGTGTTGACAGTCACGCGCACATGCGATGGGAAATTGTACAAAATTGGTTCGAGTGCTTCGATGCCTTGACCAAAAAAACTTCTTTGTCACTTGGGCACGCATGCACATGATTCAAGCTAGAGGTGCATACTGTGAGGATAGACTCATGCGAGCAGCATTGCTGTAAGCATAAAGTGAGTCTGCCTCACGAGCAACTCTCTGACCAAGACCTAAGCGTGTCTAACGTGCAGGAACTGGGAAGAGAGAATCTAACTTCACATCTTCACTCATGCGTGCGGTTTACCTGCGCACACGAAATGAGTATAGATGTGGAAACTTCTGATCTGCGTAACGTGATCCCTCACAAGCGCAAGACGAAGGAAGACTCTGTTGCACACAACCTGCCTGTCTCAAGGCACACTTGTGCTAACATCATCATCCACTGTTGTTGCTAATAAACAATATCATCGCCACTAAGGAGGCAGTCCCTTTTCCAAGGACTGCAATCGACAGTACCCGTATAACACAGACTCAACGAGAGATTGCCGCATGCAGAAGAAGATGAACTTCTAGTTGCTTCATGCTTCTCCGCCTGGGGGTCGCCATCCCTTAAGAAGCTCTCCAAGAACCCGCCTGTCTCGGCTAACAAATCCAAAGACCGACCTAGAGGCAGCAAACTGGTGGTGCCCAGTATGGGTGTGTTCCAACATACGCGTGCTAAGACCAAACCCTTGTCATAAGGGACTGTCACTTCAATAAAAGCATAGGCTGGGGGTAGCCAACTCCCTACGATCCATGACAACCGTTCGTTCCAACCGGACGAAGATGTGTGCAGGATCGACACAGATACCTCCAAAAGTGCAAGCTATCAGCAAGTTGGGGGTAGCAATTGCTTCGAGTCAGAGGACGATTGCAACCTACCCGTCTACCCTTTGGAAGGCGAAACTCAAGGGTCCGAGCCAGAGAGCGAAAGATCCACAGTACCCTCTATTTCTCCCTATATGATGTCCGTCTACATGGCCAAAGGTGACAACATGGGAAGCAGCAAGGGATCAAACCATCAACAGCGTAAAGAAGCCCTTGAGACGGGCCTGAATACGTTAAATAAGACCATGCAAGCATTGACTTCTGCGGTCCTGGAGATCAAGGATAAATTGACTTCCAACACGTCTACTCCAGCAAATCAAGACCCAGGAATGAATGGGGAGTCCAATGTACCTCTGCATGCACTGTCTTCCGTCATAAACCAAGCACTGCCGCAGTCGTCTGCTCTATCAACGACTGGACCCATAATGTCAAATAACATGCAGCAGGCTCTCAAGGAGTTGTATGCTTGCTTTGACGCCCGGGAAAAGCAAGAATCACTCCAAAAGATGGGGATTCGGCAACCATATCCCTCCGAATGGGTTAGTGTGATATATCCTCCCAAATACAAGCCACAGACACTCGCACCCTTTGATGTGAAGGAGTCGCCTCGTCGGTACTTGAGGTAGTTTACCTCAGTAACGGGACATCTGCCAAAGGACGACGCTCTGTTTATGAATATATTCATAGGGGCGTTACAAGGGGTAGCCTATGAATGGTTTTACAGCCTCCCCGATAATTGTATCTCGTCATTCGATGATTTGAAGCATCTTTTCCTTGCTCGGTTCTATGAAGGAGGAATGGACATGACAATGTCTAATCTCATGGATATTGTCCAGAAGGAGAAAGAGCCTGTATGTGCTTACATTGAGCGCTTATGCCAGGCGGCCCTGAGGCTACCACCTAGGGTGCCCGAGCCCATGCTTATGGATTCGTGCCGCAAGAACATGCTTCCCGCAATCAAATTGTAGCATAGCGCCCCATGCACAGAATGGATGCCTTTTATTACTAGTGCGGATATGGCTGAAAGAAAAGCTTGGATGCACAATCGTTAGGACTAAATTTTCCTTTACTAGAGAAAAGGAAATGCTTGACAACAACAACCCTATCCATAAGGACAGAAAAGGGAAGCAAGCCCTAACCAATAACATCTCCATGGGTTCAGCGTCAATGAACCAAAAGCCGGCAGAAGCACCGAAACCAAAGAAAAATTACTCCTCCAACGACGGGGATGTACTAGAGCTCTTCAATATGCCGATGAAGGGTGATAAGCTTTAACTCCCGCCTCCCATGCGTCCTGATGAAGTAGGAAATGTTGACAATCCAAAGTACTGTCACTACGACCAGTACGTTCATCATTTAACACGTGACTGCTACATGTTTAAGAAACAGATTCAATGGCTCATTGATGCCAAGGTTATTTCACTCGAATATGAGGACAAGACGGTCACTACCAACATGGTGACCCTCCAGTTCGAAAGCTTTCTAAGGTGGAAGCTCAAGATAGTGTCATCCCTATCCCAAGGGCGACAATGGAAGTGGTCAACCTTCCATCGGTCTGTGACAACACTCAGGGCCTCATCCTGCTTACGACGCCATGAGGCAAAGTTATGTGGGTCCATCCTGATCTTGCCCCAGACATGATGCTGCCCACAACATGCTCTAAAAAATCAAGTCGTGTCGTATGGTTTCTATATCGACCGATGACGCTCTGGTTACCACTCGTTCGGCTCACCAACGAGAAGATAACCAGGCTCCGAAGGAGGAGGTACCTCTGCCTACTGCTGCAACGACACCAGATACATCGGAGACAGGTCCATCTCAAACTCTTGTAACAGATAAGCAAAAGCAGAAGGAGGTTCACTTTGACATACCACTGAGGAAAGACTCAGCAGTGGGGCCGATCAAGCCCTACAACTTTGACATATTGGCACATCTTGCCTATACTCCAGCTTGGTTGTCGTTCTTCGAGCTCCTACATCTCTCCAAAGAGACTCGGGACACCCTCAGCGAAGCATTGCAGAATGTTGATTCATTCCTCACCCAAGTTCAACCACCCAAAGAGGATCCGGCCGCTTGCCCATGTTGCCATAATATGGTCGAGGTGATTCCTAACATCACCTTTACTCAGTAGGACATGTTGTTGAAAAATAACCGATACAATAGACCCATGTACTATACAAGCTATATTGGTGCCATCAAGATCGATCGCATCCACATCGACCATGGATCCTCTCTCAGGATAATCCTTCGAAGTTTACTCCAAACCTTGGGTATTCTGATGCATCGGCTGACCGCGTTAAACATTACAATCAGTGGTTTCAATGCTGGAAAAAGTGAGCCCTTGGGCAAGATCCATCTGAAGTGCCAGATAGGCGATCTCTAGACGGACGTGACTTGTTATGTCATTGATGCAGACATAAACAGCAACATGCTGCTGGGTCGACCATGGATTCATGAGTACATGATCTTACCCTCTACTCTCCATCAATACATGAAATATGGGCTAGTGACGGGACTATCAAGGCTGAGTTTGCTGACATCAACCCGTTTCGAGGGTTCGAAACGTACTGCATTTATGCTGAGTTATACAAATCAGTCCCCTGGGACGACGATGCCAATGATACAGATGCCGAGGGAGAGACTGCATCGGAGAGCGCAACCGTTGTCGAAGAGCCGCTGAGGGTTCAACTAAAGGGGAAGGCTCCCCAGACTTCAGCACCTCTTATCATCAAGCTTCGAAGAAAGGCTCCTACTCACTTGTACCCGACATCGTCAACAGCAAGTCAGGAACCTGTTCGGATAAAACTGCCCCGAAGGGCCCCAAAAGTATCTACGAAGTCACAAGAAGCTTCGGCTCCAGCTCCCTTGGTAGTCAAATTGAAGCGAAGACCTCCTTCACCTTCTCCTATGGCAGTCCCGGTTCTCACTGATAAGGAATTAGGTGATTACATATGCGCCATGATGATACGCACTCTTTAGACGATGTAATCCCTCGGAATAAAATTTTGCATTTCATTAATAAAAAGTTGTCTTTGAATTACTCTTGTGTACACTAGAATACTATATATTTCTTAGATAATGCTCTGTACATGCTACAAACACAAGTGACAACCGCTAATCTCGCAACCCAATTTGTCTTTCCCAGAGATGCTTACTTCTTGGTACCAGCTAGGAAGAAAGATAAAGAACCCATCATATTCGGTCGGGTAGAACATCCTCAAAGATTCACTCCTGCAGAACCAGAACTCGATAATGACAGGATGCAGCTCTACCATTACACCGCTCAAGCCAAACACCTTATCTAGAAGATGGTTTATGATTTGACCAGTGGTAAAGTTTTGAATTATGGCAAAGGCCTGTTAGCCCAATGATTATATCATGTTTTTGAATATGGCTAATCAATTAAGTTTAACATAGTGACGTCACTAATATTCATGTAATCACTATCATGTTGCTACTTAAACTTAGCATTGTCCTAATCTTCTATATAATATTTCTATGTTTGTTTCATAATGTATTATAGTATTTTGTTCGCTTAACATGTACTTGCAGACAAGCAGTAAGCATGATCAACCCAGGACATATGCAATAAAGAATTAATGATGGGCCAAAGATGGTGTTATACAAGGAGATTTCTCTGAATCGCCCAATGACCTATCCGGGGCCTCGTATCGGGGGTTCTGCTGCCCGGTCAGCTGACAGGGATCGAGGGGGCAGCGCCCTTCGTGGGGGTTCAGGAGAAAAGCCCCCAAAAGGTATTCAAATTTTCAGATCTGTTTATCTTTCGACGACCGTCGTCAAGGAAACATGCGTCTTCAGGTCTGCTCAAATATCAGAAGAAAGGCGTCCTCAAAGGACTATTAGTTTTTCTATTTTATTAATGTATTTTTCACATTTATTGTCTAGGAATACAATGTATATTGTGCTATACTGGCAAATAGGCTACCCAGAAATGTTTTAAAATATCCTTTCATTTTGAAAATAAGCCCATTTACAAAAGTCCACACTACTTCCTAACTACTTGACCTTTCAAAAAGTCCAAAACCTAATTTACAAAACCCTAACCAAACCAATTCTGGACCAACAGAATTTGGATCAAGTTTGGCCCAAATTTGGTCCGAGTTCGGTTAGTGCCCGTTGGATTTTGAACTTGGTCATCCTACAGTTACGGATGCAACGACTATCTGCCGAGATTCTCTCAAAGAATTCTGCCAGAATTCTACCTTTACAAAAACTATAAATAGAGAAGAATTTTCCTCATTTCAACACACCTCTCTCTTCTATTCTCTCTAAGTTTAATACGTTCTTCCAAAGTGTTCTGAGCTATTCATTTTCAAATCCCAAGATATTTACAATCCTATAGTTGATTTGCCAGTTCGGTATGGTCTAGAAGTTTCAGAGTGATTGTAATCAGAGACTTGATTGAAGAAAGACTCTTCACAATTGAAGTTGTTCGAGTACTTCGGATCAAAGCTCGCGTTGTAGAAGTTGCAAGGACTTCGGATAAAAACTTGCAGAGTTTGTCCATAGTGGAATTCAACTGGAAGCTAGAGTTCTTTCGATTGGACTAGTCCTCACAAGAGAAAAATCAGTATACATCCTTGTGTTTGCATTTGCCCTCTGCTCTCTACTTTTATATTTACATATCTGTGATATATATTCTGTGCTCATATTGCTAATAATTTTTTTAATAGCTAATTTCCGCTGCCTACTCTATTTACCCCCTCTAGAGTATAGCACTTTACATCTCGTTCCTACAATTGGTATCTATGAGGCCGACGCCTCCCTTTACGACTTCAGGCTCCAAAGGGAAAGTCTCAAAATTACTACCAGGGTACTCGTCGGGGGTTGGGTTATGTTACACCTACGACAACTTCGGAGAGTTCAGAGCCGGAGGTCATGATGCACTTCCACTCCTCCGATTCCTCAACCTGAGACTCCGATACCAGTATCGGCTAGGCCTTCCAGAAAATATTATCAGTCAATGTGGTCTCGGTGAATCCTCCAGTCGAGAAGGAAGACCACACGCTAGAGTTCTTAGAGGAAGAACCCTGGGCTCAATGCCTAGAATCCCAATATGAGTGGCACTTCGAACAACAAGAACCTCCTACCGAAGACAAAGTCGTTCAAGTCGACCTAGAGATGAAGCTTCACCTAAACCCATATTTATTAGCAAAAGCTTGACTGGAGAAGAAAAAGAATCTCTGATACAATTTATTCGAGAATACATCGATGTCTTCACTTGGAGCTATGAAGAAATATCGGGTTTAGACCCGTAAGTCGTAATGCACCGACTCAACATCCTGCCCAATGCTAAACCAGTCAAACAACAACAGCGTCGCTTTTGTTCCAACATCATGGATGCTATCGGGAAAGAGATCGACAAACTCATAGACAGTGGCTTCATTCGTACGGAACAACATCTAGATTATGTGGCCAATATTGTTTCCGTCACGAAGAAGAACGGGAAGATTCGAGTCTGCATAGACTTCAGGGATCTCAACTCGGCCTGTCCAAAAGATGAGTTTCTCTTCCCGATCACTGACGTAATAATCGACAATACTTGTGGCTTCGAACGTATATCCTTTATGGACGGGTTTTTGGGCTACAACTAGATCAAGATGTTCCCTAAAGACGTAAAGTATACTTCATTCCGAACTCCAAAAGGAATCTACTGTTACACAGTGATGCCTTTCGGTTTGAAGAATGTGGGAGCGACATATCAGTGGGCTATGAGCACCATATTTCATAAGTACCTCCGTAAAACGGTGGAATATTATGTTGATGACATTGCCGTTAAATGTCGGAGGAAAACTG
>JANAVB010003600.1:3638261-3677881 GCA_029216955.1 Iris pallida | reverse complement strand
GTCTCCAATCTCCGTAGTCCGTCGGTACCTGTGCTCGTCCCAATCTGGAAAAGGGTGCCAGGTCCTCAGAGGGGACGTAACAAGTACACAAGAATCGACATGCAGATAGTACAGGCAGTATATAAATAACTAGAACAAAATGTAACTAACATCTCCCAACCAACAAGGACAGGATATATCATGCAACATACGACAGGGTAAAACTACCATCTATGTGTAAAATGCACTCGAGACATCTCTAGGGCACATGAGAGGGGGAGAAGAAGAAAAAACGGCCACCAAGCGTTCTACGTTTGAGAAACGGGGGGCTACGAGCATCCAGCGTCCATTGGAAACAGAATATTCTCATACACCACTAGTAGACTCTCCCACCCAATGTATTTCGTACGTATACGCGGTACAAAATAATATGCAGACGTCATATATAAGTAGACCTGTACCAACCACTAGACCAGACGCGAACTCCGTGCCAATGATCAGTCGACACACAAATCCATGCTCTCAACTCACTCATATAGTGATCGTGTATGATACGGTGTCCGGCTAGAAGGTACCACATACCTTCACAATACACGGGATAAGTCCACTACTACTAGACGCGTGCACACAACTGAGAAGTAACTAGGTAACATAAACTAACTGCAAAAATATACAATCAAGCAAGGTGTACTTGCCTGTGTCCAGCAACTGAGTATCTGGGTCCAAAGTAGAGTCCGAGTCCCGAGAAGCAAATAATCCTAAACAAAATTTATCTCTAATTAATTACTAATTAAACAATTTAAACAATTCATTTAATTGCTAAGTAATCTATAATTTAAATTAATCTAGTACTAGTAGCTAACTAGTATCAATTTTTTATGAATAATAATTATACAATAATAAGTAGGTAACCATACTTATTATCATACCATTTATATTCTAAAATTTTTTTACAACTAAATATTTAATAATTAATTAACTAATTAATGATAATCAATTAACCAACCATTTTAATACACACATGAATACACAATTCCTAATAATACTAACTTAAATAGTAAAAATCCATAAAAATCATTTTTAGTCTCTTTTAATAATAAACTAAATAATATAAGAATAATAAATATATATTATATATATATTTACAGAAAATGAATTATTACCATTAAACTATTTATTAAATAACTAGTTGAATAATAACAATAAGTACTTAATAATTCTAAATAAATCCAAATAAATCACCACCAACCTTAAATTTAATCATTAAAACTAAATTCACAGTAGTAACACAAAATTAATAATTATTTAAATCAATAAATAATTATTACACAATTTATTACATAAACCTAAATATGATTCTCAAAATTACTTTTAAGTCTTAAAAATTCGTAAATATATCTAAAATACATAAAATAAATTCCTAAATACCATATTTACACATTTCTAATAGAATCATATCACTTCACAAAATTTACAATATTTATATAATTAATAACAATTAATTATATAATATATTCAACTTATGTAATAAATCTAGAAATTACTCAACTAAATCCAAATAATTATAAATAATAATAAATAAATATTGGAATCATTTTTCTACAGAATAACATGCTATTACAAACATTTTCTATTTAATAAGTATTATTTAATTACTAACCAAATAAATAAGATAAATTGAAAACAATATTTAATATTCAATTTGATTAATACAAAACTTCTAAGATAAATCTAAATATAATATTTTAAACACCAATCAAATTCTGGAAAAATTTCCATAACTTACTTTATAATTAAATCTATATTTTCCATATAAGTTATATTATTTAATTATTTATTAATTAAATAATAAGCATCAAAATGGAATTAATTAAACAGTGTAAATTCGCTGTTTTTCACATAAAATAATTATAAATTAAATTATAAAAATTCTGGAAAAATTATTTTAAAATACTATATTAATTATACAAACGTTTTCATGTACAAAGTTTTCTCTAATTCGTAATCAAAATGTTACATAAAAATTAAAACAGAAAACACATTTAATTAATTACTAACATTGAAACTTCATAATTAAATATAAATAAATATCAATAATTAATATTAAATCACACAAAAATTAGGGTAGAACCCCTACATATTTACCAATGATTTCTTACATTTAGATCTAATTAATCATCAATCTATTCATCACAACAATCCTTACAATAATCTGAATATTCAGAATTTAATTATTAAAACTTGGTTTAAAGCATGCAAAGAGGATTTAATCCACGTGACAGCGCCACGGGGGGTCGGGGTTACCTTGCCACGCCGCAGGGGGGTTGCTCGCCGACGAGGGGGCCGCCGGATGCTACACGCGGGCGCGGGAAACGCCGCGTCTCGTCGTCGACGGCGGGGCTCCGGGTGAGGGGGGAAGGAGATAGACGAGAGAGAGAGAGAGAGGGATAGGGTGGCGGTGATGAAGGGGGGCTGGTGGTTTGTGTGGAGGCAAGTTTAGGGTTAGGGTTGAGAGTAGATGCATATATATATATGCATGAAGGAGATCCAAATGAATAGGACCATACTGGGTTGGGCCTAAGTTAGGGTTAAACTTAAGGAATGGGTTTGGTTGCTAGAAATTTTAACACCACATCTATATAAGTATAGATATATATATAATCTAAAAATAAAACCAATTGAATAAAAACACTATATATATTTAACTATTGATATAAATATAATCTAATAATAAATCTATATGAAACTTGGTTAGAGTTTATAAATAATTTAATAATTAATGTAACAGCATTTATTTAACAAATAACAATATTTAGTAATCTTGCATCTATATATTTATTTACAATATAAATTAAACCCTGATTAGAAATAATTAATTAATTATTTAAATAAATAGATTAACAAGCTATTCTTCAAAAAAAAAAGTAATTTTAAAAATTCTCTAAAATTCAGGGGGTTTACAATACTGGTCATCAATGCCACACTGGAAGGGAGAACAACTTCGATACCCATCTTCTGAAGATCTGCTAACAGCTCTGGTTGTGCTGTTAGGAAATAGATTCCGGCTCTCCTGCTTAATGCATCTACAACAACGTTGGCCTTCCCAGGATGATACTGCAGGTTGACATCATAATCCACAGAAGCTCCAGCCATCTCCTCTAACGCATGTTAAGATCCTTCTGGGTGAAAACATACTTCAGGCTCTTGTGGTAGGTGAAAATCTCCACCCTATCTCCATAAAAGTAGTGCCTCCACAACTTAAGTGCAAACACTACTGCTGCCAGTTCCAAGTCATGGGTTAGGTAATTCCTCTCATGATCACAAAGTTGACGTGACGCATAAGCTATTACCTTCCCATGCTGCATCAAAACACATCCCAAACCTATGTCTAAAGCATTACAATACACTGAGAATCCTTCGGTCCCATCTGAAAGCGTGAGAATGGGTGCCGTCATCAAGCCTCACTTCAACTTCTCAAAAGAATCCTGGCACTCTGTTGTCCAAGCAAACCGTGCATCCTTGCGGGTCAACTGGGTCAAGGGCGCTAAAATCCGAGAAAAGTCTGAAACAAATCGCCGGTAGTAGCCGGCTAATCCAAGAAAACTGCGAACTTCTACAACTGTGCTGGGTACTGGCCACGACTCTATAGCCACAATCTTCTGGGGATCCACTTCTACTCCTCCTCTGGTGATGATATGACCCAAGTAGGAAATGCGATCGAACCAGAACTTGCATTTACTGAACTTGGCATATAACTGGTGCTCCCTAAGAATCTGAAGAACTACACGGAGATGTTGCTCATGCTCTGCCTCACTCTTGCTGTAGACCAGGATGTCGTCTAGGAACACAATCACAAACTGATCCAAGTAAGACATGAAGATGCGATTCATGAGGTCCATGAATACAGCCGGCGCATTGGTTACTCCAAATGGTATAACAAGGAACTCCCAATGCCCATATCTCGATCTAAAAGCTGTCTTCGGGATGTCATGTTCTCTGACTCTGATCTGATGATATCCTGACCGCAAGTCGATCTTCGAGAACACTGCTACCCCCTTGCGTTGATCAAACAAGTCATCTATCCTGGGGAGAGGGTATCTGTTCTTGATTGTCACTGAGTTCAAGGTACGATAATCTACACATAACCTGGACATACCATCCTTTTTTTTCATAAAAAGCATCGGGGCTCCCCAAGGCGATCCACTAGCACGAATGAATCCCTTGGTTCTGAGTTCTTCAATCATCTTGTACAATATCTCCAACTCTGATGGCGCCATCCTGTAGACTCTCTTTGACACTGGGGCTGTCCCGGGGATCAAGTCTATAGTAAACTCGATCTCCCGCTCTGGCGACATTCCTGGAAGCTCTTCTAGGAAAACATCTGGAAACTCTTCAACTATCCAAGGTATCTGCACTGCTGCTATAGCCATCCGTAATACTGGAGGAGTAGGTTCAACTTCGCCTCGGGAGAAGGAAAACTCTGGCTCACCTGGAATGCTAAAAACAACCCTACCGATATGGAAGTCTATTCTAGCTTGCAGGTTCCTCAACCAATCCATCCCTAAGACCACATCATAATCGGCCATCGGAAACTCTATCAATCTAACGGAGAATTCTCTACCGCTAACTACGATCCTACATGAGGAAAACACCCTATCTACTCTCACAAGTCCGTTACCAGTAAGTATATTGAGCCTTACTGATAATGACTCGGGCTCCAATCCTATCCGTGTTACGAATTGTGCAGACATAAATGAATGCGATGCACAAGAATCAAATAAAGCTGAAGCTGGAAAGGAGTTGACGAGAATAGTACCTGCCACTACCTCTCCCGGTGCCAATCCTTCCTCTACGGTCATCACCATACCCTGACCATGCCCTCGGGGTGCTGGTCCCCTCTGCTGAAATCCTCACTGCCTGTTCTGACTCAGGGCTTGGGCTTGTGCATACTGCTGGAGGTATTGTTGCTAGAATGCCTGGGACTAAGGCGGCAAGGGCCTCTGAGGCTGATACTGCTGCTGCTGGACTGGAGCTGGTCCTCTCACTGAAGAGCTAGAAAGGTTGGACGATGATGAACCACCCCTATTTGGGCAGGATCCAACCTTATGATCTGCTGTTCCACAAGCCAGGCACAATTCCTACGCCCTGCGACATTCTGCCACCATATGTCCTGGCTTTCCGCAATGAGAACATCCCACTACGGAAGACTGCTTCTGCTTCTGCTGCTGAGGGTACGTCGGGGCTGAATTTTGAACCGACGTTACTGAGGCCGTCCGCCTCGGAGCTCCAATGGTCAATGCCCTGGCTGCCGGGGCTGGTGCTGAAGAATGATTCATCTGGCCGTGTGATCTCTTCCGACCTCCGGCCCTATCTACGATCCTCTGGGAGGTATATTCATGCCTCCTGGCTGCTCTCAAGACTGCATCAAAAGTCTGATGGTCAAACTGCTCTACTGCCAATAAAATCTCGAGATGGAGCCCCTGCTGGAATCGCTGAGCTCTATCATACTCAGTTGCCGCCAAGGTGGGAGCAAACCGACTAAGCCTGGAAAACTCGACCGCATATCCGTCGACCGTCCTGCCCATCTGCTTCAGATTGGTGAACCTCGTCTGTAGATCGTATCGAGCTACAACATCAAAATACTTGGTCTGGAATCTCTCTCAGAATATTGCCCAAACAATGGGTGCCACTAATCCAACGGCCTGCGTCGACCACCAGCTGCGGGCAAGATCCAATAACTGTAGGCACACCACGACTACCTTCTCATTCTTTGGGGTCCTGGCTGCTTCTAGAATCACCTCTGTGTCCTGAAGCCATGCATTTGCAGCGATAGCATCTTCGCTACCATCAAAGAATGGAGGGTTCAAGCGCTTGAAGCAGTTGGCCGCGCTGTTACCCTGATGACCTCCTCTGGTCAGAGCATTGGTCACTGCCTGGTACAAGGCATCTCCACGACGATCTTGAGAAGCTATCAAGGTCCTGATGAGACCTACCAAAGTGCCATCATCCGGCTCTGCAGGCTGAACTGGCTAGACTGGTGACTCTCCTCCAATTGGCACAACTCTGGAGGCTACTTCCGAATGCTGGGCTTGATCTTCGGGTTGCTGCTGGTCCACGGAAGGTGCTCAGCATTGCTGATCGGCAGGGCCAGGAACAATGCTGCTGAAGAAGATGACATAGGGAACAATAAGGGAGGACCAAGACAGATCAATGATACAAGCATGTGATCAGGTCAAGATTCTAAGGATTCGGAGGATACAAACAGAGATCAAAGGTGAGTACTGATTGAGACATCTATTCGGTAAACCCTCACATATCTTGATTTACAAGACCTGCATGGGCCACCACTTAAACCATGTCACACCCCAGAACTAGAATACTGGAGAGCGGGGGCAGACATAGCCAGCTACGTATATTGAAGTGTAACCCACCTCGCTATACGGTCACGGTTGTCTAGATACATGAGGGTTTCACTACAAGCCATCAGTCTCCTATGGTCAAGAACAAGCCTAGAGTCTCAATCACAAGCCAGTAATGAATGTTACAAGATGTAAGATCACCAAATATACAATAGTAAGGCATCCCAAATATTACATATTCAGCTGATCATGAAGCTAGTCATTACAAAATGTCAGGACTAGCAAGAGTTTAGTCACACATAATCAACCCTAGGATCTGTCAATCATGTTACACCCCGTAGGCAGACAGTAAGTAAGTACAATCGAGCTAAACAGGTGCTCGTCGGCTAAACGCCTCAAAAGAATATTTTTACAATAAAGTGGGAGATCAAAAATAAACCTACTCGTTGCCCTGGTTACGCCTGGTGGTCACCATCGGGCTAGAAGGTCGGTAGATCCTCTGGAGCTGCTCCAAAATCTGGCCATACAAAACCAGCTGGGTCAGACCCCAGAAAAAGAAAGTGCCACAAAGGAAGCTTCACTTAGGAACTAAAACCAGCAATTAGCACAAGAGTATATATAAATATTAAGAGCTAGAAATGAGGAAAGCATACCAGGATGATATACGACGAGATAACCATGGAACTATTCAGATAACCAGGTTACAACCCGTAAACCAAACAAGGACCGGGGTTGTAACCCTTCATCTGAACAGAACTTGGCATCCCACCATTTATCGGCAGCTAACATAAGAAATCAGGACATGTAACAATCTTGTACAGGGATCAAGACAAGACTAGACTGGTTGCTCAATCCAATCAATCACGACCAAGCAATGAGTACGGCTTGATAATTTAACTAACTAGGGTTATCACAGGCCTAGTTACTAACAAGATGCAGTGAGATTATTCCACAGCCACAAGCCTTGCAGACCATCCAGGCTACCCAGGTCGAATATTAAGGGTTGAATTTAGGTGGGTACATCGTCCAGGAAACGCATGTACCCTTAAGTAGCTTGAAGGGTGCAACACATGACAGTGTGCTGCAAATGTGCCCTACTCGACGGCAGGCTACAGATTCCAGGCGAGCCCAGGTAACGGGATTACCTGTAGCTGGAAAATCTCTTCATAACTACTGTATTATTCTAGTTATTAGCCTTAGTCCAATTCAGTAGGTACCCCTGACCGTGGTACTCAGGAGTCCCATCCTAAATATGATGCAAGACAATACTGGTTTAATTGTACAAGCACATTCGCCCACGGTGTCTAGGTTATTTATACTTATCAAGTCATGTCATGTTAGCCGTCGCAACAGCATATCAAGGTATATCATGTCAGGTTTTCTTATCAGGAGTGCGTCGCGACGGGTCACTATCAGGTCATGTTACTTGTCAAGAGTGCACCACTATGGGTCACTGTCGTGTTCTGGGATATATGTACAAAATAACATAGCACAAGTATTCCATCAAGAGACCTAACTTACAGGGAGGGTTGCAAGACACGAGTCCAATAAATAATAATTAAGTCATAAAATACAAGGTTGTGGAGGAGCCATGCGGTTCGGGTATATGCGGCATCAGGATTACTAGATCTCCATACGGCAATTAAAGGAGAGCACATGTGGCTCAGGAGGGGCACGGGCATGCGGCCAGGGAGGTAAGGGCACATGCGGCTCAAGAAGTCGGGTCTCATGCGGCCAGCGGAAGGGGTGGACCTCATGCGGCTGGAAATAGTTGGGCGCATGCGGCAGTGAGGGAAGAAGTCCATGCGGTCGGGAATGACTTGGGTCCTCATGCGGCAGAATAGAGACTAGTTCATGCCGCTCGGTAGAGCGGGTTTTCATGCGGCTAGGTTCAACTCATGCGGCTAAGATGGTCTTATGCGGCCAGGGGATCTTATGCGGCTGGGAATGAGCAGAATGCTTATGCGGCTCACGAAAAGCAAGGCTTATGCGGCTGGAAGTGAGGAAGTCCATGCGGCTCAAATCCACAAACTTATGCGGCCGAGTCCAACGAGTGCTCATGCGGCTGGATTAATAAGGACACATGCGGCTCAGAGTGACCCATGGCCTATACGGCAAGGAAGAAAGGATGATGCGGCTGAGCCAATGCGGCAGGGGCTATACGGCCAGAAAATGGACTCGTCGCATAAAATGTTATACGGCTGAGTTCATGCGGCCAGGTAACTGTTCTTCTTCCCCTATTATTCCGAGAAGAAGAACCATGCAAGTCATGGCTTCCAAGCTCCATAAAACCTTCATCTAGAGTCTAAATCCGAACTTCCATAGGTCAAAATAGGGCAGAATGAAATACTCTACAACATGGAACCATCAAAACTTGATAATAACAAGATTAAATAGATCAAAACCCAAGAAATCTGAAAATGACATAAATTTATATCTACAAGCAATGAGCCATGGAATTTAGAAAAGCCAAGTACTAAAGTGCTTTAGAATGCTGTGAAGAAGAGAATGGAACAATAAAATTCAGGTTCCTCCATGAAGCAAGATGCACTTGCCTAGATCTTTCTCTCTCTCACAGGTTGGTGAGGAGTTAATGGTGGGGAAGAAGAAGAGTAATGAGGAGAGAGAAAGGAGAGGGGACTAATAAATGGAGATGTTGGTGGTAGGTAGGGGTTCTTCCCTTGGTCCAGATTGAACCAAAAGCAACCCCAAACCGAACCAAGCCCACCCAAACCAAGATGAACCAAATAATGAAATACCCAATAAACCAGGCAAAGAGACATGCAATACAAGATAAAATATGTACACGTATTCCAAAATACATAATACGAAAAACAGGCATTACAGCCTTCAACAAAAAGGTCAAGGAAAGGGCATTCCAAGTGGGTGACCTCATCTTATCAGTTCGAAGATCGATGGTGATGACTCACAAGACTGCTAGAAAGTTCAAACCTAAGTGGGAAGGACCGTTCGTCATAGAGACGGTCTATTCCAATGGTGCTTACCGGCTGGCTAGACCTAACGATGATTTACTAATGATGTCGATCAATGGCAAATTTCTAAATAAATACTATGTCTGAGGTCTCTGTAACCACTACTTTTCTAGAATAGGGGTATTTTGGTAATTGTGTGATTTTTGAATTTTTGATTATTTTATAATATTTTAATTGGTGCTTTTATGTTAGTAGTTGGTTTAACCTTAGCTAACGATGATTAGAGACTAACCATGTCATTGGAGGCATAGTTATCATTTTAGATTAGAATTTAAGTTCTAATCTAAATTAGGAAACTTTTTAAGTCATTTTTTGGGTTTTGAGTTATTTGCTTTTGGGCTTTTGCTAAAAAGGCTTTTATTAACTTAAGTTGTAGTTAGGCCTTATGACTAAACCCTAACCCTAATTCCAGCATGTGGCCAGCCAACACAGCACCTCCCCCTTTATATAATACATCATGTAGCCACCAAGCCACTTTTGCAAAACCCTAATTTCCACCTTCTTCAAAGTAGCCTCCATTCTCCAATTCTCATCCAAATCAGACCAAACAAATTGCATTGCGATCCTTGGGAGGAGAGAAAGTTGCTGGAGGCTTGCTAGAAAAGAATTGGATGTGTTTGAGTGTTGGATTTTGGGTGTCGAGGCGTTTTGGAGACTTTTGCATTGAGATTCCAACTCTTAATAGGTAAATGCTTCTAAACTCTTTTAAATTCTGATTTCTCTTCTTAGAAGCATGCATCTAGGTACCCTAGACCTGTTGATATAGTTTGGTAAGATTTCGTGTCCGTTTGATATATGTATCGGAGGCGTGTCGGTGTATTATAATATGTGTTCGATGAAATGTCTCTAAGAATTAAAAGTTATTGTTTCTCAAAACTAATTTCATATATTTGTAGCCCATATGAGGGGATTCCAAAACCCTATTTCTAAGTTTATTTTGACATGATTTTCGTGTCCAAATCGGACACAGGGACGTAGCACGAGGCCTCGTGCACTGTCCTGCATCTCGAGTGCCATAACTCGATGGACACGACTCAGTTTGGTTTGAAAATTGGTGGACACGTGGGGACAACCTCTGCCCACGTGCTCACAAAATTTCATGAGGTTTTGTTTAGTGTGCACGAAGTTATCACACCCGCATGGATTTTGGGCTACTGTGCACGTGCGGAAAATCTGCCCTGACACGCGTTTGTACCGCGGACATGAGGACTCAAAATAGGGTGTCCTACACCTAGCCCTATACCTGTGCTACCCACAGTCCTGACCACGAGACTTGTGGTCGTGTGAGTCGTGCCCTATTGGGGCCAACACACGTGCACGAGGCCGCACGCACACGCGCGTGCAGCCCTCCCCTATATGCGTGTGGACACGCGACACGGCGACTCGAGGACATGACTCAGGGTCCTAGACACGTACCCTGACACCCTAGCTACCCTCTGGCATGAGCACGAGGCTTTCCGTTGGACACAGTGAGTCCTCCTTTGTTCGACACGCGTGCACAAGCACTGCACACACAGGTTTTGACACGCTATTTTAGACCCCGTTTGTGACACGGTTTTGACCCTATGTGGACACGGCCATGACACACCACATACCCCATTCCTGTTTACCAGTTTTCACATAGTATAGTTTGGTATTTTGGTTTTTGATATGTTGATTGGGTTTGTGTATTGAATTTTCAGTTTGAATAGGATTTTTGAATTCTTTGAGTTCCTCTTAGATTTGGTACAGATTTCTGAGATAGATTGTGAGTTTAGGAATGGATTCCAGTTTAGTTGAGGGATTTGTTTGGGTTGGGTTCATATGGAATTGAGTTTTGTTTATATGTATAGTTCCTATCTATATCTCCATATATATATATATATATATATATATATATATCTATATATATATATTTTTTATTTATATATATATATATATATATATATTATATATATATATATATGTATATATATATATATTATATATATATGTATATATATATATATATTATATATATATGTATATATATATATATTATATATATATGTATATATATATATTATATATATGTATATATATATATATATATATATATATATATATATATATATAATTATTTGAGTTGTTTTGAGCGTTTCCTGGGATTGGGTCTCTCTAACCCCCTGCAGTACCCTTTTCTAGTTACACAAGTTCACACACACACACACCCATGCTATATATAGATTTCCCTCTTCCTTATATATATATGTATGTATGTATATAGTAGATATTATATATAGTAGTTGATTGGGTATATGTATATATATATTTGATATTGATATAGATATTAGCCTATGGTTAGTGAGTTAGTTTAGAATTGACCTATAGGCCTAATTAGGCACACTTTGACAAGCTAGTTGACCAAGTTGACCAAAGTCAACTGTGGGTCAAACTTGACCTAGAATTGACTCTAATAGGCTTAAATTGACATGTTAACTTAAGTTTGACCAAACCCTAGATTAATTGACTAGTTGACTTTAGGTTTGACCTAGTTTGACTAGAATGGTTGACCAAGAGTTGACTTTGGCCTAGAATGACCTAAAATCATATAGATTGCATTGTAAACTTCATTTATTATATATTAAACACATTTAACCTATATTGCTCTAAATAGGACTCAGTTACTCCAGTTCAGACATATGTATTCATCAGTCGCATAGGGTATCAGGCGACTACATTCTCTGATAGTTCTTTTAATTATTTGATTATTATTGTATTTCAGTTCTAGTTAGTTCTATTGATTCTCTGTCAATACGGATTAATATTTATGGATCCACTACATGCGACACTCACCTTTTTATATGTCTGGTCTCTATTTCTGGAATCACCCCACTGGACTCGCTACTGGCATAATCATGTTCTGGCTGGACTTGTACTTTATTTTTGTGTTGTTTTTTGGATTCACTTGTACTTGTTGGGCAGGAAAATGTTCGACTAGACATGTAAACAGTCCCAAAAATGATGGAATCATCCCATCTGGTCTAATCTGGAATGATAGCACTCGTACACTTGCCAAGTGTACGATAAGCTGTATTTACCCTTATCATTTACAAGCGATCTCGGTATTTCAAAACATACTGGTCAGTATCATGTTTAGGACTCATACTGGATCACACTTGTCTATGCTATATTATCTGGACTTATATCACCTCTATTCGAGTTCAGTTAGTTTTACTTTTACAGTCTCAATTGCCATGCTCTCCTGACTTGTTTAAACTGTTGTTCTACCTATCTAAACTTACCATGTTCATCACTATAACTGCATTATAGTCTTTGTCATTTACTTGAGATTTCTAGATGAGATATGCTCGTTCCTTTCCTGACTGGATCGTTGACAAAATATTACAGATGTTTGCCCCGAGGTCACTTGCCCTACTTACTATGGACTAGGAGATGGCTTAGCTACTTTGGGCTCGACTCTTAGGAGTGATCGAGAGACTAGTTAATAGACTTGGTTTAGTTTTCATGTTTAGAACTTGAATTGAAATAACTTGAGATATTGACTTGTTTGAGATTTTTTGGAGATATTATTATTTAGTAGTTTATATTTTGTTGTTGTTTAATCTTTTAGTTATAGACTTCTGTGTTATCTTATCGTGCTTAGACTGTGATTAAGTTTTACTATATCTATATTTGTCCTCCATTCAGAATTGAGATTATGACAGGTATATTATATATTTGTGTGAGTTGTTAGATAGTGACCTAGTATAATGTTCTACCGTCGATTCTGCGGCGTAGGCTGGGCATTGTTACGCACTTGCACCCTTATACTGGATGCAGGTCGTGACAGTCTAAAATACCATGTATTTCCAGATCCCCCGCTGATGTTTATGGATTCTATTAACAAATTCATCCCTTCCTTATTTCTCCAGTAGAAAACATCCAAGCCGATAGTACCTCTGAGTTATTTTTCTATAGCCGAATGAAGTTCATGCCTACCATATCCATATTACCTCTGAGTAGACATTTCTTCCATGACAAACCTCATGTTGTCATATTCATTTATAGAACATTTCAAGTCCATATACCTCTGAGTCATTCTATACATCCCCCAGAATCTATTCTTACCATTTCCACATAACCTTTGAGTAAAGGAAAGTTCTACCATAAAAATTCTATGTTTACCAGGTCCATATTACCTCTGAGTAAACATCCCATCTCCGACGGAGTTGCGTTATTACAAAAAATTCACAATATGTGAGCAACAAAGAAGGATGACTTTTTTCGTATTCATAAAAGAAGTTCTACTACATCAAAATGGAAAAGCCCTCCAATAGAGGGGAACAAAAAAAGATATCGAAACTGTTGTCTATGTGGGTTGGCGAATCAAGTCATGGATCCGACTCCGCAAGAAGGCAACCCTGGGCCCAACAGCCTCTTTGGCCCTGCGCTTTTCTTCTTTACGTCTGGCTGCTCGTCCCTAAGACGGGACATGCCTTGGTATGCAGTCTCTAGCTCTGCCTGTCGGGCACCTACACTTTCCTTCTCCTGAGCTAAGACTTCGGATCGTTGGCGAAGGGACCCATGCTGCTCTTTCAATTTTCTCCAGCTCATTTTTTGCGAGGGCCAACGTCTCTTCCAAATGCCGAATTTGCTCGCGAAGGACTTCACACTGCTCCTCCAGGAAAGATTGGCAACGGACGTAGGCTTCCTCGGTGGTTGTTACTTCGATGATTTTTGACTCAATCTCAACGATCTTGTTGGCAACATTTTCTCGCTCCAATTCATCAAAGGAAAGTTCAATAACCATCTTCTCTAACTCCGTGTCCGCTATAGCCGAGATGTTACGCTCAAGGCCTTGAAGCTCCTGGGTAGGAGCTTCTAATTCTACCAGAAAGGCCTCCAGGGAATCAACTTTGCCTCATATCCAGGGTACTCGTGCAGTACCACCAACTGGGCCCTTACTGTAGACTGAGCCAGCGAAAATGTTCGATTCTGCTCCAAGACAACCTATACACCGTACTTGAAAGCATTGTAAATGGTGCCCAGGATTAGGTTGGTAAATTAATCACTATCAACCATAATTATTGGGGTCATAGGAGGCGTTGTGATGGAAGGATCTGAAATAGCAGCGGCAGGAGCAACAGCAGCTGCAGTCATTACACGACTAGAGGGTACAGCCGAGATGGGTACAACCGTCATTGAGGACGAGCCCGCCAATAAAACGGCAACACTAGCCGTATGCGTTGTTTGATCCAACTCTTGTACCATTATCTCAGGAGAAGCCCCGTTTGTGGCTTCCCGTGAGATACGAGCAGGGACAGAGCCTCTTGGAGAAGAAGACCCCACCATTCCCGAGACAACTCTTGTTCTCTCGATCGGCTCATCAGTGGTCGCAACAACCGGCTAGCAATAGCTTCCTCGACCAGCTTGTCAACAACCAGTTCATCAGCGGTCTTCTCGATCGATTCTTCATCGGCCTCCTTGACCGTCGTCACGGTGGCTACATCGACCGACTCCTCAATAACCGGTCTGTCATTGGTCTCTTCTACTGTTTTCTCAATTAGCTCATCAGCAGCCTCCTCGACCGCCATCTCAGTGGCTACATCGACCGACTTCTCAGTGACCAACTCGTCAGCAGTCTCTTCGACCAGTTCTTCTATGGTCTCCTCGGTTGACGCTCCAATGACCATATTGGCCAGCTCTTCAATTGTCATGCCCCATTCTCGTAGGAGCATTCGTCCTCGCTAAGCGTGATGCTGCACGAGCCTAGATTCTGCTCGTACAAGGCGGGTTCTATAACAGCCGATTACAACGGCTGTGACGGGGTCATCGCACAAAAATCCCAAGCAGAGACATTGAATATACTATCAAAAATTTAGAACAAAACATAAGTCATTCAAAAGATGCATTTTATTGATATTGAAACAAGGATTACAATGGGACGCATGGCCAAGATTACAAGTCACTCAAGCTCACTCTTCTCATATTACAAGTCACTCAGCTCTCTCTCTCTCTCATCTCTCAACACAAGTCTTGAACCAGTGGATGCTTCGGAGAGACGACGTCGATACATTATGTCCCGTATAAGTCCAGACTCCATGCGGCCTCACGCCTCGAATCGCTAAGGAACTCCGTGCCTCGACGCATCCAAGTGAGCACTGCGCCACGAGCTTCTACATGTGCCTGCACATGAAAACTGTGTGGGTGTCAGTACTCAACTGTACTGGTGGAATAAGTTCCTCGCCCACCCATACAAAACCAATACGTTCATTTACTTTGTGTAACATAGTCCCTTTATGATTGTCTTTCTACTCTTGCCTTAGAATCAGTTTTAGGACAGACGCCTTGGCCTATTTTGTGTCTCTAGACCATCCCGTGCTTGCGTCAACAACGTTAACCTATCAAGTCGTATTTGCCTTACGGCCCAAAATCAGAGACGCGACTACGCGATAGTACCCAATTTCCTTGTGACCCTGCTACATGTCCATTGTGCCGTGCCTCGCAACTTAGTGTGACTTAACCATATCGCCACCCTGCGGCCCTTGCTACTTTAATCACCAACTGACCCAATCAAAACTTGTGGGCTAAGTGTTACTCGACCGACTTTGTCTTGCGACATTACCTGACTAACTCAAGATGACTCAAAACCAACTTATGCAACTTATATGCCGACAACTTAAGACTCGATGCCACATCTCGTACCGAAGCATGTCGCCCATGTTGCAGCCAAATCTTAGGCCCAAGCATTATCTTCCGATCGTGCACGCATTCGACTTGACTCATTGATATAGTGCACACCATACTCGGCTCAATCCAAAGGCATACACGCGGATCGCCGCCTATGTCGACTCATCTATATAAACTAGTCACTAGCGCCCAGCGCTATCATGGACTCCATAGCTTGTTAGGCGGCCGCCTTGCCAGCACGAGTAGCGAGCTCCACTGTAAGTCTCTACGCTAACCCGTGCGGTCATCCAGCACTTCTAATCATGTCTACCATCAAAACGTCCCGTTGGCCGCCTGGGTTGCCGTTCGAGAAACAAACTCACCTTGTACAAGTTGTCCAATGATCATGCAAGGCTCGACTCGAACTGACGTCTCACACAGCCATTCTACTTCTAGTGGTACCATTTCTTTCAGGGACAAGTTCAATACTTCTCACATCTGAAACCTTGCCTCGATGACCCATGGTCACGAGCATTCTTTCTTCTTGCCCTATCATTTAATTCGACTCAAGAACGACCATTTAAAAGCCCTCATTCCAACTCAATTTAATCAACCGTGGCCTATGCCTTAAAATACTAAGTCTATGACATCATGCCTTAAACCAACTTAAACTCTATGCGACACCGCCGCCCAAGTCATACTCTATATGATCGTGAAACCAAGTAATATCGACAACCATAAAAAACGTGGGACAGTGCTTAGAATGCCTTTGATCGCCTAGAATCACTTAGCCTAACTTAATCATGCAACAACTTGACAAGCAAGTAATGCGTCAAGCCTTAGACGATGGGACCATGCATGCTTTATGAAGCATTTATGCAGGCGACACCTATGACTTCGGATAATTCCAGCATTGTTGCAACTTAGAAACTTAGGCCAACTTCCTTCTCCCAAGACACGGGATGAAGGACCGAGTGTCATTTTGAAAATACGCTGAGCTGACTTCTAAGCAGACCGTGGTACCTTTTTTCCATGTTATAACACATTCCGACCCGTCGGAATTATTCCCTTAAGCTATGTGGATGTGTCTCTTTTATTATCAAGCCTAACTTGTGCAAGTTGAAAACATATGATTTATTATGTGAAGGCTAAGATGAGACAAGTTCACCGAAACTATCCCACCTGAACGAGGAGTCGCCTCGACCGAGCGAGTCTTCGAGCAGCCGTTACAATACTAATTCGTCGTCGGCGTTTCGATTCCTCCGATTGACTGAGCGGGACGGGGCACTACATCATACACCACTCAGAAAAAGTTTTGCCCTCAAAACTAACTAAGTACTTACTTATCGACTTATCACTTTATTTAACATCCTACGTTTCTCGCACACATTTCTCCTATGAATTTCTCAAATCCGAGCCACGCTCGTGTTACCCACAATCTTTTCTTCAAAACTTCATGATCTCAAAATCCTCGACACTTTCCCGTTCCTCAAGTCTCACTTGAATTCAACGTATCACTTAGTTGGATCGTGCACATATTCCAGGCGTCCCCAAAATACATGCATTTTAGCCAAGCCTCGTGATAGCGAATTCCTCTATTACTACTCGAGTCGGATCGCACACATATTCAAGTGTCCCTAATATACATGCATGTCAATCGAGCCTCATGAGTGGTGCCTCCACAATTCCTATGTCTTCGTGCCGGGACGTTTGCCTAACCGCTAGGCTATGTCTTTAGGCTAAGGTCATCCGTTAGTATTGGAATCATAGTTCCCAAACAATAATATCAACACTGACCCCATACTAAGGTAAAACCCAAGTTGAAAGTACAGGATTTTCTATCCAAGCTCACATCACTCAAATTTCTAAACTTTGAGCATAGATTTCTCCGATTCGCACTCACAACATTCAATCTAGGGGTCCGAGTCATTCAGCAAAGTCATCCTACGATAACTCACGTTTCAACCAATTTCTCGACATATCAATATCACTCATTCGTCAAACCATTTCGCATAGTCTATCTCTTCGAACATGTTCGATATAATCCACCTATCAATTCTTCTCAAGTTGAGCACGCTACGACATGACTTGTTGCTAAACCATAATTCGCATTCCATATTCCCTAAGTCATTTATCCCAATTTACGTATTCGATCATGAGTTTGTCTATCTTAACAATATACTGTGCCCCGATCTCACGCGAGTCAGATTATCCACGGTGGGCATGAATCACCATGCACGCTCCAGCGGGATAATCAACCTTTTCGAAACGTAACTTTTATTTTGTGTCTAGACTAATTCATTCTCGATACCTCTATTCAATCCTCAAATTTACTCAACCATCAATTGCAAGTCCAAACATCCTCGAATTTTTCTTTGCATCAAACCAACAAGTCGAAGCAATATAATTTGCCATGTCCTTATTTTCCGGGTTCGATCATTTCTGTGACATGAATCACCATGTCAGTGCTCACGCAAAACGATCGCCCCAAATCTGACGTAATGCATGTACGAGGCTGGAGTTGCGCTCACGCAAGACAAGATCGTCGACGTTGTGGTTATCAATGCAATCATCAAGACACGATTGTGTTCATCCAACATTCATTTCAACCAAAGTCCTAAGTATTTTATCCATCAGAACGATAACACTTGTACGATCGTCATTCACCGAGTCAGAGTACCCCCGAGTTATCGCATATCGACCTTTGATACGCCTCAATACCATCGATGACATGCGTAACCTGACGATCTTCCTTTGCAACGAATTTTGAGTCGTGCAAATGATGCTAGCGTCCGACTGGATAATCTCCTTGACATTCAAGATCAAGTCCGATCATTATCCCTCGAATCATTCACAACATTAATTTTCTCGATCAAGTCATCCATTCGTACATCCTAACTTTTCCTCGATTCGTTTTCACCTACTTAATCATTTTGTATTTCATACTCGCACAATCACTATCCCGTGCGCATTCCATGCTCGTCAATTTCTAAGTTGTTCGAATCAACTCGTCAAATCTCAAGACTATAACTTATTCAATGATACTCAATCTACGGCTTTGCATACACGCGACGCTTGTTGATAGACTCATCGACACCCCGCATCCTCAATCGATCGACATCCCTGAAGCTATCGCATACACCACTCAGGGATGAAGTCGTTCGACAAATCCTTAAAATATCATTCGAATCAAAATTAACTTCTTCAAATTTTTTCGTTCGAACCATTCTTTGAATTCCAAGCACGCTCATCTATATCGCACGATGTTATCGTCGCTCGATAGCACCCCTATCAATAGTCATCTTATTTAATCAATCGAGTCCAACTCATTTCGTGTTCGAAACATTATGAATCCCGTACTCGACTTTGCCAAGGTCGACATAATCATTGGTGAACATGTCCAACCCGACTTAGCCAACCGTGCTTACGCAAACCATCTTTTTATTTTATCAAAAACTGTTCTCCTACATTTTGCAAAATAGGTAGACTTATTGTAAGGACATCCCATGGGACATTTGAGAGAGAGCGCATCAACGATATCAACTTTGCAGAAACAACAGAGTTAAAGAATTCAATCGATAGTCGAAGGACGTAAAGCCGTGCTCTGATACCATTATGTCACACCCCGCTCCCATATGAGCATTCATCCTCGCTAAGACGTGATGCCACACGAGCCAATATTGCGCTTATGTAAGGCAGGTTCCATAACGGCCGATTACAACGGCTGCGATGGGGTCGTCGCATAGAAGTCCCAAGCAGAGACATTGAATATGCCAGCAAAAATTTAGAACAAAACACAAGTCATTCAAAAGATGCATTTTATTGATATTGAAACAATGATAACATTGGGGCGCAAGGCCAAGATTACAGGTCACTCAAGCTCACTCTTCTCACATTACAAGTCACTCAGCTCTCTCTCTCTCTCTCTCATCTCTCAATACAAGTCTTGAACCAGCGGATGCTTCAGAGAGGCGACGTCCATACATTATGTTCCGTATAAGTCCAGACTCCATGCGGCCGTATGCCTCGAATCGCCAAGGAACTCCGTGCCTCGACGCATCCATGTGAGCTCCGCGCCACGAGCTTCTACCTATGCCTGAACATAAAAACTGTGTGGGTGTCAGTACTCAATTGTACTGGTGGAATGAGCTCCTCGCCCATCCATACAAAACCAAAACGTTTATTTACTTTGTGTAACATGTCCCTTTATGATTGTTTTTCTACTCTTGCCTTAGAATCAGTTTTAGGACAGACGCCTTGGCCTATTTTGTGTCTCTAGACCATCCCGTGCTTGCGTCAACAACGTTAACATATCAAGTCGTATTTGCCTTACGGCCCAAAATCAGAGACGCGACTACGCGATAGTACCCAATTTCCTTGTGACCCTACTACAAGTCCATTGTGCCGTGCCTCGCAACTCAGTGTGACTTAACCATGTCGCCGCCTTGCGGCCCTTGCTACTTTAATTACCAACTGACCCAATCAAGACTTATGGGCGAAGTGTCACTCGATCGACTTTGTCTTGCGGTGTTTCCTGACTTAAACTCAAGATGACTCAAAACCAACTTATACAACTTATATGACGACAACTTAAGACTCGACGCCACATCTCGTGTCGAAGCACGTCGCCCACGTTGCAGCCAAATCTTAGGCCCAAACATTGTCTTCCGATCGTGCACGCATTCGACTTGACTCATTGATATAGTGCACACCATACTCGACTCAATCCAAAGGCATACACGTGGATCGCCGCCCATGTCGACTCATCTATATGAACTAGTCACTAGCGCCTAGCGCTATCATGGACTCCATAGCTTGTTAGGAGTCCACCCTTGCCAGTACGAGTAGCGAGCTCCGTTGCAAGTCTCTGCGCTAACCCGTGCGGTCATACAGCACTGCTAATCATGTCTACTATCGAAACGGTCCCGTTGCCCGCCTGGGTCGTCGTTCGTGAAACAAACTCACCTTGTACAAGTTTTGTCCAATGACCATGCAAGATTCGAGTCGAACTGACATCTCACAAGTTTTTAATAATTATGCCAAGTTCAATACTTCTCACATCTGAGACCTCGCATCGACGACCCATGGTCGCGAGCCCTCCTTCCAAGTCAATTTAATCAACCGTGGCCCGTGCCTTAAAAATACTAAGTCCATGACATCGTGCCTGTTACGCCCCGCTCCCGAATAATCGGGTACGGGCCGATGCATGCCCGGCCTACCCTGTCGTTGACAGCGGTAGTGAGCCATCTAGTCATCAATAACAAGAATAATCTTATCACAGCATCTAATCTCGGAATCTATACTAACCATCACTGCAATCCACTATACAATTATTACAACTTATACATGAATGTCCGGGTACAAAGCCGGTAAAAGATAAATACTACATATAATCAAATACACTCAATCAATCTCCTATACATGAAACTAGATATCTCAATGTCAAGTGAGCTCCAATGCCAGCCATGACAATCTAAAGATCCATCTCACCTGTAATCAACGATCCAGTCAGGAAAGGAGCAAAGTATAATGTAACTCAATAAAACTCACCATTAAGATCAATGGAACGGTATATCAAAATATAACTGAAAGACAAAGAACAAGATGAACAATAAGCATGCAGTTGCTACGTGTATATGTAGAATTGGATGTTATCAACATGTGGGGACTAATATGTAATCAGGCATATAAAATATGCTATTGGTCAATCAATAATCGGGCATGTCTGACGATAATGATATCAGTCACACAATAATCAGGCATATCTGACGACAATGCTATCAGTCACGCACGAAAATGACATCAGGCATACAGAGTTTACTATCAGGCAATATTTGTCCAATATTAGTCAATCACATGTCACTAGAACGTCCCCCACCCGACACGAGAAACAATGCAATCAATTAGGAACAAGTACAATAATGGAACAAGACAATGTGTATACAATGCATGCAATGATGGTAATACTGAGTACATGTACTTACCTCTTTTCTGGTGTCTTGTCCAAGTCTTCTAAATCACCTCGAATAGGAAAAATAGAATTTAGAAGAATATTCTAATGGTTTTCCTAACTTGGCTAATGTAATATTCTAAACCAAATCCCTAACCATTAAAGTTAACCCATTCTGTTCACTAACAAATTCACCCAACATTCATTCTCAAGTTAATAGTTCTGGTCAACTTCACCCAAATACAAGCCGACTATAATCATTCAATAGCACCAGCTTAAGTGAGTCCAATCTATCAAAGCTCATTACAATAACTAACCTAATTCTTACACAGAACTGAACTCCTCTTAACCCAACTCCCAAACAACACAGAACACCCATTTCTATTAAGTACTACTGATCAACCAAATCATACCAAATCCCTAGCCCAACGACTAGTACACTTTCAAACTCTAGCTCGTTCCCCCTGGACTCATGTGTCCAAAATAACACCAACCCGTGTCCATTTGATCCCTCTAGACACAATTAAACACGAACATAGAGCCAACTTCCACTCACCATAACACAGACTACCTCAACACAAAGCAAGCTGAAACAACAGGAAAAAGCAGGATACAAACACCCTCTCGAATCCCTACGGGACACGACACATAGCATCTGAAGGTAAAATCAGAGAACGAAGCATATACCTATCCAAGTATGCACTTGACCCTGTTCTTAGTGTACGATACGTTGGCTTCCCGTGTCCAGAGTCAATTAGCCGAACTGATCAGGCATTCTACCGAACAGCTGACATGCACGAAAAGAAAGCAACATTATGAGCTCAATTCGAATTGTAACTACTCCAAAATTGGCAAAATTCACAGAAATGCTCAAGAACTCACCAATCCAAATCAAAATCAAGTACAGATATTCTCCGATCAAAATCAAACAATCGATCAATAATTCAAGAACAAGAACGATTCATAAAATTGATCAAGAACTGGATAAAACTTAATTCAAATATATTTTATCAATTCAAGAGAATTCAAGTTCGAATCAAGGATCGATCAGATCCATTGCAGTCCAAAAATCAATAGGCCTCGCCCGATCGATGGATCAATGGTTATCCCCATGAATCAATAAAAGAAGGAATTCAAAAGAACTTATTGAAGGAGTATCAAACAAAGCCGCAACACTAGGCGTCAACGTCACTGCCGAGTGTTGCTCACGGCTCCACACGCCATGGCTAGAAAACTCGATGCTATACTGCTGTTGATGAACGTTGCCGTCGTCTTCGAGGTCGCCATGGCCGGCTGCTTAGTGTAGAGCAAGGAAAGGAGAGTGTGGATTCCAGCAGGGCTTCGCCGCAAGAGAGGTGATGAAGAAGAAGAAGACTAGGGTTCAATTTATAGGCAACGTCGAGCGGGCAGGCGGTTGTGCGGGCACTGATCGACGGTTGGACGGGCAGCGACGGTTAGGCATCGGTGGTGAGGCGGTTAGGAATTAGTTAGAAAACTGTTAGGATCGAAGGGTTGATAGAGATCGGGTGGTTATGATGGAACGGTCGAGATAGGTCAGAAACTCTTGAGTTGGTCTTTCTTCTCTGCGAGGTTGAGAATGAAGAACTGAGCCATTGGCTCTGCGTGAATTTGAAACAGAGAGGGAAGAATGGAAGTGGAAGAAGAGTTTAATTAAGCAAATGAGTTTTAAGTGAATAAAATGATGATGGCTCTAATGGCTTGTGCGGCCCATTAGTGATGGCTAAGTTATTGGGCTGGTTTGGCCCAGGATAAGCTGTTGGGCTCAAAAGAATAGTTTAGGAATCAATAATAGAATCAATAAGTTAAGTAGAATTTTAAAAAAATTAATAAACCAAATATAGAAAATAAACCTTTCTTAATTTAAAGTATCCAATTAAAAAAAATTAGAAGAAAAAATTATTAATTCAAGCTATTTTACTTTAAGAATATTTAATGAAAGTAATAGAGAAATATCCAAATTTATTATTTAGGAAAAATGGGGTTACAAATCTCTCCCCCTTGAAATATTTCGTCCTCGAAATTTCAGATGGCACGATTAGGCACAATTAAGAGCAATCGAATACAATTTTGAAATTGGCAAGATTTAAGGCGATACAAAGTGATAGTTACGGAAACATAATCGAAGGATAATGGTCTCAATAGTATCTGGCAATCATACATATCCGGAGTCACTTTTCCTACAGTTCCTACCCCGCCAGTAAGCATCTGGCTGCAGTGAACCTTCGGTTCCATGGTCCCAATAATAATATATTACCAAAATACTCTGTCAACTTTACCCGATATCAGAAGATTTTATGAATTTAGGACTTAGTCTCAATAATATTCGAGAGTCCATAATTAACTGTAATTATTTTAACTTAGAGTCCATGCCTCGTCAGTGTGCATCTGGCTGCAATGAACTCACAGTCTCCATAATCCAGATAAATGACTGCAGTGCACATCTGCTACGTCACGGTAGGTCATCGAATATTTCTCAACCTTATCCAAACATTTCCAAGGATTTATGAAGATTCAAAATAAATTCTTTTAACAGTCAAAGTCATGATAGGAAGTGAACAAGTAGTTTTATTAGGTACTAAGGAATAAAAGATCAAACAAGCGGCCATTACGAAACAATAGTAAGATACAGAGACTTTAGAAACAAGTCTTGAATATGAAACAACATGGAAAATCTAGATGCTAGAAAGAATCAAAAGAGAAATGATGACCCACAGTTTGCTCCAGCTATGCGATAATGCCTCCGGTCTCTAGTCCTCATCCGGAATCGAAATAGCCTCTGCTCCTTCCTCTGACATGAGGTATACTCATCCCTCTGGCTGTGGAAGTCAAGAAGATCCTGCTGCTGTACCAGCAATGGTGCACTCCCTAGACTGATGATCAGCTTCACCACAGATGAGGCAGTTCCTTAAACCAACTTGAACTCTATGTGACACCACCGCCCAAGTCATACTCTATATGATCGTGAAACCAAGTAATATCGACAATCGTAGAAAATGTAGGACAGTGCTTAGAATTCCTTTGATCGCCTAGTATCACATAGCCTAACTTAATCGTGCAACAACTTGACGAGCAAGGACTGCGTCAAGCCTTGGACGATAGGACATTGTATGCTTTATAAAGCATTTATACAGGCGACGCCTATGACTTAGGCTAATTCCAGCATTGTGGCAACTTAGAAACTTAGGCCAACTTTCTTCTCCCAAGCCACGGGACGAAGGACCGAGTGTCATTTTGAAAATACGCTGAGCCGACTTATAAGTAGACCGTGGGACATTTTTTTCCATGTTCTAACACATTCCGACCCGTCGGGATTATTTCCTTGAGCTATGTGGATGCGTCTTTTATTATCAAGCCTAACTTGTACAAGTTGAAAACATACGATTTATTATGGGAAGGCTAAGATGAGGCAAGTTCACCGAAACTACCCCACCTGAGCGAGGAGTCGCCTCGACCGAGCGAGTCTTCGAGCAGCCATTGCAATACTAAGTTCGAACGTCGTCGGCGTTCCGATTCCTTCGATTGACTAAGCGGAATGGGGCACTACATCAATGGCCTCCTCGGTCGCATTCATAATGGCCTCTTCGACCAACTGTTCATTGGTCGCCTTGACCGGCTCCTTAATGGCTTTGCCGGCTAACTCCTCAACGGCCTCCGTTGTCAACCTTTCAGCGGTCTCTTCGATTGGCCCTTAGTGTGGATCTCTGATGTCTTCCAGGGGTAATTCATCGACTGCTTGATCCTCCTCACCTGCTGTAATGTCTAGGTTCTCTTCAGCCACTTCTTCAGTATGAGGAGAAGATTCAGTAAAGGAACCCTGGATTGTGCCTTTAGCATCCTTCACCGTATGACCCATCTCGGGTACAGGTTCTCGACCTGTACCTTCGACCGCTGCAGGACTAACCCCGGGTATCACAACAGGCCCACTCGCGGGAGTCTCTTCTTGATACGAAGCCATCAGCTCCGAAAAATCCTGAGTCTCATAATCAAAAGAGGGTGGCGGAGAAACTTCTTCCGACTCAACGACCTCAGTAAATATAGTCGGTGGAAT
Organism: Iris pallida; assembly: GCA_029216955.1. Lineage (NCBI taxonomy): Eukaryota > Viridiplantae > Streptophyta > Magnoliopsida > Asparagales > Iridaceae > Iris > Iris pallida. Next base: position 3,651,901 of record JANAVB010003600.1, on the reverse strand, counting down.
ATCCCCTGGGACACTAGCCTTCTCAGCATTCATGGTCGTAGATGCCTCGGCATGCGAAGGACCCACGATAGAGGCGATTTCTTCCTCCCTTCTTAAAGAAGAACTTTTGGCAGGCATAGGGGTTGTGACCCTTACCTCTGAATGCAACAGGGATGCCCAGGGGTGGGCTCCTTAGGAAGTTCTCTGAGTATCTCCGACTACCCCGACCTCATCTTCGTCTGTGCAAACGAAACAGCAATAAGCCGAAAGCCTGGGATAAAGACCAGAATAAAAGGACTGAGGTATACCTCTGAAGAAGATTCAACAGGCGGAGTATTATGCCGCAGTGAAGACCGTCGCGTAGATCCGCTCTACCTGGGTAAAGCCCATTTGGTTCTCTTGGTCGAAAGAGAACTCACCTACGAAGGAGCCCGACGTTTCGATGAGGTATTAAGGGTACGGTGTCCTATCTTCTTTTTCGGGAAGTACTAGAACCATCTGAGGATCTACCACTCGATGACATAAGCTCTCGAAGATGTGCAAGGGACGACTGAGGGCCTCTAACTTCGTTCCCTCAATCAGACTCCGTTTTCGATCATAGCCCGATGAGAAGTTATTCGCCAAGCAGTAAAACTTCACAGCGGAATACAAGATGTGGGTCTCCCCTCGCATTACAGGGATCATAAAATTTGCTCCAGTACACCCGACATTATAGAAATACCATGCACGGGTGCCATCCAGCAAACTTCCCTCATAACCAAGGCAAGAGCTTGGGTTATTCATCATCGTCTGGCTATAGCCGAACTGTCGCATAAACTGACTCGGCAGATAGGGCTCCAGATATACCCGATTTTGATCATAATACACTAAGTGTGAGGGACGAATGGACTGCAGCCAACGGAAAGCACTAAGGGTCAGACCGCCCTTCTTTTCTCCTCGGTCTACTAGATCCTCATCTTCAAGATAACCCCTGTAAGAGGGCGAAACCCTGTTGAAATAATAGCCATCCAAACGGCCTAACACCCACCGATAGACAAGCATCCCCTGGTGGAGCCATTTCGCCCTGTGATAGTTGTACAACATCGCATCCCCCTTCTCATAACCATCAATGGTGTCAGGGGATATCAAACCTGGACGGCGTAACGCCAACCAAGCCATCAAATAATGGTAAGGAATTTCAGCCCGAAGGAAGTCACTGTCTCCCCCATGATACTCTATTATTTTCCTCGAGAGCTCCCGCTGGGCTCATAGGGATTTACGCACTATGGCTGGGAGCAAAGCCAACGGATGCCCAAAACTAGCTTCACAGACGGCATAATGCATTCTCGTTTAATCCGCCCCACTGAGCCAGAACCTCTAGGCACCACGGTCTTACGCAACCATATCATCAAGAAAGTAGCCAGCGCCACTTTCAAACTCAAGGCGGTCAAGTTCTGGCAAAAGTAGTTATGAACAATGGAAGTGGGATTTACCTCATCGTCTACTGGAGGAGCGGACACCCTCGCTTTGACCATCATAGCTTCTACTTCATCAGTGGTGTACGCCATCCGCATGGTAAAGTGGACCTTCCCCGGCTCTGACGGTTTTTACGTGAAGATATAGTCCTTCCAAGCAGAAATGTGGGGATGAGTCTTCGCAGAGTCCTGGCGTACACATACCTGATGATGGAAATGTAGTTCTTTGTACAATGCCATCATTTTAGGGTACTTGTTCTCCAGTCCCAAAAATTCCTCTTCGTTAGGAGTATTTTCTTTATACGGCTCTTTACCCCAAGACAACTTCGAGATGGTGTACATCTCGTGGAGGACCAGCCTCATCTCTCCACACGGAGTATAGAAAGCCCCAGCGTGGTGATTGTACATCTCCAACAAAACCACGAACATGGGCTAGTTTATCTCCATACCATGTTCAGTAGCACTTATAGCACGACGCAAGCCGGTTCCTTTCAGCTCTGTCTTGAATCTACCCAATACCCATTGGGTTAATTCGTGCCATTTAGCCTCATGATGGATCCAACCTTCGACTCGGAAGGTTCCTTTCGGATATGTGCATCCCTCCACTAGAAGCCGATTAACGAAAAGAGAAGCCCCGAACGGATGTACATTTGAGGTAAAATCGCTAAGCGGGTGAACAGAAAGTAGCACCCGTAAAATGTGTGATGGACCGTCACGGACACACTTAAAACTATCCTTTCTCTTAGAATACGTGTCCACCTTAAAACAGCCCATCATTAATCCCTACTCTAGGGCCAATTCCCACTCCATATGCCACTTTTTGGCGAAGCAGAAGAAAACCGAGAGCGGAAGGTGCCAATCGGTTGATGAAACATACAATGCGAGGCCATCGTTCTTAAAATACCAGTCCCCCTTAATCGTTAAAAGGTTTGTCTCTTTCAAAGATAGCTGGTCACTAAAGTGGAACCGAGGCTTTAGCATTTCAACCTCGACATCAAAGGGGGAAGATAACTTGCCTCGGTCCATCTTATGACGAAAGTAGGGGTGCTATTGATCACGTATCATGGACAGCCGTCCCTCCGATTGGTCTCGGGCGATCAACCTCTTGGCCGGATTAATAATCACCTCATCGACATTTATGTCTAGTGCGCAGACCGATGAGTCGAAGAGGACCTCGTCAAAAAGCGGCATAGTTACGGGAACTGCACATGAACAAGATAAGAGTCAGGAAAACACAAGTATTTTTCGCAAGAAGTAAAATACGCACACTCTTTTGGTGACAATGTGCATCACTTAGTAAGCATCCGTGCTGGCTCTGTGTCATGGCACTGCACGTCAGCAAGAAAGCATCCGAGCAAACACTACATAAGTAGCACTGCTTGTCAGCAAGCAAGCATCCGCACAGGTACTATTCAGTTGTACTGTGCGTCAGCAAGCAAGCATTCGTATGGATACTGTTTTAGTGACCCTGCGCATCAGCTGAAGCCCCAGCACATCTTATAGTCGTTTCTTCGAAAAGTAACGACCATGCGCATCGGCAGACGGAGCTTCAGCGCATCTTACAGACACTACTCCAAGAGTAGTGCTTATGTGCATCAGCGGGAAGAGCTTTAGCACGTCTTCGAGACGCTACTCCGAGAAGTAAACGCTCATGTGCATCAGCAAAATAAGGCATCGATGTTCATCGAGCACCTACTTGCAACAGACGGCCACACATCCCCGTGCGCTCTAGCATCAACGATCGAAGAGTTGCCGACGTCGATAGCCTCCGAGACGGCCACTTCCCTTTGGCCTTTCTCATGCTCGCCGCATCCACCTTGGGAACTCTGGGGGCTCTCGATTTATTGTGGGCCATGTCAGAAAAACTAGGGTTTTTGATTTAGGGAAGGAGAAGAAATTTTCTCTAACAAATTAGAGGAAAGCAATGGTAGAAAGTTTTCTCTCTTCACACAGAGCCGTACTTACAGGACGAGGACACATCAGCAGATAAAGCCAAAAGAGACCCTTCGTATTTGAAGAAATGCTTCGAGCATCGTAGAGATGAAACAAAATCATGATGAATCTTTTTCCTAAAAATGAGGAGTCATCATCATTTTTAAAATGAAATGACAGCTCGAAGCATTAATACTGACGGCTATTAAAAATGCTTGACAGCCTATCAAGAACCTGCTGTGCACTTCCTGTCGCACGTGTCGTTTCATGCTTCTGTTCAAATTGTTCCAAACTTGTCTAAGTTTGAAAACTTTGAAGGGGTCTTGTAGAAGTATGAAAAAGCATAGTACCTAAAAAAAGCACAGAAGGTACTAGTTGCTTCACATACATCACAGAAGCTTATGAGGTATCAAGGTACTGCACACACCAGAACTCAGGCCAGCAAAAGACAATGCACAAAAGGAAATTCTTTATTAAAAATTATGTTTACAAAGATCTATTATAGACTCTTCATGAATACATATAAAGACCAAAACCTAAAGCACACAACATAAAAGCCTACAAGTGTGCAGTCTTCAAAAGTATGCAGTCCACAAAAGAGCAGCAGCGTTAGAGCGAATCACTTCTTTGTCAGAAGCACAGCACCTAATGAAGCATTCATTGAGTAGGGCATATAGAAGCTCAAAAATGATTAGGCACCACTCATAAAATGGTGCAAGGCGTTGGCCATTTAGGTTGCACTAAGACTCAGGTGGCACCAACTATTAGGGTACACATGCACTACGTGGCAAGCTTCCTCGAGAAGCTGGAACAGTTGTCATAATTACTGGCAAGCCGTCAGAAAATCCCTTCGAATCCTGAGCAATGCGGCACTTGAGAAGACTGTGTCAGCCTTTGCAATAAATGTTGACAGCTAGCTCGTGCCAATTATTATTTGGCGCAAGGTAATTAATGATCACAAAACTGCGAGACTAAGTAAGGGGCACCAATTATCAAGTTGCGCCTTGCGCCACCTATCAAGTGGGCGCCACTTAGTCAATTTTCATTCAGAAGTTAGATAACGTGGCATGCATGCCACTAATCTCGAAGAATATATCCACTATACTGCCCGTGACCACGCACATTTCTCTTATAGAATGCCACACGTCCCTAGTAGTTTAAGTAACCGTTTGCAAAAATGAATGAATGGCGTGCCAAATGCTGCACGCGCCACTCAGGATAAGTGACTAAAAGTTATTTTAAAATTCTATAAATAGAGTTCCAAATCAGTTCTACGGCATCATTAATGATCATAATCTCCTAACAAGGTGCTGCTGCATTCTTCAGAGGCTCGTGTCTTCGATATCACATCGTCCAAGGGATAAAGTGATCGTCTTTAGATCAGATTCCTACAGTTGTACTTCTCCCAGAATCAAATTATACTCTTGTACTTTCTTTTAGTTTGTAAACTAGTTTTCTTGTAAAACATTTGTTCTCGCAAACAAAATGGTGACTCTGCTGGGGACGAATTTCTTCTCCGATGAGAAGATGACAACTCAATATTATACTACGTTGATCAACAAGACGTAAAAGACCTTGGTCCTTCAGGTCGACCAAACAGCCTACGAAGCTATATTTTGCGCTTGGGGTCCAAAGCGGGCTATTGTTGCTGCCAAGAACAATGCACGTGCCATCTGGACTCCTAAGTCTTCCAGAGCACCAATCATAGCTTCTGGGCAGACTGCGCCAACTGCTACCTTGGCATAGAACAAAAGAAAATGCCCTTTGGCTACTCCCTCTTTCTCCCTAGTTTTGAACTTGGTGGAGAACCTATCCATTTCTGCTCCTATGCAGAACAAAGGAAAGCACCCTTTGGCCTTTCCTCATTCTTCCCTGGTCCTGGACTTGGTGGAAAACACTCCTGATTGCGCCATTGTGCCAATCACTGCACCAACTGCTGCCTTGGTACAGAACAAAGGGAAATGCCTTTTAGCTACTCCCTCTTCCTTCCTAGTTCTGAACTTGGTGGAGAACCTATCCATTTCTGCACCTGCCCAGAACAAAGAAAAGCGCCCTTTGGCCTTTTATCATTCTTCTCCGGTCATGGACTTGGTGGAAAACACTCCTGATTGTGCCCTTGCGCTAATCACTGCTCGAACCCTTTTGGGCAGAAGCTCTATTTCTCTTGACAAAGACAATCAAGTCAATAGTAAAAAAGTAAATTCTACCCAAAACCGACTTCTTGCTACTCATTTGCGCCATGCCAAGCACGCTAAAATAGGGTGCACAGGACAACAGCGCATTTTGCCTACCCCTAAGCGCCAATTGAACCCAAATCAGGATCTGCCAACTCTATGTATATCAAGATCTAAACAGGGAAAGTTGATGGTGTCCTAGACAGACACACGAGAAGTGCACCACTTTGACATGCGTGCCTGTCTTAACAGGCACAAATCAGAGTCAGCTTCATCAAGCCACAAGGCGCGCCAATGGCAATCTGCGCCAGTTACTGATCTGCGTAAAGGAAAAAGCTTCTAAAGTCAAAGACCCTCTCACCTATGCCAATCAACTCAGCACTTCCTTGTACACTCAAGGGACGGGGCATCTTAAGGACAGAAACCATGTTCCTAATATACTCCATGAGTATGTACCTTCTTCTTCCTCTTATCTTGTCAATGTGGCCGATCTCCACGAGATTCTTGTATAAAAATGGAAGATCACAGGTCCATCTCATGTATCTGTGACTCCACCTACGGAGTGTCTTTGTAACCATGAGATAGTGATTAAGTGTTGTTTCCAGGCAGCAAAATGGTCTATCTTCGACCGTTTGAACTACCCCAATCTCCTAAACTGATTGTAGTGGTGGACAGAGATTTATCCTCTACAACCACCACATGCAAGGAACTCTAGTCTACTTCCCATGTGGCTCAAGTACAATGCTATTGCAAATCAGCCAAACAAACCATCTTCGATCGCATGAATTACAATCGTTCTTCTAACATACAACATTATCCTCCTAAAGTGACCCTGGTCGATGAAGGCGAGTTGCTGTTTGCTTCAGTCAATATGAAGTCTGGCAGTACTGGGGGTGGAAAGCATCCAAAATGCAATACATCCCGCTATCTCAGTCAATAATACTTGGATCAGATTCGTGGTTCCGATGAAGGAGTCCACCAGGACACAAGATCAAGAGACCGAGATTCAATCGGTCAAAGGAATCTTCTAGATTTTGACCAAGACTCAATCGGTCAAAGGAATCTTCATGACTCTGACCGAGATTCAATCGGTCAAAGGAATCTTCCCATCCCTTATCTTGGGGGTAGTTCCCTACATAACTTTGATGTTGATAGTGAAAGATCTGAGCGGACTATCTTTTCCACTAGTTCTTCATCTCTAGCCAGAGTAGTGACCGCCTATGTCACTATAAGGAATAAGATGCATCTGGCTTTGGCAGTCAGGAGCAAAGGATCGTCTCTCTAGAGGCCAGCTTGAAAAATATGACTGAGATGATGGTAAGGATACATGCTATGATTGTAGCACAACATACTGTTCCATCGGTGCGAATCTAATTCTATCCCAAGAACTAATAGCAGTATCTGCTCCTACCAATACTGGTTTAGGGGTACAGCCTCCTCACATTGCCACCATTCCAACTCCAAGTCTTTCTGGTGATGGAGGTGGTGCTTATCATGCAGTCCAACCTTCTAACACATTGAATCAGCCTACTGCTTCCCAAGTATCAAGGGACACCAATGAGGCAGTGAAGCTTTTGCGTAAGTAGTTCGAAGCTTTTAAGCAGAAGGATGGCTTACAGAATCTTGGGATCAAACAACCTTATCCCATAGAGTGGAAGGAAGTCTCGTTCCCACCTAAGTACAAGCCACCTACCATTATGCTGTTTGACGATAGTTCATCTCCAAGCCAATACCTCAATCACTTTGAGGAAATGACTGATCGACTTCAGCCAAACGATGCTCTACTTACTAGAGTATTTGACGGATGCTTAGCAGGTGCAGCTTATGACTGGTATCGCAGCTTATCAGATGGTTGCATAACTTCCTTTGCAGGGTTCAAGCAAATGTTCCTGGAAAGGTTTATGAGGGAACAAATGACATGACCATGTCGGCCCTCATCAAAATCAAACAACGACATAATGAAATTGCTGAATGTTTCATTAAGCATTTCCGACGAGAGGCACTCAAAATGCCTCTAGGAACTCCAGATGCTCTGACTATAGATACATGCAAATCAAACTTGTTACCTATAGTCAGCATGTGGACTGGATCTACGCAATACCAAGACTGGCCTTCCTTTATAGTAAGTGCCAGGGCGGTCGAAGACATTGCTGACAAGTTTAAACAATTAGGTATCTAGATGCCTAATCTCGGAAAAGAGGAACATTCCAACAGTGGTGGCCATCAGAACAACCGCAAAGACAAAGAAGCTTTGGCCATCAATGTCTAAGGCAAAGAAGCTTTAGCCATCAACCTGAAAGGCAAAGAAGCTTTAGCTATCAATGTGGGTCAATCAACACCTACTACGACGGCACCGCCATAGAGAGCACAACGTCCGAAAGAGGAGTACTCCTTCGACGAGGATGACGTCATGAGTTTCTTCGATTGCCTAAACAAGAGCAATAAACTTCAACTGCCCGAAGCAAAATGGCCAGATAAAGTAGGTAAAATTGACCATCCTAAATACTGTGTATACCACAGGTTTATAGGACATCCGACCAGGGCATGCTACATGTTAAAAGGGAAGATTCAGGAACTGATTAATGCTGGCATGATTACTCTTCAGCAGGATGAGAAGACGGTGACAACCAACATCGTCTCTCTACAATTTGGCGACTTTTCGGCTTAATTTGTGTAGAATGGAGTCATCTTCATTCAGAAAGCCACCTCGGAGATCGTCAACCTTCCACCAGCACAAAGTGACGGTCTTGTCCCTTTATCAACCGACAAATGAGAAATCATGTGGATCCATCCCGACTTGGTTGCCAACTTTGAGATGCCTGCTTCGTCCTCGAAGTCCTGGAAAACAACTAAATATAAATCATGCCACATGACTTCATTGGGTGGTCATCGTCTACCTCTGAATGCTACTTTCATCCAGGCAGTTGATTTACCTCCCTTTCTTGAGACAGCAGTACCGAAGCCGAAAGTCAACTACCGGCCGACATTCCATCTATATAGTCAGCAATCCCGCGAGTTGATGACAAAGATGGGATATGATCTGCAGAAAGCCCCCAGCTTAAATCATGGGAAAGGGTCTCCTATACCTCTCTCTCTCCGTCTGCGACATAATCAACCTCGTGTCGGCTTAGGATTCTGGATAGATCTTTCACCTTGTCAAAAGAAATCTTCCACAAGCAAGGCTCAGACGAAGGATTGTGACATGGTTTCCTTCGTACCAGCTTCATAAGAAGAAGCCCTGACCGGTACCAGATCTGGGAGACTCTACCTTAGAGACTATCCAGAAGGTCAAGAGGTCCCTACTCCAAGCTCTGATGCCCCTCCATCAGCGTCTCCGCCTGCTATCAATGTTCTATTAACTTCGTCGCCCTTAGTGGAACCGACTCCTCCCAAGCCAACAGCGGCCGACAAAGGAAAACAACCAATTTGCTTCGATAAAATATTGAAGGAAACTCCACCTCTTGGACTTGAGAGACCATATAATTTTGATATATTAGCTCAACTAGCCAACACTCTGGCGAGGTTATCAATCTTCGAACTCCTGCGTCTCTCGAAGGAAACTCGGGAAACACTAAGTGAAGCTTTGATGTAAGCTGACACTTGTCTAGCACTCCTCAAGAAGCTAGATAAGGAACCTGTGGCATGTTTTCACTATCATAGTGTAATGGAGTTGATTCCCAATATCACCTTCACACAAGATAACATGCTTCTGAAAGACAATCAACATGACCGATCTTTATACTACACAGGACATGTCGATACAATGAAGGTTGATCGCATCCTGATTGATCCCGGATCTGCACTTAGCATTATGCTGAAGACTTTACTAGATGCCCTGAAAATCCCAGTGCATAATCTCTCTAAAACAATCATGACTATCTTGGGATTCAATTCCGGAAGAAGTGAACCATTAGGAAAGATTCGCCTGAAAGATCAAATCGGGAATCTTCGCACAAAAGTCACCTTTTATGTGATTGACAATCATGGCTCCTATAATGCTTTGTTAGGAAGACCATGGCTGCATGAACATAACATTGTGCCATCCACTCTCCATCAGTGCTTCAAATATGTCGATGACAATGGAGAAGTTAGGAAGGAAGTGGCCGATCTTAATCCCTTTCGGGGTGTCGAAGAATACTGTGCTGACTCCAGAATGTACAAAGAAGAGTTCATAAATATCGTATTGGCCATGGATACCAAAGAAAATCAGAGGGACACCCAGATGATGTTTTCGTGATTTCGATCAAAGGACGTACTTCTCGTCCTTCTGTCACAACCCGCACCCAGTGTAAGGGCACGAAAAGTGGGTACGTCCAGCCTATGTCGCGGTGTCGGCAGTAGAACGTTGTCTTGGATCACAACATCTAACATAATATGAATATATTCCGAAAGGAGAACAATATATAAAGTACAACTCAATCACCATATCTAAGATGGAATAGAAGATAAGATAATCTCGACAGAGAGTCACAAATATGAATAATAAGTCTCGGTGTAAACCACACCATAAATAATATCTCAATACAATCTCAAATGTCTCACAAAGCTAGATAATAAGATAAGTCTAGACTAAGCTAATGGTAAGTCCTCAGCGACTACTGGATCCTCCTGAGGGTCCAGGTCACCTGTGTCAACTAGGCCTTCTCCGTAGTAAGTATTACAGTAATCCTCATCATCTGTAATATTTTCAACAGGTCCAGTCAGGACAGGAACGAATACATATCTCTCACACAGTTCATAACATAAAAGAAAAATATGAACAAGCTATAGAATAATATACATGAAATGTTGTAAAGAAATAGTAGAGAGACTGTAAAAAGAAGAACATGATATAGTGGAAATAGATATACATGATATAGATAAGAAAACTGAACTAACTACGTGATTCAGAGCACATGTTTGATTATGTAAACAGGCTTAGGTTATACATGACTTAAATCTAATTTAGAGTTGTACATGATAATGGTGTAGATCACATAACCATATAAATACTCTCCTGCCCCAATCAATACACAAGGATCTGTCCAGGTTATGTTATTGCACATGAAAGGTAGTGTCTCACATGGAGGATCAGTCCATATGAAACAACTGGTTTATACATGAAAGGCTCACATGATCATGAGTGTACATGAATGTCATATGAGTATATATGAATAAATATGAATGCAAAGAGTAGACGATGCACATGATAAAGTATATGAGCACAATATGCCCGATGTATCCGAGGGGATAACATCGCATGAAGAGATCCATATAGTACTAATCCGTGATAACATCATGACAGCATCAAGTAAACTAGTCTATAACAAGTGAATATGTCCAAACAAGTATGAAACGGTCAGAGAATGTACTCACCTGGCAATCTAAGCGGCTGATGAGGAAGTGTAACTGAACTGGAGTGACGTAGTCCTATTTAAAATAACCATAAGTCACAATATGGTCTAAAATATCACAAGAAAGGTCTACAATACAACTCTACAAGATTCTAGGTCCTTCTAGGTCAAAGTCAACCTTGGTCAACTTCGGTCAAACCTGGTCAACTCTGGTCAAACCTGGTCAACTATAAGTCAACTAGTCTGTTTACTAATTTTTAGGTCAAGTACAAGTTTCCAAGTCATTCTAAGTTCGTTTGAGTCGATTTGGATCAAGTTTGACCCAAATTTGACTTTTGTCAACTTGGTCAACTTGTCGGTCGACACGGCCATTCTAGGCTCATTGGGTCAATCCTAAACTGACTCAATACTCCCTAGGTTACATTCACAAGCAAACAATTACATATATATATATATATATATATATATATATATATATATATATATATATATTCATTCATTCAAGTAATATATATATACACACACACACACACACACACAGACACACACACACACACATATATATATATATATATATATATATATATATATATATATATATATATATAACCTTACTTGTGAAAAGGAGGTTTGTGTGGTTGTGTGTCGACAAGGGGCTGTTGTGAGGGTTCAAAACTGAGAACAAAAGCTAATTATTTAACTATGGGACTATACCATATATATATATATATATATATATATATATATATATATATATATATATAAAATTAAAAAATATATATATATATATATATATATATATATATATATATATATATATATATATATATATATACATATATCTATAAAAAAAAAAAAAAAAAAAAAAAAAATATATATACATATATCTATCATAAAGTAACTTATATATATATAGGCATATACACATACACACATATAAGTTGTAAAATCCTTTCCTAATAAAAAATAAATAAATAAAACAAAATAAACCCAACCCCTCACTACTCAGCACTCCCCCACGTTTCCATCACACCCCCCTTTCCCTCTCACACGTTGCTCTCTCCATAAAATCCTCTACTAGAACCCACCACCATCTCCTTCCCTTATCTCTCCATCACAAGGCTCCTCTCCTCCCCTACTCCAAAGCCCATAGCACTAAGCCCCTTTCTCTTCCAACTCCTGTCACTCCTTCCGATCCCGACCGGCTAATCGGCGATCCTAACCGCCAACCGGAACAGCGCTAGCAGCGCCGGACTCCTGCCGGATCTCCGTCCATCCGTACCCGTGCGCCGCCCCATCCGACCGTGCCCTCCGCCTCCCGTGCCCGGCCGACTTCCCTGCGGCCTCCGCCCGCCGCTCGACCCGCACCGTGCGTCCGCGCCAGTGCCCGTACGCCGCCCTCCGACGCCGCCCCGCCCTCTCGGCCGACCCTGCGGGTCCCCGGCCCGCTGTCCTGCCGACCTGACGCGGCTGCGCCGCCTCTCAAGTGAGCCCGCCCCCCGCTGACCTGTCCGCCGGCTTCCCAGTCCGTGCGCCACTCTTCCAACGGCCGATCCGCTGTTCCCGTGCCCCGCGGCCCCACAACAGTGCTACCCGCTGTCCACCGCTGTTTCGAGCGCCGATCCGCGGTCCGAACGCTGTTTTGGTTTTCCTGAGTTTATCCCACGGATCTCCGCCAACGGATTTCGGTAATTTCATGTTAATCAAAGTAGTTCGTCCCTTCCAGTCGATGATGACGCGGTCTCGACCCCGTTACGGGGATCAACATTTTATATTGTTGCGTTAGGGGATACGCGATTCTCTTGGTTACGTCGCGGCGTAGTTTCTATTTGGTATATTGTGTGCTGTGGGTTTATTTCCTGGTTTGGACGTTCCTAGTATCTATGTTTTGCTCTTCTGTTGGTCATTCGGTGTAGACTAATTACGCTTGAGTTTATTTATAGCTTCTGTGGCTTATATTTAATTTGGATATTGTGGTTGGCTTTTGGGTTGGATATTCATTTTGTTGGAGATTGGTGTTCCCTGGTTTGGGACGTTTCATTTTGTGTGGTGGATCAGTATCGCCCCATGGCTAGGTGGTCCTAGTTACAGAGGAGGTGCTGCCCAAATTTTCGGAAAAGTATTTAAAAATAATATTTTATACGTTCAGTAATTTTTGTATATCAAAACCTATTTCTAAAACCCTGGTCCTTACAAAAGGTTTCATTGGTTTTGATTTGGTTTACAGTATTGGTTGGTAAGTTTCTGTATCCCCTATAGGCGGCGACCGTATCGATCGGATGAGCCTCGATGAAACGCAAACGCTATAGGATTTCCTGTACGTTGAGGCGTAAGCCTAGCAACGTGAGATTGCATGACCAAGTCTGAGACACCATCTTTCATAAATTTAATTATATTCTACTTTAGAACGGGTTACTAGCTTTTAGTATCTTGGGTGTAGGGCCTCGGCCTTCTGATTGGACCGTTTCACGGCACTCAGAGCTCGCCTCAGCCTTATTAATTTAATTTAATTAAATTGTTGTAAGGGCATAAGCCCAGCTTTTTTTTATTTTCTGTGGCCCTATAATTGTGTAGCTTAGGTTTTCTATTTTATTTTTTGGTTGTTGTTTGCGTAGCTAGGCGCATAATTAAATTGGATATTAATTATTTTTGTATAAAATTAATAAGGATTTCTCACATTAAATAAAATAAATACCGACTACTAATAAATTAATAAATTAATAAATTCATGTTTTTCCATTTAAAGAAATTTAGTTTTATATATTATT